>CM057150.1:11376835-11762454 GCA_029964075.1 Patiria pectinifera
ATGGAAAGGGCACTGGGCAAAACTCGACGCAACCTTCGGGAGTCATTAATTGGATCGCCATCAACGGAGAAAAGCAAAGCGGATACACTCATAATTATCATCTTAGACTCCATCCATTGAAAGTCAAGGTAAAATGTACAATGGAGTGGGGCACTAAGTGGCAAATGACCACAGTTTTTCTGATGGAAAAACAAAAATAGCCGCTATGCTGAAATTGAATTCCGACTTCGAAACACGCTTCTTCATTTCTCTGGCAACATTTCTCCTTTTTTTGAGTGAATCCCGAGTAAAAGCTGTCAACAGCGCACGGTCAGCGATACTCGTCTAATGCATATTGGATTTCAGCTCGAGGAAAACTGTAGAGGAGGTCGCACGGCTAATCGCAGCATTTTGCTGCTGTTTGGTTGAAATTCTAGATAACATGCAGGTAGATCAATTAGGGGAGATTTCAACGTGGGCGTATAAAGACTGCCCCGTGATGATTGCTTGGAAATTAAGCAGCTATGCGTTTATTGGCATTTCGACGGTAAAACAAAGCTACATTACTTATTCAGGGAATATGGGCTCCGTGCACAAGTACCCCTTCAACGGCCAGAAAAGGAGAGTTGGGGGAGACCTAGACTGGTTCCCGGCCCATCCACTGCGTATTTCGAATGATCCAAGGTTATTTGGGGCGAGGATTAGTTTCGGAGATCATCACAAGTTAAAGGCCGTGTCCAAAACGGGCTTCCAGAGCTACGGCTACGTCTATTGTCAGCGCGTCCCGCGTATTAGACAGTTGATTCGGATGCAGCCTTAGGCTACGTCTACTGTCAGCGCGTCCCCGCGTATTTGCCGCACGGAGCCCATAACGTCTTTCAGATGGGATATATAGGCCTGCGTACAAAGCAATTTGGGCACGCTATCACTTCTATCACAGAAGCCCCCATCAATGGCGGAAGCATTGTTCTAGCTATTGTTCAGAATGATCCGTCGGGGCAGTTGCTTTGTACAATAGCCTACCCAATGGTTTCTCCATTGAAGGGGGCCTCTTGAGGGTACAGTGATCACGTGCCTGGAAACGTTCATTCGTCACGTGTCCTGATCAGCAGGCTGGGGGACCCCCCCCCCCTCAAAGTATCGCACCTCAAATTACGTCATTCGTGCGCATGCGCGTTACATATAACAAGTCTCGGCCTTGTGTAAATAGAGCGCGTCACTCATGTGGTATTTCAATTAGTATATTTTCTATTTTTATATATATATCAAAAAAGTCCTTGCTATAGAGCACAAACATATCACATTTCTTGTTTAATTTCCTCTGTAACAATGACCAATCCACATGTCCCTGTTTTGGTCGTTATGGGCATGCAAAATATCGACAGTCAATTTTCCCACTGAGTTAGAGAGGTTTGCGCTTTCGCTCTTGATACATTCGATAAGCTTTCACAAGAAACAAGCTCGCAATGTTATTGCATCAGGTATGCCCAGTGGGCAACATGATGTTAGAAAAAAAAGTGGAAGTTATTTTCAACAGTCTATTGTTTGCTCCATTATTGCGTTGTAAACAACACGTATCAAATTCTCATCGCCAGGAGCAGATTACGTATGTAGTATATCTACTCATAGAAACAACACAACTTCATATTGAAAGAAAAGAGACTGATTTTTTCATAGTCTACCGCTGTCATATAAAATTCGGTCTCTTGGTCTCTCAAATTGGTCTCTTTTGTCTTATACATGGCGGTGTCCCTCGCACGTGACCCATGACGGTATTAATTAATTCCGTTGGGCATGCGCAACACAACCAAGGAGTCCGTATTTCATAATCCAAATTGCACACGAAACCGGCATATAGTATCGCGATTTTTTTTTTTTTTTTTTTTTTTTTTTAAACAGGTTTTGTTCCGCCTTGAAAACTAACTATTCCTTGAAATGAAAATACTCGATTGAGATACCAGACAAAAGTCACTGTGCTTGTCCAAAGACGGATACCAACCCAAACAGTCACATTTTATTGTTGTTCGTAGGCTGGTTACCGAAATTTATCTGGGAAACTGGATCGGAAGAGATTCCCGAAACGCAATTAGCGTTGAGAATATCCCGCCGTCTCCTGGCTGCCAAATGTCACTGAGTTTCGACGACTGTTACATAGTTAAGAATATACAATTAGGTGAAAAATTGCTTTCAGTAACAGCTGTTGTAAATTTATGTTCGGTGAGTTTTCATAACCCTGCAACTGTTCTTTTTTCTTCACTTTTTCTCAAATGGCCACGGCCTAATTTGTGTTCAAGGGACAGAACAGCTTCAACGTGGACCCGGGCATAGACCTCATAGCTCACATGATCCAGCCTAGCCCACAACTGAGCATCCGAATGTCTTTCATAGTTCGTTGTGATATTCTCGTATCCGTTAGATCCGACAATAAGACTACCCCGGTTTATCTTTTTAAATAGATATTCAGTGACAAGCATATCTGCCTGTCGCGAGGCGAGATTGTTCAAAAGTGCTCCCGAGTGAGACCAATTTTCTGGGCGACAAGATCCGAGGTGTGACCTTTTCTGGGCGGAAGTCATGCGGAGAATTAGTCCAATTATAAAACCCTGACGAAGGAGGGACACTAAAATGTTAAAGGTCTCCGCTCACCTCGGGTAACTGTGTCATTTTCATAATTGAGTGGGTGCTCTCGCCTTGATCCTATTTCCCGATATCTTTGCCCACTTGATCTGATCTGAAGCTTGTGCTTGTTGGAGTGTGCATGTCATTTACTGTACCTTGTTCCGCGTCTGACGTAGACGTCCACTATGATTAACATTAACAACGTGCAGTTGATGCACACTTGGCCTGCGCAGACATCGATCTCTAGGGTCTATGGGTCTTTATCTAGCAGTGATATAATGGTCGTTCGTTGTACTGATTTACGTGTTGTGTGTACTTCAATCCGGGTTCTTCATATTTTTCTTTGAAATAAGTACAAATGGACTCTGTTTTGACAGTCCGTCTAGGCTTTTTTTCGGAGGGGGGGGGGGCGATTTTTACACTGTCCCACAATGCAATGCAGCATATACTTTCACTGCACAGTTCCGGTCTGATCGTTGAGTGAGGTCCGCCTTCAAAGCAACCGGACTTTTGAGAAAAAAAACCATGCCTTGTGCTTGCCTCGGCATTCTGCAATTACCACAGTCTTGATTTACCTTTCGTGAAACATAAGCGCATGCGTATACCTGCGCCATTTGAACTAACTGGGAAGTAAACAGAGTTGTGCATTTTGCAATCGGAACAACCTGCAAACAGATCCTGTTTCTCCAAATCGTTAGCCATTTAATTTGTTTTCTAGAGCACATCCAGTTGGATCAGGTCGACTTTGATCCTTGGACTGGCACCAATAGTATCCAGATCGTTAGCGTAACCCATCTGTGCGTGAAGTGTTTACAGAGACACGACGACGGATAAACGGTATCACCCATAGCGTCATAGCTCCGGGTGGTTTTCCAAGTGTTTTCCGTTTTGAAGATCCGTTTTTATTTCAAAGTGGTTTTTGTTTCCGCCTGAAGGCGGATTCGCTGTCAACAAGGCAATATATTATAAAACTAACACCTGCTTTTATTATTATTATTTTTTTTAGTTTGCAACTCGTGAATCGCCCAAACAGAAAATCCATATACATCAAATTTCAGTATAAAACGCACATTCAATTGGAACCATTCGTGTTTTCTTTAAAACAGGGTGAGCCGAAAAGAAATGACCTGGATTAATGTTTGTGTTTCTTAAAAAGCAATCAAATTCGATACACCAATGAAGTATGTCTTAAAAGAGCATGTTCTTCCACTCATCTGAAAAAAAAGAGATTATTTAAATTGATCCTTGCTATCAGGAGTTATGCATGTTTTACTAAAAGAACCCATTTATAGCTGTCCTTAGAATGCCATTGGAAGCTATTGAGCCAGATGTTGTGTTTTGAATATGAGGACCAAGTCAAATCCTTTTTTCCTCAGAAACATTGATGGCGATTATTATCTGTTTTCCTTGGCAACTTTTCGTTCATTCAAGGCGATGGGAAAACGTCCATGTTTCATTGTATTTAATGGTTATTCATCGGTTTGTAGGTACATGTACATGATCAGTAGTGGACAGCTGAATTTGGGGTCGTTTTTATTAAAATAGATATAACTTGGGAATAGAGTTTGCAAATTACGGGAAATTTTCACAGTTACTAGTCAATAACATGTACTTTATCCCTGTGTTATTTTTATGAAATCGAGCGAGCCAGATATTTTTAGCTGTTTCGGCAGACGCCGAAACAGCTCTTGTTTTTCGTTAATTTTAAACATATTTTTTTTTCTAATTTTGTTACTTCTTCTTGCCTTACCCTTTACATCAATTGAAAGTTATATTCACGAGAAAATGTGCATAATGTCTGGGCTCAGAATCTTGTTGTCTCTGAGTATTTTGATATCAATATTTAGGATAATATTTTCCGGTACTTGTGCAGCATTGCTAATATTGCTATAGCATCGTGACGCAGTCTCTGGCTACATGACATTATACAGGTTTATGACATCTGACTAAAGCTCCCTAAACAAAAACATTGACTAACTGGGGAACCGCCAACACAGGTCTGGATAGCTCAGTTGGTAGAGCACCGGAACGGTAATCCAGAGGTCCCAGGTTCACACTCCGCTCAAGTCAGTATCTCTGTTCAATTTTTAACTTAAAACAAACCAAGAAACCAAAAAAATCAGATTTTTTTATTCATACAGTCAGGCAAATTATGAGCAGGTTCTTTCATTGTTAATAAAAACAAAGGATTTAAATGTGCGTGTGAACCAGTATTTAACACAAGACTATATCTATCCGACTACATGTATCGCCAATTAAGATTAATTTTCACTAGGTCAACTATCTCGAGTCTAGTAGTCAACAGAGATGGTAAAATTTCAAATAAGATCTTCCTTACAGGCAGAAACATTTACTTCTCATGCATTTTGTCCTTTCCCAGTAATAACACTCCTGAAAATTCAAAGACGACTTTTTCAAAACATAACCTGTTGAATATTCAGCTCAGCGGATATTGCACTATTCGAGAAAGCCGGGGAGGGGGGTGCACAATCGTTTGATCATAAACATGCACGATTTTGTCTATAACAAACTCTGTAATTTCAAAAATCAGTCAATTATTGTCTGATCGTTAGAAATCACCCCTACATTTTTTTTTAATTTGTTCGAAATGACAGCAAGCCAGACGGAATAGTTTCACGGGGTGTTTAGTACCAGTACGATCCTCAAGTACGCTTTTTAATAATAATTCGGTAGGTTACTTTTGGGATCAATGCAAATGAGGATGCCTTTAAAGACGTACCTCTAACCAAAACAATATTATGCAGGTCTACAAGGACTATCTTTGTTTTTCTTCCTCTTGCAAACTAATTGTCCACGTTGAATGATGAATGGGTTCACATTAAAAGGAATGAAAAAATGAAATAATTAAAACTCCAAAACTCACCGTTTCTTCACCGAAGTGGCCGTACCTGCTGGCCTGCACGACTGCCACTAGACACACTGTAACGAACATCACAGTCACAACGTTCTGCGGTTTCACTTCCATTGTTGAATGGGATTTCTTAAGTCTTTCAAGTTCGACTTCGGAACGATTCGCGGGCTTCGAAAAGTTACAAAAATAATCGTCTTTGTTGTTGTGTTTTTCCTGGCACGGTCGTGAGCACCGTTTGGGAATACCGTGTTGTTCCTCGCCAAGTATATTGCAGCTCCAGTCAAGAAAATTTAAAAGTTGATGTAAGCACTGCTGTTCTCAATAATAGTTCTCAGAAGATATCCAGAGAAGTCATTTTCAATTAAAGAGCGAGTTTGGCAGATATGTATAGCCGTTCGTCGCAGTGAAATCACCCGCACGTGGCACTGTCCATTCACTTACAGTGGTATCACAGCTGAGAAACTTGAACCGATAATGATTTTGTTTGCTGACGACGTCACGTTTTTATATCTGTCACTGGCCATTGATGACGTCACTCGTCCCTCCTCCCCACATTGATTAATGTCGTGGTCACGTGACCTGACAGGGGAGGAGGAGGTGGTTGCGGCCACCTTTTAACCGTCAGTCAAACCCTCATGGCATCGCGAGAGTACTGTGTTTGTGAGTGGGTCGACTCTCAAGTACGTGTACTTGGGGTAAACGGTTCGTGAACGATACGCGTTGACTGAACTGCTTACGCTACGGGTGATGAGTCTGCGTGGTTGTGAAGTGGTGGAAACTTTAAAGGGGCGCGCGCAATATTTGTATTTCATCTGTGATAACCAATGGTATTTACTACACTGAGAAGGTGTTATTGAATGACCCTGCCCTTTAAATGACCCGTGTCGTTTATTCACGGATGTAGGAGATTTTTGTTTCTTTCTATGACATTTCTTTTCAGGCTTCTATGGGATTTATATAATTTTTTTAGTCACGTTTTTCCCGAACCCAGAAGGCCACAGTCAAGACCCCCTCCCTACCTCCCCTCAAAACTGGACCTGGAACTGAAATGCGATGGTTAATATACCGTATCTACCGACTTTATTAAAAAAAAAAATGGCTCAAAGTGAAGATAGGAATGGTTCCAATACCCTGTGATATAAGTCCACGATCGGAAAAAACCACAATGGTTAAAAAGTGTGTCCGCAGGCACACTTTTCTACGTGCGTTAGCAACGAAATCCAGAGACCCAAAAATAGTACACGCACGGACCTGTTTATCAAAACTTAGGCCTATAGTAGTAATGAGTTGAAGCTTCAACATTTTATTTGTCAATGAGCTTAAAAGAAGTAAATGAACCTACACGTACCTTTAACTTTTGAGGCACGTGCACAGCACGGCTCTTTAATGCCAAGTTGTCGCGTGGGCTTTGCCCCTACACCGTGCGCGATATGCCTGCTTGAAATCAAGGCCCTTCACCCCAACTGAGTCCACAGGTGATTCCCCCAGCTGAATAACTAAGGGTCAACGGTCGCCAACGCGCTAGCTGCTAATTCCAAATTGCCTTTACTGGCTTGTCCTCTATGGAAAATTATCTCATTCAAACAATACCCAGCAGTTATAATCATGTAATTGCTGCGTTCATTGTGTATGGCTATTCATGTTTTAGACTAAAATATATTTAGCTTTACAATTTTGTTTTCCTTAATGATGGCTTCCCCTATAGGCGAATGGCACGTACTCTACGTTGATTCTGGCTATTTCAGAATAATTTGAAACACGTCATTTGTAAATGTGACATTTGAAAGATATTGTAATAAACAAAATTAACTTCCAATTATGCGGGGAAAAAATATTCGATTCCTTATTAGATAGCTTATGTAGCAGGGGACATTTTTTGGCAAATGGCCAGCCTGAAAGTTCAAAGCACAGAATTATCTCTGGTCACTTTTGGGTATTTTTTTCGATCCTCAGGCGTAATTTCCCACTTTATTTCTTTACTATCTAGTGACTCCTTTAACAATGGCCGTGAGTAACTTTCAGCAGCGCAGTTTGCCAGTGTGAAGATCTCATTTACTGACAGACAAGAATAGTAATATTTGACTGCCACAATCGGCAAATTTTGTTCCCAACTAAAAGCAGACATGCCGATTGTGGAAAACAAATGACCACCAGAACAATTTCTAATGTTGACAGCCTCCTTTAACATTGGTTGCCGTGAACCGCAAATAGTTCTGCAACAAAGGTGTTCCAGCTGTGGGAATATCAAGAACACTGGATAGTAAATCAATCAGGAAAGTGAAATTCTAGCGGAGCTGAACATTTTTTGTTGCGGATGTCCTTCCCCTTTCGGGTCAATGTCGCGTACGGGGTAGCCCGCAGGGGGTATGTATAGTAGCTGTACTGTTCCGTGGGTAATTTTCACCGTAGTCGTACTTTTCAGCGACGAATGCGGTATTCCTCGTGGGGCAATCAGCGTCAAAAGCCCGGCTGTGGAACTCCCGTCGCCGCTGCGCCGCGCCGGTTTACCGTTGATTGATGGGTGTTTTCTTCTTTTTTCTTGTATGATTTTTTTTCCACAAATATCTCATTTGGAATGTAGACGGATTTATCGGACTTGGGGGTATGTGAGTCACTTCTGGAGGAATTCATGTCTAAATCCGCATGATTCACTTTTATGTTCCCGGGATTTTATTAGTGTCATCCAAATTCGTAAACTATTAGGTCCTTGGTTTTACGTCCATATTCCCCCGAGTCTACCGATGAATTAAAAAAGCACTATTTCCCAGGTTTAGAATGTGTCGTATGATGAAAATAAGCACACTTTCACTTGGGTCTGAATGAAATTCATTGCTCATAACGACGTATAATTTTTTATTTTTTTTCTCTCTCATTAAAGTCATGATTTATTATAAATCTCCAAAATGGTGTACTTTCTGAACTGGTCTTTGTGATTGTAAAAGAAAGATCGACGAAAAGGTTTCGAGCATAATGGCCTCGCGCATAACAGATACAAAATGGAGGCTGACCAGGCGATTCTTCTTCTTTTTTCAGAACAACAGGTGGAAAAAAAGAGATGGCTGACACAATTAATTAATTAACTATACTAGATCGATGTCTTTGTGCTTTCATCAATAATTCCAAATGAAACATATTTTGAAATGGATATTTTGTAGCGAGGCAAAGATTGCAAACTAGTCTGACCTTTTGACATAATTATGCGTGAAGGCACACGAGTACAATTGATTCCATATAAATCGACCGTGATAATCACTCGAATAAGGCTCGTATTCTATTGTGTATCTGCAGACGGTTTCGTTATGTGGTGACACAGCATTTAGTCCCTGAACTTTCAGTTAAGCCGGTCAATGTGGGATGGAGAATTTGCACCTTTTCTTCATTTCCAAGGAAGCACCACGTTAATGCGTTCCATCCCACATGGTTGTTTACGAGATGCCTTCGTCAGATCAAGGCCAGTGTCCCGCCTTGAACATTCAAGACCCGTGGGCAGGATCCGCCCCCTTGTACATATTTTGCCAATTTCACCGCAAGGTCTTGTTTTTTTTCTACCGAGCCTTAAAGGCAGGATCATGTGCTTTTCATGCATTTTATTCGTTTCCATTTAAGGAGAATACACGAGAAAGTGTGGATTCGTAATTTCAGAATTCACGAGGCGCGAGGCGCCGAGTGAATTCGTAAATTAAGAATCCACACTTGCGAGTGTTTTTTTTTCGACTTAAACCATTGCGTCAAAAGAAGTATTGTCATTAACAGTCCAGTGAGTGGAGATGAAAAGACTTGCATATCTCGTGTCGATTCGTGGCCATTTACAAGGGAGTTTTTCGAGGCTCTTGTGGCGTGTTTAGCATGTGTATCGCCACACCCGTACAACCAGGTAATTTTGTGTGTATAGGCTCCTTCCCTCAACATGGATAGTTCAGACGACGATTTCTTTCTGACTCGAAGTAGTTTTTTACAGTGACAGCGGATAATCTGACAACAAAGATGCATTGGTGATTTTCGGAAAGAAATTTTCACGCAGACGGTCCTTTTAATGCTCATTAGGGAGAACAATTGTCCGACATGTTCAACGTGTTGATTCGTGATTCCGAATCCACACTTTACTAAAGATTCGTCGTTCCGAATCCACACTTTGTGACCAGTGTAACAGATTCGTAGTTCCGAATCCACACTTTTAACAATAGTGTGTGACGTCATAGCAATGGTTAAAAATAGAAACGCCACTCGAAATCCAACTAAGAATGTTCAAAACCTATCGTACCTGCTACAGTTTCAGCTCAGTGGATATTACACTTTTGGGAGAACAGCGACAAACCGTACACAACCTTTCGATCTCGAAATACGATTTCGTCCATAGCACTCTTTTTTCCAAAAAAAGAAATCAGTCAATTGACTGATCGTTGGAAATCACCTTCGTACATTTCTTGATTTCTTAAAAAAAGACAGCAAGCCAGACGGAATAACTTCACGGGGTGTTTAGTACCGGTACAATGTTTAATCCAAGTATTAAAGCTTTGTGGTAATAATTCATTACTTTTGGGATAAATGCTGTTGATCCTAAATGCAAATTAAAACTTGATGAGTTCTTCCGACGTGAATACGTACCGGCGCTTTCGCTAATCGCCCTCGTGAGCTCTGGCGAAATTTTCTGAGAGCAAGGTGGGTTTATAATGTCAAGGGTAGGTAGATAGGTGGTGTACCTCATAATATGTTGAGGTGATAAGGCACCTGCAGGTTGCAATACGATCGAGTCACAAATTCGAAAGTAGGAATCATGGGCCGTCCGTACACTCACACAGAATGCACAGGCGTAGCTGTTGCTGTTTTCGTTGGTGCTACTGATGTTGCTGCTGCTATTATTGTTGCTACTATTGTTTCTACTGTTGTTGTTGCTGCCTCTACTGTTGTTAACGTTGTTGCCGTTGTTGCTGTTCTGTTGTTGCCATTGCTGTCGTTGTAATTGTCGCTGTTGTAGTTGTTGCCATTGTAGTTGCTGTCGTAGTCGCTGCTGTCGTCGTTATTATTGCTGCTGCTAGTCGTTGTTGTAGTTGTTACCACTGTCGTTGCTGTCGTCGTTATTATTGCTATTGTTCTTGCTGTTGTTGTCGTGGCCAGTGTCGGTTGTCGTCGTTCTCGTTGTTGTTGTTGTTGTTCTTGTTGTTGCTGCTGCTGCTGCTGCTGCTGCTGCTGCTGCTGTTGTTGTTGTTGCTGTCGTGGTAGCCGTTGCTCTTACTGCCAGTCACAATGCGTAGTGGGCCCCCCCCCCCCCCGCCTTTCGTTAAGTAGATTCGTTATAATTACACCATTCTGACTTTCAACAATTAGAAAGTCCCTTTTCATTTACATGTAGGATCTCCCATCATTTGCGGCTGCAGGATTTATACTTGGCGTATAAAAGAAGAGAAATTAATCAAGGAAAGGGGTTCCATACTATAAAATGGTGTGGCATCCCATTTGTCAGTTGTCAAAAGAAATGATTGAGTAAGGCGTCGAATGCGATACTGCACACGATACCGGTACATTCGCTCAAGAAGGGGGCCATACAGTCCAGTGTTTCTGATTGGATTGTGTTGTTGCTGTTGATGTTGCTCTGCTGTTGCTGTTGCTGTTGCTGTTGCTGGTGCTGTTGCTGTTGCTGGTGCTGTTGATGTTGCTGTCGACGTAGCCGTGTGGGGTGTGTGGGTTGTCCTTCAAGTTCTCTTCGCCCAGTAGATTCATTGGCTGTAAACGAGGCTCCGCAACCCATTGCGCATCTACTCCTACAAGTACGTGTTACGACAGAAAGAAAAAAATACGCATTGATAAAATGACCCATCCGGAAAAACAAAATACCTGCCGATTTCACGACAGAAACCTTGCTTAAAGTGACGATAGGACTTGTATAAAGTACCTGGTGAAATTTGAAGTGGTATTTGTTCGAAAGAAAACAAACATTGCGGGTTCCAGCGGGCTGAGGTTATTGCTCGTGCACTACAAGAACCCCCCCCCCCCCAAATGCATCTCCTCTGAGCTGAAACTTCAACAGATGTCGTGTCTATACTACTTAAGATTTTGAACACATTTATTTCTTCAAACGAAACAAATGCGAAAAAAACAAAGATCCCAATACCTTTAATTTGTGTTCAAGGCAAGCTCCCTTATTTCCAAAGATGAGATCTCCGTCGGACTGATGCTAGGATTAGAGTGATATTTATTCATCGGATTGGTCGAGTTTTCGCAGAAGTTTCCACTAGTTATAATGCTTCAATGCATTTAATATGCTTAATACTTAAGGAATATTTGACCAAGGTTAAAAATTATTACCTTTTTGTTATCCGCTCAGTTCCCCGAGAAATCTAATCTTATACTGTTTGCAGCACACGTAATAATGCATATAATCTGCGGGTATACTAGGCTATGAATAAATTCTTTTGGAAATAGTTTTGTTTTGCTATTTCGAAATACTACTTTGGATAACCCAAGTCTTTTGTGAAATATTGCGGGGAACTCCCGAAACTGTCCTATGGCGACTGTGCATTGTGTTTTCTATATTGTGGAATTCGGTGGGCCATGAAGTTGCGTGTAGGCCTACACGTTTTCGTTTATTTCATTGTTCTCAATTTTATTGGGTCAAGCTAGTTGAAATGAACCAACTTTGAACGAGGTGAAATTGTCCAGGGGGTAAAGGAACTATGAGACGGTGGTCAGTTTTTTAGATCCAGTGTGACGACACAGTTATTTTGGGGTACAATTAGCAGCGTAATTGCTGATTAAGAAACTCTCAGAATGTAAAAATGCATGAGTGTAGACCTAAACCTTTTTTATTTAACATTGTGTGAGATTTGTTTTCTATTCAAGCATCACGCAGTCTTACGTCACTACATTTGAATTTGCATATATTAATGCAACCCGAAAATGACGTCATTAAAGAAAATTATGTCATTCGCTCAAAACTGGCCCATGATGGAAGTGTATATTAGTGTGGTGTTGTCCACTTTTGACGCTCCATAGTGTGGTTGGTGTAGTGTCGTATTGTTTTGTTGTGTTGCTATGTTGTTGTATAACTGTGTTGTGTTTGCGTGAGTTGCTGTGTTGTATAACAGAATTTTTTTTGGTCTGTAACTCTGACCTAACGCATCAAGGTCTGGGTCGTTTAACATGCACTATATCCAACACTCGCTGTCTACCTATAGTACCTCTTAACAGCTCATCCGAGGTTCATGACCGTTTTTAACATGGTTGACCTATACATGCTATTTTATTTATTTCTAATCTTTTATCGGGGTAGCCCGTTAACTATCAATCTCAGCAAGGTGGATTCAACAGGTCATAAGTAGCCTGGTCTCCCACACTTAAACTAATTTAAGTAGGTTGATATTTTGGTCACCTTCCTCACTCTCGGGCAAATTCGTCTCCCACCCCGAACCTAATCAACGGTTTAATACCGGACTGAACAAACAATTGAGGTTGTTCATATTAACGCTGGGCGAATAATATCACCCATGTTTTTCCCCTTAATGTTTTGAGGTGAAGTAGGCTGTACTGCTGCCACTGGCGCTTATGCTAAACATCGCTATAACGTACTGTTTGCCGCTTTGCCTCTGTCCACCTATATAGGTTAATTTTCTTGGACACAGTTCTGTTCTCCTGGCCGCTTCTGAGTCGTCTGTCTTTGCCCCGTTGGAGTAATGTACTTTGATCCGATAACTCTTCTAGGGAAGATCAGCGGCTGAGAACTGACATGAGGTGGTTTCTAAACCTCGGCTTCGTTTCGGTATTGTCTTCATCTCTCGCTTCACATTCCTTTATGTCCAAAAGAGATGGACATTCTGTAACCTTTGGCCTTATGATCTGATGTACCTGACGGAGACACTAAGGTTGCAGACCAGTAAATCGGTCCGAAATTGCCTACGCCGGCCAAATCACGATTTGCATGCCATCGAAATCTTCAGTATTTGAGCATGCTGTGGGCCATGAACTTGAGGGTTTGTAAAAAATATGGGTGGAGGCCGTGCACAGGACTGTGAGCTTTTAGTTCCGTTCAATTTGGATGAAATTGGGGCCCTTAAAGCGCTCTATTTTGCAATGGAGTGTAGGCATCGGTTTTCAAAATGGCGATGGGCTTCAGAACTATTTTCAGGGGTGATGATCTTCGGATGGAAATTTCTCCTAAAAGTCATCAGTTGACCCCCCGAAAATTGAAAAGAAAATGAAAGATGATGAAATAAGCTTTAATTTGATGTGTGTCTCGAACACCTTGGAGAGTTGTGAGCATTTCCCCCGAATTTCTGAAGTGGGAGCATTTACCATTGGGGTCTATGGAAGTTTATTTACTGGTCTGCAACCCTAAGCCTGTATTGAGCTGCAGTCCCCCATGTCAGGTTCGTAAACAAAAATTCGATCCCGAAGCCGATACTGGAGACGTAACCGAGGTTTGGAAATAACCATATAGCTACCGTGATTGCACTAGACACCAGAAATCCTCACTATTTTATCGCTCGGATTTCAACCTGTCTCAATCCAATTCTCGCACCCTGGTCGTAACGTCATCCTTTTCCAAGACGATGACGTCATGGGGCCATTGCCACGACCGCTGGCTCGGCAATGACGTCACTCTGCCCCTAATCTGGTTAACGCTACAACCTTTCCGCTGTATGCCGGATGGACGAATGATAGATGTGTTTAATCCTTTAATCCTGGTTATTTCGGATTATGTCACCGAATGGGTTTACGGAAAGTGGATCAGAAATGTCAAGCTATCAGCGGTTTGGTGGGTTGCTTTTTTTTCTAGAGTCAGAGGAGTGTTTCATAATATTTAAATAGCGTTAATCTGTTAATCCCAGCTATTTTTGATTTTGACACCAAAAGGATTTAGCGAAAATGTATCACAAATGTCAGGCTACGAAACCTATTTTGTATTTTTTTTTTCGAGAAAGACTTTTAACTTTATGTAGTCTGGTTCCCAAACCAAGAGATTCTGACTATATTTGCCAAACTTTAGGTCAGATAGCCCTCACTATTAAAAACATATATGTGACACTCTTGAAATTAGGGATCGGAAGCTCTTGAGTTGTGGTATATGCAGCAGCGAATTTATTCCGTATCTGTATATGTGAGGACAAGATTTACATGAAGTGGTGTTACTTCAGGTCTTCAGGAAATAAAGAATAATCAAAATATATTTACAAAATGGCTACAATTAATCAGTAAGATTAAAGCAAGATGAATTCAATTACTTTCAGTTCATAAAATAATAATGATTCATTCAAATGTTTAAACAATATTTACGCTATCCCGCCGAAACTTAGCAGGTACTGGGTAAATTGGCACTAGCCATGGCAGTGAAAATATTTAAATGCAACAAATGTTATTTAAGATCTCGAACTCCTCAAAACTTCTAGAAACGATGACAAGTAGACCTAAATAAATGCTATTTTGCACCCGGAGCTAACCAAACTGTTGCGAAAAATATCCAATGTCAGTGAATGTATTCGCTAGACTTCGGACATCTGTTGCTCGTTTATCTTTAGCCGAGGGGGCTATCTGACCTAATATTTGTCAGAATAGTCAGAATGTATGGTCTGGGAACCAGACTAAGCTTTAAGAGGATTTCGACAGGCTCCTCCGCTTAATTTTTTTTAAAAGAAATTTGTAGTGTTTTTTTTAAGTTAAATAAATTATCAAACCACTGAGTTTTCCTTCCCAAAATAAGCGCCCCGTGCCAACCACCTGCAAACCAAGCCTTGCTAGTAAGCCTACAAGATTCTTATAAGAGCACCGGGGGCGTGTCCCTGCTTTTGAACATGAGGAGGTCCCCCGGGCTACAGGTGTTTTACTGATACACTTTCACGAGAAAGGAACTCGCCAGGTCGATGGGTATGGGAAGATAATTCCAGCATGTGAAATGTTCATCTCTATATTATTTTAATAAGAAATATGTTAACTTGAGTCAATTTTTTTCTGAAAATATTTTTTTCGAGGAAAACATTATTGCAATTGTTAGAGAGCCCGTGCAATGCAATTTTGTGTCCCATTTAATCTTATTTTTTAATTTTGCCATTTTCAAGGGTATTTTGGTGCTTTTTGTTGTTTTTATGCTAAAGCCAATTTCCATATTCATGAGCAAAAGTGTGATGTTGTTTCAGTCAGAAACCTCAATGTTACAACTATTTTTCAGCACACAAAAAAATGCCAGAATTTTGGATATTTCGCTGACGTAAACTTTCTTTTTGTTTAGAGATTCGCTGTTGTGTCAGTACATGACAGTAAGCCAATAAGCAAACTTTTACCACAAATGTTTTCAATTAGCAATTTTTCGGGTTCACAATTTGAACAGAAAACACCTAAAAATTGACAGTGTCTTGCGCCCTCATTTGTCCGAATAGCATGGAAAATTGTAGGGGTTTAAAGAAATTCACTTTTCAATAAAAATTAACCAAAAGGGATGTCAAATAGTTATATTAATTTAAGAGGAGTAGAAAGTTGCACAATGTTACTAAGGTATATTCACTTCATGGGCCAGTGGGCCCTTTTAGCTTCAGGATGGTTGGCCAAGGATCAATTTTCATCACCCGTTTTGACATCAACACGGACCACCGTATCAAAACGTCTCAAGGAATTCATACCGTTCGCAACTAATAAGTCGTCGTGTACACGGATTAGCTGTATATTTTCAGATTGCCTACCCTATAGACAAGGGTGGATCCAGAACACAGTTTGGGGGAGGGTAAAAAAAAGTTTGGTCCCCAAAAGGGTGGGTCCCAAAAATTACGACATATTTTGTTTGGATTCTAGATCCCCTGTGGTGCTATCTGAGGCAATTTCTGACCACTTTAACCAATTTCTTTTTGAGGAAAAGATGGTGGTGTACGCAGTGCCTGCCATATTGCGACGTCACTTAAAAAAAAAAAAATTGGGTTCGTTTTTGTAAAGGGGGGGGGGGGGGGTTGGCCCCCGTCCCCCCCCCCCCTTCCTCTTGGATCCGCCCTCCTTGCCTATAGATGCCTCTCACCCTGGTCCCGACTGGGGTTGGATTTCACCATGCAGTGCATAGAGCGCAGGACCCGTGTAAACGCCCCGTCGGTTTTCTTGCGTGTGTGAAGAAAAAAAAGTTCCCGAAATCTCCATGTGGTGTGAAAGCCCATGGGTACTTCAGGCTTCCGAACTAATACCTGCGCACTTCAAGTGATGAGCCTTTGCTTTCATTACCAACTGAATTTGAAAAAATAAATAAATATAATGACCAAACATTTTAGTATGAGCGTCTCTTCAAGTAAAGTCACTGGTGAGGTGCAGCGTTGATCTCCTCCAGTCATGGCGAGTATCGCAACCCGCACCTGCCCGGTAAATTAGATGAACATGTTGGCCTGAGGTGGCTACATCTCATGAACTGTTGATTCAGCGGGCAAGTACAGCACTCCGTTATCAATTTGCCATCAGCTTGTGCTGATATTGAGTACAAATGCATGGCGAAGTTATGATGCCGAAAGTTATGATGAAAAGGTTTTCATTAAGGAAAAAAACATATGGGGCGAAATTTGAAAATCAATAATGGTCAAGTAACACATATAAAGAGGGAAAACACACATGAAAAGGGAGAAAACGGAGCCGGATGTTTAAATAATATTCAGCATTTCAAGTCAGATTTTTCTCCGAGAAATCTTTTTTTTTCCGCGGCAGCGGCGATCGAGTGCTTATATCGTGGGCGTATTATGGCACTTAAGCCGGTACACGCACCGCGTGAATTAATCGAGGGTGCCTGGCGCACGTACGACGCGCGATCATCCATTCAGATTGCTTGAACATGTAGCAAATGGTTAAGGTCACGGTAAAGATGTGCTTGTCTGCTAAAAGGTTAATGATGTAAAAAAGGATGCCGATTTTGTGGCTCAGTATTCGGCACAGATATGAAGTGGGGTGATGGTGATCGTTAGCCAAAGGCAATATAGTCCGGGCGGAAGGTTATGATCAGGCATTAATGAACCGTACCATCTTTCAGGGGCGGATGATCGGATCTAGCTTTCATGAAAGGTGAGGGGGCTGATATGAAGTGGGGGAGGGGGTGAGTGAAGGCGTGCCGAAGTTGCTGGGGTCCGCCCAGTTTGAAATCTACGATGCATTCTCCTGCATCCTAAGGCGAATTGAGAATAAACATAGGAACTTTAATAATCGATTTAATATTTCTGGCACGATTTTACTAGTTTCATAATATTGGTCAGCGGCTAAACGGGGGGGCAACACCAACCCCACCCAACCCCAACCCCCCTCTCTAGATGGTAATGAGCTGCTCCACATTTTTGGGCAGTTTAAACAACAATGTGATAAGCACTTATCTAATTCATAACATAGTGATCACAAACATCAAAGCACAACATAATAGTTGAAAATCCAGCAAAGGAAAGATGAGTGGTTATTAACGTCCCGTCTCGTCGTGTCTCGTGTAATCTCGTCCTGTCTCGTATCATCTCATTTTGTCACGTATAATCTCGTCACACGTTATCTCGTCTCCGTAATAACTTATCATCTCACACCATCTCGTTATAAATCGCGTCTCTCACCTTTTTGGTTGAGGTGAATTTCAAATAAGCATCCAAAGCCGAGGCTGTCAGTGCTCATTTTCTGGATTTTTTTTCCGTTTTAATCATCAACGCTAAAGAATGCTCCGAGACCCTCGGTTTGAAAGGCTGCGTCCGACTTATTGGCTACGACTAGCAGAAACACACATGCATAGCCGTGTCCGAGTCTATGGTAGCGGCTGCAGCCACTTCCCATAGACCCGTGTGTAATTTCCGAGCCGTAGCCAATAATTTAGACACGGCCGTGTCTAAGGTAAGGGTCTTCAGCCACTCAGGCGCATGTGATTGCAACAGTCGTAGCCAATTCATTTTGGGAAACGGCCTCTTTCAAAGTTGGTCTGTTGTTTTATTTAAGGCCGTCGGTGACCTCTTAATTCTTCGAGCTCTCGTTGGTCAGATTTTGTTTAAATGACCCGAGGTCAACACTCCCGTGTGCATATGCATGTGTACTGATGGCGGCAGTAACCTACCCACAATGCTTTGCAACTGCTCCGTTTCCTTCAAATCATTTTGTAAAAAGTTAAGGGGCCCAGCGCACCTTCACAGGGCAGTGGTTATGTTGACTGCTCTATCTTCCGACATCCATATGTTCCGACCACCCGCACATATAGGATTGTTTTACTCCTGGTAAGGGTTAGGGTTAGGGATAGGAATATGTGCAGTCGGAAAATTGGGGTGCCGGCACATAGGGGTGTCGAAACATAGGTGTGCAGAGTTGTAATGACTCGAGTCAATGACTCGACTCGAGTCCGACTCGAGTCACATTTTTTGGCGACTCGACTCGACTCGAGTCCCGACGGGTAAATGACTCGACGCGACTCGAGTCACTGCGAGTAAATGACTCGACTCGACTCGAGTCCCTCATCAAAATGACTCGACTCGACTCGAGTCACAAAAATCAGTGACTCGTTACAACCCCCTGTGTAGCCGTGGTTACGAGCAAAAGTTTGTGCTAGTTCCGTCACCGTCCATGAACCGGAATTTGACAGACCCATGCAGGAGGCCTGATATTTCCTGATTGAATTATTGGATACACATAATTACACACGCATCAACGTCGATCACAGTACTGTTATTGCATTTTCGATTTCCCCATGCCGTTACGTAATGGGAATCTCTCAGCAGCTATTTCAAAATGTAGTTAGTTGATAATTGAGTACTCGCTTCAGTCATCAACCCAACGACGTTCTGCAATCATCCAATCACAATCAACCTTTAAATTTCTGATTGGAATTGGAAATAGGCGGTAAAATCATGCTAGCCTCTAGCCATAATTGCGCCATTCAATTATTTTTGTTGTAATCAGTTCATTTGCTTTACCGGATGATTTGAAATGTTTATTCATAATACATGTCTGTTATATTCGGCCATGAATCCCACTAATGACTTCTTCCGTATTGGAGAATTTGATTATTGTGCGGGAAAACTTAACCTTTTTATTTCTCATACACGGTAAAGTATGTTGGGCAGAGTTGGATTAAAATCAAACGAATAAATGTCCCTTTGAGATTTTCAGGTGTTCAGGCAAATCAAAGGTCAAAATTACATCATTCATTTGCAGTGGTTTAGTTTTGCATTCAGTGTTTAGATTTGTTAAGGTCCTTTTTGGAGTTGGACGGTCAGTCGGTCACTTGGTTTGTCGGTCAGTTAAAATAGCAATTAGGCTTTACCTTATTTTTACTTTCTCGTCTAATTGCCTGATTTTTTTTTTTCATTTATTTCATTCCTGTATATAGATTTTCCTCTGTTCGAATCTGTTCTAATTTCTTTTATTATTTTTTGTCGTTAAGAGACATTTCGATTCTTATTTTAGAGTTTTGTTTTCTTTGATGAGTTAACTTATCATCATTCCATCCCGTCTATTTTCCACATTTATTAATTATTGTCTTTTAGAGAGAAGCAGTAAAATTTGATGTTAACGAAAAGGACGGATATTATTACGAGGAGCAATTTGAGAAATTTCGTTCTTAGTTTTGTTATTTCTTGCTTTTTCTGAAGTTCAAATATTGTTTTTGTTGTTTTCAGTTCTGCATCTGGTACATCGTCAATCTAGGCCTATATACAACCCTGGAAACGTTGTCCAATAATAAATTGTACTCGATTTTTTTTTTCAAACACATTCCGAGCACCGAGAAGTTTCGTCCGGAGAGAGCACCGCACGTGCGGGGCCAATTCGTCCTTTCTCCCCCGCCAAGACAACACCAGGAGCGGGGATAAATTTGTCCAAATTTATCGTTGGGTTATTTTTAGTTCTGTCATCAATTATTGTTCTTCGCGTTGGTCATCCTTCATATTTTTATGACACTTATTATAACACACAAGTGTTTTGTTTATGGAGATCAACTGCTGTATTTTCAAAGTCCATCGCGGGGTTTAGATGCATCATAGCTATTTTGGGTCAACAAAAAAAAACGATTCGTGTATTTTGCTTATTAATTAAGGTGATCAAGAGTGCCCTTCTCAGTTGTCAGCTTTTGGTTTTCACTTCTGTGGAAACGATTTCAGAACCTACATATTTTTTGACACTTTATAATTTGTTCGGGGGGGGGGTAGGGCTTGGATTATTTCAGGGTGAATGTAGGGTCCATCCTCCTGGTCAAAAATATGAGATATAATTTTCAACCGGGTAATTCACCTTTTGTCCACCTCATTCTTTGAACGGATAACAGTTGCAGGGGTGGATTCAGGTTTGGCTTGGGGGAGCTGCTGTGCACGCACGCCCCGTGCTGCAGGGGCATGTCCGTGGCATGCTCACCTGAAAAAAAATGAAATCTAGATACTTTCACTTGCATTCTAGGGCAAAGATTATGAGTGACGAATTGGGCAAGTTATTTTGTTCTACTTGTTCCACTTCCTTCGGAAAAAAGCCATAGAAAATGCAAGGAAATCGCTGTTTTGTTATTTCCCCAGGGGGATGAAAACCAGCCAACCCCTACCCCCTCGTAAACCGCCACTAAGTGTTCGACTGCCTCCGCTTTCCAAACCACTACAAACTTGCGATACCTTTATGGGGTGCAGAATTTATTATTTCAGACTCTTCTTCGACCAGCCATGCCGACACCCCAGTATCCATTTCCAAGATTTAATTTTAAAAGCAGCACCCACGCTTGCCTCTTTCGAGTAACTCTTCAAGCACCCTTTTGACACGCCGACCTTAGGCCGAAGAATCTCGCCGGGGTTTTAAAATCAACACTTCTACTTTCCTTGGGTAAACGCTTCGCCGCATCTGACCAACTTTTCCACCGCCGGTTCGGTTGCAAAATACACGCACTTGACCCTTTTTGGTAAAGATTCGTGAGATGCCCCCGGAGTTGAGATTCTCGCCCCGCGGGAATTTGATACCTGATACCAAATTACCAAAATAAGACAAAACACGTAAAAGCTGCTGTGAAGCAGTTTCTTTTTTTACAGGGCAAGACCAGGCGAGTAGGCGAGTTGGGGGGGGGGGCGACACGACGCCCCTCCCCCCAATCGGCAGCAGGTCCACTTTTTCCTTACGATTGATTTCGAGTTTTACTCCAATTTGTATTTCCATGCATATTAATCCACTGTTTATAAGACATGAACAGGTCCACTTCACGGTATAAAAAACGCCTTCCCGGCACCTGATCCTTAGGCTGGCTACTGCCGATCCTGAAGACAGGTGAGTTCCCATAATTTTTGCGTAGGGAGGGGGCGTGATGGTTGCATGTCACAAGACTCACCAAGTTAACACACTCGAATATTGCCCCTTGGACATGTTGGAACGGTATTAGATGGAGTCATCTCATGTAGGCCTGCACCCGATGGACCGTGCGTCGTGTACCAAAAGCATTGGCATTGATGGTAATGGGTTTTTAAACAATAGAAATTGAAGGTTCCGGTTGCGTTCTTGTTTAATTCTCCAAATTCTGAGCTACTTAACAATAAGGGCAGGGGGCGGAATCCGCCCCCCCCCCCTCCGTCGACTTTTTCCGCGATAGCCTTGAATTTTTTTTCCCCGCAACCCGAGCTGTTATGACTTTTTAGCCACGAGCCTTGCGCATCTTTTGAAATATAAAAATCGGACCACGGGTTGCCGCGCAGCAAATATTTTTCCGGCGCTACGCACCGTGAAATCTGAGTTTTCCCATATAGGTCGTGTACATAGAGCAGAATTGCCATTTGTACATATGAATAAGTAATTAGCCATAATTCCAAAACCCTTTGAACCATAGTCATGTAATTTCTCGGCTATATTCATGAGTTGCTCTAAGCACGTACTGAGTTTCACAAATTTTCGTCACTCGATGGCCAAGATCTTACGGGGGGCGGAATCCCCCGGCTGATGAGAGATGGTCAAAATAACCCGGCCCTTTTACTAGGGTTAAGAGACTGGATTATAATATTAGGTGAGTATTTTCCTCGTTTGGTGTTACAATTTTTCTCCCTGTAGTAGTGGTACGGGTACGTCTGTTGTCAGCAACTCCGCATATTCCCAGGTATTTGTTAGGATGGATTAGAACCAAGAATGTATCAATCCAGACAACTGTTCGAGACAGATTCGGATGCGGCCTGCCACACCTACCATGCATCATTCATAGATTATAGCGCCCTCAACGTTGCTATTGCTAACTCCAAGATGGCGGCTCCCACGAAGAAACAGATTTCCAGTGAATTTAAGCAAAGATTCAGCTACTGTGAGCTTTGTCGTCACAGCCACGACAGGGGAAAGAAACACGCATTTTCAAAAAGACACAGAGAGAAGGTTAAGGTAGTTCTTGGAAAATACGGTGCAAAGGTAATCACAAATTAACACGAATTAGACCGAAACTAGCCCCAAAATGTGGCCTATTTACTGGACTGCCTCCGTAAACATAGGCCACACACCGACCATGTACAAAAACGTGTCGACGGAGCCAAATTTTGATTTTCACATTTGGGCTTACTTTGTAGGTTTTTTTTGCTATAGAAGCATTCTCACCCTCTATATAGGCTAATCAGAAAGTGCTGCCTTTTTCAGATGTCCATTTTTCGTGAAATTTCCAGATTCATTTTTACACGTTTTCGTATCAAAATTTCAACATGAAATTTCACAAAAATTAGACATCTGAAAAAGGCAGCACTTTCTGATTAGCCTATATAGAGGGTGAGAATGCATCTAAAGCAAAAAAAACCTACAAAGTAAGACTAAATGTGAAAATCAAAATTTGGCTCCGTCGACACGTTTTTGTACATGGTCGGTGTGTGGCCTATGTTTACGGAGGCAGTCCAGTAAATAGGCCACATTTATGGGGCTAGACCGAAACGTGATCCAGTGAGTAAGGTATGCATTGAAACGATTGATGGATGAATAGGGATCTATTTTCGACAGGTACCAAAATGGGCTCTAACTCAGTCTTGTTGGACTAGTGCATGGAACCAAAATTTTAGTCAATTTTCTTTTTTGAGGTAGGAGTGCAAACTAATAATTTGTATTAATATTAAGCATGTTAAGCCACTTGATTTTAGAAACAAAGTGTTTATTTAGGTCTACACTACTCCTAGAACTATGAGGCTCCACATAGTAGTAGTGGAGCCTCATAGATTAAGAACCCTGCAAAATCGTGTTCAGCACAAAACACTAATTAAGTACAAAAACGTCCATCAAAATGCAGACATTTCCCACAGAACCGCTGCACAGTTTGCCCCCAAACTCCGTACTACACCTCATGACATACTCACGTAATATGCGCAGAATAAACATCGCTGGATTTTGTCGTTTTTTTTGCTAAAATGATGAAAAATATGCCCTTTCCGCGCTGAGCCAACCTGACACTTGAAACGTGCACGCATATGATCCAGCGATGATTTTTCGGTTCGTTTCGGCCGCGGGGGGTACGGTACAAGCACTTGTACGCATGCGCATACTATCATTTCGCTTGTACCTATACCCCCCGTGGAGCCTCATAGTTCTAGGAGTAGTGTCAGGGGACTGCATTCAGAAAGAATTCCATACATGGACATCACTAATTTTCCACTATATCAGCCATCACTCCCCACTAGAATTCAGAAAGCGATAACATGTCCTAAAAGGGCAAATTTAGCAGGGTAAAATATTGAAGCCTTTACATTTAAACACTTAGAATTGTTCAGACCAGTCTCAAATTGTTCGTGCACACTGTGCGCGTCGGCAAAATGAAAAAGTTTATTTTCAATGTAAGATGATGTCTCAAAACCGCCAAACTCACTGGTTTGACTGGAATCCTGCTGCTACACAATTTTAACGTGTTTTTAAATGGGGTTACGATTGAGTATGGCCTCTCTGGACTCCCATATATTTGCAGTAAATTTATTTGGGCACCATTTGCAGTCATCAGTCGACATTTGAAGAAGAAAAAATGGTTAAAAAAAAAAAAGCCGCGGCACTGCACCACTTTTGGGGCAAGCTCCATACCAGAAACCAGAGACTATTTTGTTGGCCTTAGTATTACATGATTATGATATAACTTTTTTTGTGGCCAGTACTGACCATTCTGTTTCTTTGGGCAAGGTTCACAATTTTTATCGCAGTTTAGTCCTACACATAGTTTGATAAATCGCCCGTTGTAGGCCCATAAATCATTTATTCATTGAATTCATTTCATTTTGTTTATTTTATTCATAACTTTATTTTATTTTGCTGATTTATTATTCTTTTATTGACATATAGTAATATTTTTTAATATCAGGCTCAAACATTGTGTGGTTTTCTTCAGGTAAAGTCAGCCAGACAAGACATGAGAGATCCCTGCATCCTCCCAGGCCGCCATGAACCTGACGCCAAGTACTGGTGTTACATGTGTGCCAGTGAGGTTCATAAGCATATCAGTGATGGGGAGGTGACGGTCAGACACGCTGGCTTTATTGAGCATCTCATGAGGTGATTAGGCCAAATTAAAACCCTAACCCCCTAGGCCCTTTTTGCTTACAACCATCCTCAATCCTCCAAAATCCTCCAAAATTTTGCAACTCCGCCTAAATTTTTCAAAATTGTCAGACAGTCCTGCCTCAAAATGCATTCATCCTCAATCCTCCAAAATCCTCTTCATCCCAAAATTTTGCACTCGTGTTTAAATGAAGGATAAACCAACGCCAAATCCTTCAAAATCATCAGACAGTCCTGCCTCAAAATGCATTCATCCTCAATCCTCCAAAATCCTCTTGTGCTTCAATCACCATTCATCCTCAATCCTCCAAAATCCTCATGTGCTTCAATCACCATTCATCCTCAATCCTCCAGAATCCTCATTTGATTCAATCACCATTCATCCTCAATCCTCTAGAATCCTCCAAAACCGCCAGGAGGATTTTGGAGGAGTGAGGTGGGTTAGGGTTAATTAAAGGAGCACTAGGTCCTGAAATCCCCGAAAATTTCATGTTTTGGATTGTTTACTATCCTATTTCAAACATGTGGTTGAAAGGAAACCAACCTAATGTATTAATACCGTTCCAGAGAAAAGACAAAAGAACTCTGCTTGTTTACATCGGACACGACGGAGTATGAATACGTTTTTCGTGTCGTTCTCATATAGTGTACGATACTGTCTTGGGAACAGCGGTGACCAATCACCAATGCAAAAAAATGTGGTTTCTTCAACGTCAGCAAAAGGCGAACACTTTATGAATGAAATCACAACTAGCATCCAAACGGCTCGAATTTATGGGGTCGCAAAAGTGGACCCCGAAATTCGTTCTCGCACGCATAATACAGGAATAACACAAGAAAGGCCCGTTTTGAAAGGATAGTTGTGTGGATGTTTATATCCTAGTTTTAAATGTTTTTTTTCTGATTTACCTAATCTTGTTTAAAGCGCGTTTTGTAGCCCAATTGGGCTGTTCCAGGACCTAGTGTCCCTTTTAAAAAAATATATCAGTGTTTCATCCTAGCCCACATCCTTTTTTCCTACCCACATCAATTTTTTTATTTTTTTTTTTATTTTCACTCTTTCTACGGCAAAATCTGCGGTATTTTTCTGATATTTTCACCATCAGCAATATTTTGTGTCTAAATATTTGTTTCCAACATGAATGAGAAGCCATTTTGAGGTTGAAAAGCTAGTCCTAGACAGCGATGTCAATTTTGCGAAAACTGACATCCGCCTCCTTGGAAAAAAAAATTCAAAAAAGGAGTGTATGTTTTGAAAAAAGACCATCTGCCACCTTGGATCTGTCATAAGCCAAACAGAAAAAAGTGGAAAAAGAGATCCCACATCCTGCTCGATTAAAAAAGTTTGGACGAGAAATTAGTTGTTGCTTTTTTATTTGGCCGTATTGATTGAGATCAAAAGCACCATCTGGTATCTACATGTAGTAACTGTGCTTTTCAAGTCAAGTCAGGACACCAGTCCACCAACTGACCTGTTTTTAAGCATCAACACTACTAGTTTGATTTACTTCCAAACTAAAGATCACTTTACCAGCTGATTAAAACAGTTCACTGGGTTAAAGGGAATGCACAACATTTGCTTTGGCTGCAATTTTCAAAAATAAATAGATTTTGAGGATTAGTGTGTCATAGAAGATGTTGTTAAACTGACTTGTTTCATGCTTTGGGCTTGTAGATCCTGGTAAAAAACCAAGAAAACCAATCATGTTCTTGTAGTCTGGTTCCCTAAAAAGGGGCAATTTATAGACTTTGGGGAATTTTAAGGTCAGAGATTCAGTCTAGCAGGCTTGTACCTCTTCACAGGTGTGTAATCAATTGCAAAGAAAATGCGGAATAACTAAAATGATAAATTAGTAGCAGTTTTTGAGAAAAAAAACATGTTTTTTCCAACGCTGGTCAGCCGACCAGCGTTGGAAAAATACACTTTTTCTTGAAAATGTCAGTACACCAGGAGCCACGATTTTACAGGATGTTTTAGACTGTCATTCCCTAACAATCCAGTAAGGTATTTCGTGATAATTTTATCATTTCGGTTTTTGATGATTGCAAATGTTGTATCTTCCCTTTAACACTGACTTCTAATCATTTACTGAATACAGCCCTGAGCATGCTCAGAAAGTGGATCGGTTCTGGCGGATCAATCGCATCGAGACCGACCTTCAGCCGAAGTTCCTCATCTCCAGAGACTCCCAGGAAGCGTACAAGCAGGCAGTAGAAGAAGCACTGAAGATTCATGAAGCAAAAGAAGAGCGTCTCATGTCACAGGTACTCGTAGATGATGATCTTTAGTCATACCTGTTCCCTTTCAGGTGTTTTGGGGTAGAAGCATCCAAGAATTTACCACTGGACTTAAGCCCGGTTCATACTTCACACGAATGCGAAGCGAATTTGACGTCACGAAGCATTCGCTGCAAAATTCGCCCGAGTTGAAATATGTTCAACTTTTACGAATTCGCAGCGCGAATACTTGCCACGACGTCACAAATTCGCGTTCGCTTTCGCTTTCGTGCCGAGTAACCGGGCTTCATACAAAATAGAAAAAGAAAACTTAAAATAAATTGTAATGCTTAAAGCGCTTTCCATCGTATCAACAGATTCAAAGCGCTTTACAGTTATTCCCCCGTTCATCAGGCCATGAGACCATGCGGCAGCCGATATCAGCGCACATTCGGTCCTCGACCCTCACAGGTACCCTTTCATACTCCTGGGTGGACAGAGGCAATTGTAGTCAAGTGTCTTGCCCAAGGGAACAAACACCATGTTCCTGGCATGGTTCGAACCCACACGCCATCGTACATGAGACAAACGCCGTAAACACTGGACCATGGCATTCTAGAACTGGCTAAGACCCCAGATTCTGTGCCACTTCCCCAACCCCAACCAATCCGGGCCCTCCCCCCCCCCCCCCCCCAAAAAAAAAGGAATTAATGGAAATGAAGCCCAGGCAGTAAGGGCCAATCTCAATTCATATCTGGGACAAGTTCCAGAAAAGTTGTGGACATAGTATCGGGTATAATTTGAAAGAATTTGAACAACCTCCCCGCAATCTGCCCGCAATGAAGTTATCAATATTGGTGAGTCAAGCAGTTGCTATTACTATACCTCATACATATTCATGATCGAGAGCCGAACGTTCACTGGTCAATTCACCGTCACGTGCCAGATGTTTCACGCACATTGTAAATACGCATGCGTAGTAGACTGTCGCATGGGTTACCCGTGCGACAGTCTACTACGCATGCGCTTTACAGAGCAATCGAGGAACTGTCGCACGGGTGCAGTACGCACGCGCGAACATCGCACAGGAGAGATGCATGGTTGCATGGTTCGCGTAAATGTTAATTTCCAGAGCTCAATGATGCCGTACTGGAGAAAATGTATAGACCGTGTAAAGATGTCTCCTGTACAAAAGAAAGTTGTACACATTGCAAACAACTGTATTTACAACTGTAGTAACTGTATTATATTGCAAACGAACCGAACTAGTAATTGAAGTTGAATCTTTTGGTGAGCTGTACAAGTTTCCCCAAATTTTGTTTTAGGTGCATAATAATATTAATAAAACAAAATTCGGCAACTGAATATGTATGAGGTATAGTAAAACAAATATAACATGGTTTATTTCGGGTTGACAGTCGATATTAGCTCCCCTCGGTATTAGAAGTTGACAAACTGGTTCCCTCGGCTTCGCTTCGCTCCAGTCCATTTCCTTGTTCAACTTTTATTTTTTTAATTAAGAGAGTAAAAAATAGCATTGGCTGAGATAAGATTGTGCTCTAGGTCCCCTTTCCCCCTTAAAAAAATTATAAAAAGAATGACAAACTCAATTCATTTAACAAAAAAATGTATAAAAGTTGGCATTCGTGGATTTGTTCTCCATAAAGTATTATTCTTTTGTCTGAATTTAATTGACAGAGTGCAGCCAAGATACGCCGTGTGGAATCGAACCGTTCACTGCTGCTTCAGTCGTCAGGCAGCTCTACCCTTTTGACTAAGCCCTCTGAGGTCTGTTATGATCGTCGGGAACGAATTTCGTATCCACCTTCAAATGATTTCTGAGTGCATTTTCACTCGCTAGTTATTAGAAGTAAAGTGAAACACAATTCGAACCTGCTGGGAATAAATTTGTCTCCAATATTCCCGAATAGACCTTAGTCATGCTGCCACCATTTCAGTCATGTTCCCCGTATCCAAATAATAGTACTGAATGATAATGTTTTTGTGCAAAAAGGAACCAGACTATTTTTCCTTCCAGCCTCGCTTTGGTTACGTTGATTTGAATGGGAAAAAAAATCCAAATGGCTGCAGCATAATAATGGTCTATTCAAGAGTTCTTTTTGTCAGGTTTTTCCTGATTTCATGAAAAAAAAATTTAAATCCCTGTTGAAATCTTGAAATTCCTGAGGTTTACCAAAGTGTCTTTACCTACATGTACAGGCATGCAACTTTTTCTCGGATCTGCTGATTTCCTCGTTTTCTGCTTCTCGTGAATGCCATTACAGATTGAAAACTACTGTACAAAAGCTTCTGTGGTTTGGAATTTCCTCGTTTTTTTTTTCTAAATTCCCAGTTGCATGCCTGTACCTATCAAAGTTTGTACATGTACAAAAGAAACGGGTATTTTAAGGGATAAACCCTGCATTGTTCAAGGGCTCCTGGTGGCCCCAAAACTCTCTGCCAAATATTTTTTGGATTTTAAAAAAAAAGATTGCCCAATCTTACCCCTGACCTGCAACTTCTGGAACACTTTCTCAACTCTTTACCAGCTTTCCCGATACAGTCTGTACGTTCTGTTGCCGTAAGTTATAAGTTTGAGATCACATTGTAAGGATAAAGCCTCATTGTTAAAAGCTGCATCTTTCTTCGAGTGATCCCCAACCGCAATATTTCGGTCCAAGAGTGGATTTGGATTTTGTGTCCCCTATGCAGCTGGTTCTTGGCAAGGACCGTCAAGTCGCTACGGCGAAAGAGGGCGCTGTCAACAAGATGAATCAAATGCAGTTTTTAAAAATTTAACCCCAAAATTGACTGGAGCAGGGTTTGAACCTGCGATCTCCTGATTGCTGTTCTTGCTGGATAGCTCAGTTGGTAGAGCACCGGAACGGCAATCCGGAGGTCGCAGGTTCAAACCCCGCTCCAGTCCATTTCTTTGTTCAACTTTTAAAAATTATCAGGATACACCTAGTCAGTTTTTCTTTGTGGTTTATTTGCAACTCCAGTTTTGGGAACTTTACAACTCGACCAGAGAAATTTGCACATTAGCATGTATATAATGTGCTTCAGGTTTGCTCGGAATCTCTTGTAGATTATTTGCAAATCCAGTTTTGGGAACTTTAAACCTCGACCAGAGAAATTTGCACATTAGAATGTTTATAATGTGCTTCAGGTTTGCTCGGAATCTCTTTGGTCAGTCTGTGGAATGTTCCCAAGACTGTGAGTCCAGGCACTAGCTGCGTAAGTGTTCATTCTTGGACCATGAATACTAATTAACCCTAACTACCCCAAACCCATCAAACTCCAACAGTGGGATTGTCAAGTTTTGGCTAGTTTAGTAACATACATTATGTACATGTTGTTGGACTTTGTCTGACTGGGTACCAAAGGCCCAGGGAGACCCTGTTGAATTTTGTGAGGTTCAGGGAAGAAAGGCATCTTGTGGAAAGGTTGTATTTTGGGGGAATGCACCTTGAAGCATTTTCTCGTGGATGAGCTCACGGATGGTCCCTGACACAGTTGCTGGTCAGCTTTGAGCTGTACACATACTGCATGTATTTGCACACTGCATAGAGTGCAATAATGCCTTTCGTGACTTCTGTTGCCAACACATTGCTTTAGGTTTGGTACTGTCACTGGTCAGTCTCCCGACAGTGCACAGATGCATCCACACCACATCAATCAAAATTCAACAGGTTTGGCCAGTTGGAGATTGGCAGGTTTAGTACTGCTGTCAGTACAAGGCTTGTTGAAGTTTGGCAGGTTCTGTCCAGTAAATACTGAACCTGTGTGTAGCTGTTGAAATTTGTTAGGTTTAGTACTCTTTCTAGTGCAAGAGCCTCGATCTTTATCGTTAATGTCGTATCCCAAGTGAGTATCACCCAAGTGTTGTGTCCAAAGAAGCATTTATTTTTATCCATGATGATATTTCCTGAATGCGCCGTAGACCTTCACAGCCTCATCACCGGTTGTGGCACCCAACAGAGAATTGGCTGGCCAGGCCACGCCCACGGCCCCTTCTGGAATGGGAAGAGCTACGGAGGCAGGTAGCGACGTTAGAGATCCGTTGACTCACAAGACAGAGGATGTTCCCGGAAGCTCACATCAGTAAGTGTATTTTGGTGGGTTTATTTTGTTATGAGTGTTGCTCATCACAAGGCCCTATTTAACCAGTTCACGCCGGAGGCCGTGTATACATGCAAAAGTTTTGCGGTATTTGGAACGGATGACAGATAAACACGCAGGGAGCGAGGCCGGAAATATCTGTCTGCGACCCGCTCGCAGCAAGCGAGGCCGGAAATTATATGAGTGTGCTGCCCGAGGGTGATGGCTTCAACCCGCCTGTCTTGAGGTCAAGTGAAAATATATCCTGCGCCTCGTTCTTTCTTGTTGAAATAAACCCGGCGCGAACTGGTTAAGAGTCATTTGAGGTGTTGTGAAGGCTGCACAAAAAGAGAACAGAAAATGACTTCAAATAGAAGGATAAGTATTGAAGTTGCACTTGAACCTGGATAGATTATAATCAACTGGAAAACAAGATACAGGTAAAGAGTTCCTCGTGAGGCAGTGCGTGGGAAGAAACTGGATGAATGTTTCTGAGGATGTGCTTTGGGAACAATAATGTATGTCAATGTGAATGGATGGAGAACCATGTAGTTCGCCCCAAAGGGACGGTTAGGAGGTACAACCTGAGAAAGACTGTTGGATAGTGTCTGTAAAACAAGCACGATGAGGCAACAGAGCGACAATGTGAGAGAGGTTCGAGAGAGGCAGATACCTCATGATCCATAAGATTATGGTATTTATGTCTGATGTGTTTTTGTAGAAACAGACTCTTTTGGGCATCTGGTCAAAAATGGGCTTCAGATTATAAAAATAGGATTCAGGCCAACAGATAGATTCCAAATCCTCATGCATCAGCTTGTGTCTGCTTCCTTGTCTGACATTGCAAATCCTCCTCAGCCAATCTGTCAAGTCTGAGTGTTCATCTAAAGGCCTTTTCTCACAATGGTTTCCCCTAACCATGTTGAAATCAACACGGGTGTACGCCGTAGGCAGAACCAGGTCCCATGGAACATGGGTTAGCAAGGCAAACCGTTCAAACTTACAATGGTGTATTCACTGGTCGGCTGTGGATTTGAGATTTCTACCCAGGTAGAGCCTTTGAACCCTGGTCCTGACCAGGGTTGGGCTTTATCAGTGTAGAGCCTGGCACCCATTTATAAGCCATGTTGGATTCTTGCTAGTGTGAAAGGGGTTCCTGAAATCTCTATGTTAGACCCGGGCCCAACACGGACACTGTAGACAGCTCGAAAGACCTTTATGATATCGCTGACTGTAACTCGAGTCAGAATCCAAGTTGCAACAAATTTGACCCAAACAGCACTCAAATCTCTGCCAGGATTTTGTCACATCTGGCAATGCAACCAAATTTCACAAATAAGTTTAGGAAAAATTAGTTGTTATGGAATGATCATAGTATTTCCATTTTATAGCCAGTGTCTTAAAAGGCTACCAATTTATCTTCAGACTTCTTACAAATTTGAAATGATACAATGTGTGCCTTGTGTTAATTTTCAGGTCAAATGGCCCATCAGGGGAGATGCATGAACAAGCTGTGCTGCACAATTCAAGGCAGTCAGATCCGGCTAGTACCGGTTCCAACCAGTTCCAGCCAGCCTTGATGAAACATTCGGCAGCAGCTGGGCAGCAGAAGCCTGGAGTCCTGAGTCGAGTCCAGACCATAGGTGTCATATCATCAGGGGGATTGACTGCAGTCCATGTCAAGGTATATATACCGGTACCAGACTCAGTCTGGAATGCCAGGCTAGGCTTTCGTGTTCTCCTAATAGCTTTGGCTCCTAGTATTCGTATTACTAGTTGAGATCCGAAAAAGTCTTCCTAAACCGTAAGGGCAATTCCACGGTTACTCACGTTACATTTTCGTAACGTGAGTAACTGATTTTGTGCGTCTTGTTTATCATACATTACACATTTTTCTGGATGTCATCTTTGGTGCTTAGGTAGGTCTAGGTCTACTCTATCTACCATGGGGATAACTGGTCACTGTGTAGCTTATGTAGTCCCGCTCTCTGTTGGATATATCTAAATAAGTTAGTCCCTTCTGTTGTCAATAAAGTCAAGTACGTAATCGTAGATCGGTGGTATATTTCCGCCAAACGAACAGCCCCTGGGTTTAGTCCGCCGTTCGTTAACTACATGTATATCTCCCCTTGCGTCAGGGTAGCCGCTCATCCTTGCGTGAGGTTAATAAATATTTTTGTGGGTTAAGGCCAGGTCCAGTTCCATCCTTCAATCAGGTCAGACTGTCGGGTCACCTAGTTGTTCCCGCCACAAAGGGTGTATAGCTCGTTTCGCCACAATACTGAACAACTAACCTGATGAAGTTTCAGCTCAGCTTCAGCTGTATATTTCGAGAAAAACAGCATTCTAGGATCTCAATTTCAAATCAAAAGTTGCTGAATCATGTTTTGAATTGGGCCTGAATTCAGCGTCCGAGACGCGTTTTCACTGAGCCGATTGCAGCTATACGCAATGTCGTGCACTGATCCGACGAATTATAGCAACCGCGCGTGCGTGTGCGTCGTGCCAATGCTTGCGCGCGCTTCGCCGAATAACAAAACAAACTACTAATTTAAATTTTCCTACGGTGCGTCTTAAGACGCTCCGTTGGAAAGGCCTTCTTCTTCAAAATGACAGCTTGCCAGAAAGAATAATTTCACAGGGAGTTTAGTCCCCTTACTATCTTTCAACCAAGTATGTTTTTCAACAATAATTACGCCAGTTACTTTTCGGATAGCTGCAAATGATGGACTATAGCTTTAAACTTAAATATGTGTATAAGTAGAAAGCCATGGTCCAATGGCTACAGCATCTGACCCATGTGCGACCGTATGTGGGCTTGAACCCCATGACTGGGATCTTGTACTTGTGTTCTTGGGCAAGACACTTTACCACAATTTCCTATTTCTCACCCAGGGGTGTTAATGGGTACCTGTGAGGGTCGAGACCAGATTGCACTGATCTCAAAACTGATCTCATGGTCTGATGAACAGGGATCTTGCACTTGTGTTCTTGGGCAAGACACTTTACCACAATTTCCTATTTCTCACCCAGGGGTCTTACTGAGTACCTGTGAGGGTCGAGACCAGATTGTGCTGATCTCAAACTGATCTCATGGTCTGATGAACAGGGATCTTGCACTTGTGTTCTTGGGCAAGACACTTTACCACAATTTCCTATTTCTCACCCAGGGGTCTTACTGGGTACCTGTGAGGGTCGAGACCAGATTGTGCTGATCTCAAACTGATCTCATGGCCTGATAAACAGGGATCTTGCACTTGTGTTCTTGGGCAAGACACTTCACCACAATTTCCTATTTCTCACCCAGGGGCGTTAATGGGTACCTGTGAGGGTCGAGACCAGATTGCGCTGATCTCAAACTGATCTCATGATGAACAGGAGGAGAATTATGAAGCGCTTGAGGCATTGGAATAAAATGCTATCAGTATTATCATATTACTATTTGTTCATGATCCAGGATCGCGGAATTGATGGAAACATTCATACCGGAGCACTGCCGCCATGGTTACGGGATGATGACAACGACGATACAGAGGAAGGATGTCAAAAGATGGGTCCCTCGGAGATGGAATTCAGGAAACACAGTGAGTAGATATGCCACGCCTGAAACTTTTCTGAAAATAAATGGGGATGACAATTTTACTCTCTTTTTTTAATGGAAAAAAACCGCATGGCCTATTATTTTGCGTAAATGTTACTGTAGAATATATTCATATTATATTTTGACATTCAGTTTAAAAGTCAAAGACTATTGATAATCTTGATCTTATTCCTTTAAAAATAAGAAAAAGTAAGCATAATTCGTATAAAATTTTCCCCAGGATTCCACAGGAGATTTAACTGAGGGTTTAGAATTTAATGGGCTAGGATGTTTGAAATGGTTTAATTATACATACCGTAATTTTCGGAATATAAGCCGCGGCTTATACGTTGAATTTGCCCATGAAAATGTTTACTGCGGCTTATACACAGGGCGGCTTATATGCCGAGCCTTGAAGAATAAAAATAAGATTCACATGTGTATTTAATGTACTGGTACAAGAAGAGATGTGTTGTTGAAATGAATTATAAATTAAGAAAGTCATTAACAAACCGAAACCACGTCTCACGTAAAGGTACCGAGCGGTAAAAAGTACGGTGATGAAAGCTGTCTTCAACACTTGCGACCAGCCGTACGTGATACTGGTACAGTGCAGTGCTCATGCAGCATGCTTTCCCCAGCGGACCACACCATTTGTGGTAATAAAGGGGTGTTCTTCTTGGGAACAATAATTACCAATATTTCCGCTGTTTAAAAAAAAGAAAAAAGACGACTAAAATTTGTATGGCGTTCGAAACATTTTTTTATTACATAATCAGTTGTTCAACGTCACAATATATTTTGTTTTCTTGAAAAGTATTCAAGAAACGATGTAAAACTCAAAAGAGGGACTAAATCATCCCCTACAAAATTAATGGATTCGTCTACAAAATTAATGGATTCGTTTTGCCATTTTTTGAGGGTATTTTGGTGCCTTTTATGCTAATGCAGATTTCCATATTCATGAGCAAAAGTATGATGTCATTTCAGGCAGAAAACTCAACGCTACAGCTACTTCAGTACCAAAAGTTACCACAATTTTGGATATTTCGCTGTCAAGAATTTTCTTCACTTTGGTGATTCGTTGTTGTGTCAGCACATGGCAGTAAACCAATGAACAAACTTTTCTCCCCTGTTTTTCCAATAACCAAATTTCTGGGTTCACAATCTGAACAGAAAACCCCTTAACTGAACAGTGTCTTCCTGAAATAAAGACTTCAAGAGCGCCCACAAAAGCACAACTTTAAATGTTTAAAGAAGTGCACTTTTGGATAAAATTAACCAACAAAAAGTATCAAATATTTTTCATACTTTTAAGAGTAGAAAGGTGCACAAAATATGTTTCTAAGGAAAATTCACTATCGTGGACCCTTAAAATGAAATTCAGATCCATCGTAATTGATATTTCAATTTTGTAAGTCATGAAATGTGTAATTGTGAACCATAAACTTCAATATATGATTAATCTAAAATAAGATTTGTAAAACTTTTCTCAGGCGGAAACCAAATTGTTGATTTTGTGTTTGTGTATTTCAGCGGAGCAGCAGAGAAAATTGAAGCTGAACCCCAAACGAGTAGGCGTGAACTTTGACCACACCTCCCCCTCCAATGAGGAGTGGCTGCCGTCATTTGGCAGAGTCTGGAACACGGGTCGCAGGTGGCAATCAAGGTAGCTAGGCATGAGATTTGTGTCTGAAATCAGACCTTTTGAGTCTCGGGGAAAGTAAGGCTGTGTCCAAATTACGTGGCTGTGGCTGTGGCTGCAGCCACTTCCCATAGACCCATGTGTTATTTGTAGCCGTAACCCAGTGATTGGCACGCGACCTAATTATCGGTATACTGGGTGAGTCAAAAAGGAAGAGACCTAAGGCAAAAAAAAAAATAGTCGGTCTCTGGTCAGACCGAAGTTCCGGAATTGATGCGGCGATGCGGTTTTTTTTTTGGGGGGGTGGCTTTTATTTTTTTCAAGCTTGTGTTGTACAGACAAGGTGGGTACTATTTTGTTTTTTTGTGTCCTCATTATACATTGGTGTCCTCCATAATTTGCCTTGGTGCCCTTTATCATTTGCCTTGGTGCAATTTCCCCATTCCTTGGTGCTCCTTGGTACAAAAATTTGAGGAGGCGCGGCAATAGAGGGCGCTGTTGTAGCTTCCGTGTTAATTTGGAAAAAAAAAAGGTTGACGCGCATGATTAAAATCGACGCGCGCGCTGACCAGAGACCGAGTATTTTTTTATTTTTTTTTGGCCTAATCAGAAAAAGATATTTTAAAAATATGTGGCTTACTCCATGGCTAGTATGTGTACCATTTCTACGTTATTTGCGTACTATATTCACAAGTTATGTCTATTTTAACCCTAACTCCCTACTGTCTTTTTAGTACTGGACCAAGTCTGTCAAAATCCATCAATCACACTGCTTCCAATGCATGCTTTGCTTCAGGCCTCCAGGCCCAAGTCCATCATACTCCATCAATATTTAATCAAACCAGGCTAGCAGGACCAAGTCCCCCAAAATCCACTTAAATGGGGGATGGATTTTGGTGGAGTTCAGGAGGTTAAGGGTTCATACAAAATTCATCTCTACACAAAGGATCATTTACCGTTCAAATATAATGAAATAAGGACGTTTTCCTGCCTTCATGAATAAACAACAATTTGCACAGGAAAACAGACACAACTCACCGTGATTATTTTCAAAAAAAAATCCTCATATTGAAAACACAAAATCTGACAGTATGTGATAATGTTTCAGTGTTTATTTCAATTATAAGTCTCATTTGCATTCACTTGCGTGTGAGTAATCTGTAATTCTCACTCAGCTCATTAGCTTTAATGGCATTACAAGGACAGCTATAAAAATGATTTCTTTTAGTAAAACATGCATAACTTCTGATGATGGCATGGATCGCACCCCCACGCCATCGCATGCCGAAAAGCTTCCCGAGAAGTGTGAATAATTGCACGCCCGGACCACAGATCACACACCTAGAAAACCACACACCTAGAAAAATCCAGGTGTGCCTTTTTCCACACGCCTGTGATTTTCAAATCAGAAGGCTTGGAACATGCTCTTTTAAGACATACACCATTGGTGTATCTAATATGATTGCTTTTCTTAAGGAAAAAATCTTTAATCCTGGTCACTTTCTTCTTGGACTCAATTTGTAGTCTGTGTGATTTTTGGATATATACCGATAAAAAAAACCACATCAGTTCTTGCACAGTTTATAGTAAGGCTAGTTTCAATCTTCAAGGAAGCTAACAGCAAAAAAAAAATTCTATTTATATCAGTTTCAAAACAAGGCTTATGCTCTTTATCAAACTCAAGGGCAGTTTTATTAGTCCAGTAATTTGGACACGGCTTAATTATCAGTATACTGGGTGGGCAAAAAGAAAGTGATCTCATCAGAAATAAAAAAAAATTGTTTTGTTACTTTTTAAGTGAAAACAATCATTCATAAATACCTCAGACAGTTTAGCTATTCCTATTGGTCGAGAGCCTGTCACGTGGCCGGTCTTAAACGGATGATAAAGACATGGCTAGCTGGTCTTAAACACTTTTTCAGTGTCACAATAAAATGTGGACTCCTAAAAATCCAGTGCCTCTTATCATTTCATTGGTTGAACGTTCACAATCCTCACGTAGGCATGCGCAACTTTACCAGGGAGTCAGAATTTTATAGTTCTAAATTCAAAACGCAACGCGCCAGGTGCGTTCTGCGCGACATCGCGCATAACATGATACGCGCGCGTCAATCTCCATAAAAGGGTTGTTTACATCTTACTCGCCAGCTGAACACTCCATTATTTTGCAAGAGGGATGTTTCAAAAAGCATAAAGTGAATTTGTTGAACAAAATCGGGATGTTTTGAACGAATTATATGATTTTTTCTTACCGAAAAGGTATTTATGAATGGGAATAAATATGTGCTCCGTCGGTATTTATCACTCTGTTTAAGACCGCTTAGAGTCTGGGTGCTGATAATTACCCTCGCCTCTGGCTCGGGTAATTATCAGCACCCAGACTCTAAGCGGTCTTAAACAGAGTGATAAAAACCTCCGGAGCACACATTTATTCCCTTATTAATACAGGTCACTTTCTTTTTGACTCACCCAGTAGATATAAATTTCGTTTTCAGAATTGCAATCCAATATCCAGCCTTGTTTTTTTTTCAATTTACAATCTCATTCCTCGATATAATTTTACCATAATACTTACACAAACTTATTTTATGGAAAAGTAAGGTAGCACTTACTAGAATGAAAGTTTATGATTGGGTTCACTGGCATCGCTAGACGCTGGATCAATCTGAATGGTTTGTATGCAGGGGTGTGAAATCTCAGCTTTAAGGCTGATTTCAGCTTTTTTTGTTTTGGATTTCAGGGTTTTTTTCAGCTTTTTTCCTCACTTGCCCTGACCAGTTGGTGCAAGTCAGACTTCACCCGACCCCTTTAATTGTCTCCTGTGCAGTCATGCATGAAAACTAATCCAGTGAATATGTCACCAAATGAAGCAGGAAGAGTTACTCTAAAAGTACAAATGAAAATATCTTATCTATATTACTACAGAAAAAAAAGTATGGCCAATTTTAAAAGTGTATAGTTTTTTTTTGCCTCACACTGTAGTGTCCAGACAGTGCATGATTAATTCCATTCAGTTCCCTGTACAATCAGCAAACTTTGTTGTTTGAACAGAAATAACACTTAAACAGATGACAGACTTGTCTTCCATAGTGGGTCCTTCACTCATGTTCAGTGTTCCATAATTTCATAAATCCCTCAAATAAGGTGAAGCTAGTGAGACAGTTAATTTCTCTCTTTTCTTTAAGAACAGATAATTTTGAAAACCTACCAATCTTTTTTAAAAGGTAAAGATACACTGCAAAATAAACAGAGTTTACAGATGGGTGTTGAATAATAGATGTGTATATCACTTTTGATATATTAATTTCTTTTTTTATATCAATTTTAATAAAAAAAGATCTGATTTGTTTGATTTTTTTTTTTTTTAATCATGATTTGTAACAACCCAGCTTCAGTAATCAGAGTTTGAAAGATCACAAGGAAGTATTTAAAGGGAATGTACATCATTGGCTTTTGCTGTAATTTTCAGAAATGAACTATTTGAGGGGAGTGTAATAGATCAAATATTGTTACACTGACATGTTTGAAGTGTTGTGTTCGAAAATGCTGGAAAAAACAAGAAAACCAAAAATGTTCAAGTAGTCTGGTTCCTTGACTCCACTTAAGATAAAATGGATCAATTTATAGATGCCGGAAAATTGTAAGGTAAGGGAACCAGTCTAGCTGGCCTGCACCCGTTCATGAACATGTAACCAATAGCAAACAAAATTTGGACTGAAAAAAAGTGTAAAGTTGGAGCATAGTTGAAAAATAGTTAGGTTTTTCCAATGGTGGTCGGCTGACCACCGTTGGAAATGTATACAAAAATGGCATTTTCTTGAAAATGACTTCACACCAGGTGCCATAATTTTACAGGATACTTTAGACTGTCATTTACCAACATCCTAGTAAGGTATTTCGTAAAAACTTAGTAGTTTTATTTTTTGATGTTTGCAAATGTTGTATATTCCCTTTAAGAAATGAAATCACAAACCACCAGATATTTTATTTCTGTCTTTTTTTTTCTCGCTATTTCCTCTCTTGATCCACAGGCACCAGTACCGGAAAGAAGCCAACCAGTCCAAGTCATTCAAGAGACGAAGCACGCCTCCAAACAGTACAGTTTCTAAACCTCCCTGATGTGTAGATTAAGATCATAGATCCAGCAATTATTTGCCAGTTTGTTGTGTGTTATGGACTTCATGCAGAAACAGTAGATGGTTTTGTGTGACCGCTTCCCTTTCGACATACAGTGAGTGGGAAAATTCCATGTGCCAGTTTTGGTTTGCGCCCATATATGTGACCGGCTCCACAAAAAAGGGTATTATGTCGCAAAAAAGTGAAATTGAGTTATATACATCATCATGGTTGGAAAGCACACAATGTTAGCTTTCATTTGGCATGCAATAGAGCTGCATATCCCTTCCTGTTCTGAAGATATGATATACATATATTTCCTTATTAATTACTTCCTTGGAGTTCAAATTGCACAACTGAGCGAACAGGCTTTGACATAGCAGGCTCTGTTCTAGAACAACAGAACGATGCACACAACATGGTTGGTTTTTACACTTTGTTTATCAAAATCAACATTTCTGTGAGTGAAAGGTGAAACTTTAGGTATTAAAGATGTCATTCATGACAAAAAATAAAAATCACATTTAGACGAAATGTTCACCCTCTCAACTTTGAGCGGGCCATTACCGGTACACAATAGTGCCCAGCGCGACTTAATACCCTTTTTTGTGGAGCTGGTCACATATGTCGGGAAATATGCACAAGTATTATTGATCTGAATATTCATACATCTGTAATATGTCTGCAAGGGAATCGGGCATACTAGTCAGAATGATGGTCAAAAAAGTATCTCCTATACACAATTTCCGGTACATTTTTTGAATATTTCAGGAATTATTAACGGTGCACTATAAAACCCAAATCTACTTGATTCCTTTTTTCTACCACCAGAAGAGTGTTTTCAGGACATTGTTGGGTTTTTTTTTAAGGCTAAAATGAAGACGTACCCATTTTTCATGACCTTTTTGTGGGCGAGGGTGTGCATTTGGAAAACTTGGCGATATAAGCCAAAAGGAGTCACATATTGAGACTTTTTCGAAAATTTGAATTTAACATTACATGTTAAAAAACACAATTTTGGACAAACTCTCTCTTTTGGGGGCGGGGACACATTTCATAATGGGGGGGGTGGGAAACAAGAAATCACAAAGATATTGGCCATTTATCCACACTCTTGTCAATTTCTTTCTGAATTTGGCTTCAACAGTCTAAGCGGTAAATGAAAAAAAAAAAATCCAAATGATTCTTTTACACACAGCTTGTACAGCCCATGGAGACTTTTTGCCTTCTGCACTCATCTTTGAGGCTTGCTTTTGTTCATTTTATTTCATCAACAATGAATGCACAAATGGGCCCGCTCGGACGTTTCCGTGTGATAGAAAAAGCACCCATCTCAAAAGATGACTCTAATGCAAGAAGCTTGTAAAAAATAAAGAAATATACAGCTAAAGTTTCATTGCTGGCACAAGTTTGTCCAGGCATAATTATAAAGTTTATCATTACAGTCGATTCTGTTTCACTTTCTCTTTAAAGTCCATTGTTAGAGGCAGCAACGCTTCGAAACCAGGAGTATCAGTGACGGGTTTCCGTTGCGAAATTTCCTCGTTTTGTGTTTTTCTTTCAATATCTTTGCTTTTCTTCTGTTTTCTTTATTTATCTGTGGTTTGATTTCGAAACTTCTGGGTGCAAAGAAATCTTAAAAAGAAACTCTATACTTTGTCCGTGTTCATATGTTGATGTCACTTTGTGCCTTGCACCGTACAACTCGGCATTGAATCACGCGTACCGACCAGTACAAATAGTATTAGCTTTAATTTGTCTGTCAACTTGAAACCAATACCCTTGCAAACTCCTTTGTATTATTTCGGTCGGTCCAGTAGTTTTTGTTCTAGAGCCTATTTTGTGAAGCAAGGTGGGGTCATTGTGTCCCGATGAAATACTAAACTGCGCCCGGGAATTTGACTCGCATTGTGAATGATTGAGGGATTGTTATGTAATAATAATAATATCCATATGAAAGAAGTGTGCTTCACAAACTAGGCTCTGCAGCAAAAACCACTGGACCGAATTGGGAGATCTTGGTATCAATTGTGCAAGTACTCCCCGCCCTGCAAACAGGACGCTGGGATACGCTGATGAATTCACGCTCTGATTGGATAGATTTTGCGTGACCTGTGACCTGCAAGTCATCACGGCCACGACCCTGCAAGGTTCCAAACGGCCTTTTATAGTCATCACTCTTTTATTCCCATTCATAAATGCTTTTTTCCTTGAACAACATAATAATGCAGGAAAATCTGTAAAACGTATCTGTTTCGTAAATTTTCTATTCTCATCACTTGCTCAGGCTCCGTTTTGAATTCACGAAGGGTCGAATTGCATATAATGCTACGCTCAAAATTTGTCCACATGATCCGCAATGAAAAAGAAATCACATCTGGTTTATAGCATGCAGTGGCGTAGCCAGGAATTTTTCAGGGGGCTGGAACATTTCATTTGGGGCGTCATGTAGATCAATGATCGGGGGCGACTGGGGGGCGACTAGCTAGGTTTCATGGGGGCTGTCGCCCCCACGCCCCCACCCAACGCCCCCGTGGCTACGCCACTGATAGCATGCGTGCATTTCTATGGGAAAGTTTTCGGATAGCATTTGCGCGTATTGGCTAACTGCGGTCTTAAACAGCTGCAGCCAGATGCTTTATACATAGGTCATGATAAGTTACCCCGAATGCCATTCCCACTTCCTTCACAAGATTCTGTGAAGCTCATCAGCGTATCCCGGCCCAGTGCCTTGTTTGCAGGGCGGGGGGGGGGGGGGGGCCCGAGCGAAGGAAGATCGTTCATTTCATTCCTAATTCGGCTTATTAGTTTTCGTATTCCCCGCGCCTTTTGGTGTCCCCTCCAATGTCCACGAAGAGGTTTTCCAAAGGGGCTTCGTCTCCATTGAGCTTCAGAAAGGATTTAGACCCCCTACATTGATCATACTTGTTTAAGAATCAAAGATTTGACATCAAAATATATGATTTCATGCTTTTTTGCGGATACACCGTTGGAGGTGTGATTTGAAAATAAAATAGGCCTTCGTGATATAAATTGTACATTGAACCTAACAACCAACATTTTCATGTCTGAATACCTCATTTGTGAATCCAGGAGGGGTCTGAATCGCCCCCCTGCAGCCCCGCCCTGAATTGGTGTGATAAGCCCCATGGAGCCCCTGCAAAAATTACGGCCGTGTTTAAGCTCTTCTGCCGAGGGTTAAAACCAGATTTTCAGCCCAAATTAGCAGCAACTTTATCTATTCTTAATATATTTGGCGAAAAAAAGGTGTCTTTAGTAAACAGTTTTAGCCAAAAGGAAAGGAAAACTGGGGCTCATTTTCGTAGCCGTTTCACGGAACGCGAGATGTCGTCATCTCATTAACATGTAATGAATAATGCATTTCAGAAAGCTACCGGAAATCAGCTCGAGCCCCTCCCCCGTCTGACATTTCTCTCTGGACTTGATCACCGCTTTACCACATGCTTTCCAGTCATGTAAATAATGACGTAAGGCCTCTTGGCATGAGGCTATAAAAATGGAAGTAGGAGTTTCAAGGAGCTGAGTGCCGGGGTCCTTGTCACCAGTTGCTTGTTGAGAGAGAGAGAGAGAGACCTTCGCAGCGGCATGGGTAAGTCTTCGCCGGTTGATGTAAATTCAATATTGGGTATTCTATAAACACTGGTTTCTCAGTGTTGTCCCAAGTGATAGTGACACCACTCGGGTGGAACTCGAACCCACGACCTCCTGCTTACTAGTGCAGGCGTCTTACCACTCGACCACCGAGCTTGCTTGGCTGGCTGACTGGTGTGAATCTTATATACCAGCGGGTACCGCAACCAAAGTTTTCAAGATGTGTTCCCCCCTCACAATCACTCCGGACAACACTGAGTACACGGGTTTATAACAATACGGCAGTGAGGGGCAGATCCCTAATTTATGGAAGACTTCATTCGCTGGAATTAAATGTAACAAAAATTATACCTATTGTCTTTGCATGGTCATTGGTTTGTAAATAAAAAGTCTTTTCTTCAGTAAACTTGTTCATTTCTTAGTAATATTGCAATTGGTTTTTGTCCGATCCACAAAAAAAAAATCAGTATCATTTGTGAACATCGTTTTCTTTTTAGTCTGCAAAGCTTATTTTTGTAATAGACCGCCGGTAAGTTATACCTTTTTTTCTTTCAGCGGGAAAATGCATGTGTCGTCCTCTTTTGGGTTCAGTATTGCTAAAAAAGATAACTGTTTAAAGTTCGTCCCCCGTGCTCCAGATTTGATTATTTTTATGTGAATAATAATAATAATAATAAAAATAATAATATTAATAATGGGTATCAGGCATGCAACTTTTCCTCGGATCAGCTGATTTCCTCTTTTTTCACTTCCAATGTGTGCCATTGAAAATAGAAAAACACTGTACAAAGTCTTGGAAAGATTTGAATTTCTTCTTTTTTTGTGACATCCCAGTTGCATGCCTGGGGTATAGCGCACGTATCCACCAGGATTGGTGCTCAAGGCGCTACATCATTATTACCCCTGCTCATTGGGCCCATGAAACATTCCAAATACCATCTCAGCTCCCTGGGGAGTATACAGCTCGATGCTGCCTGTTAGGTACAAGGAAGCTAAATTCAATCACAATAACCATCTCTGCCCTCACAGGTACCCATTTACTCCTGGGTGGAGAGAAGCAATGAGTGACAAATCATGCAAAATAATAAGCCTTGAGTTTATGAGAATACATTTAACACATCATGTTTTACTGTAATCCTCAACAAACCCTTTTTTGGGGGGAGGTGTGGGGGGAGGGGGAGTCTGGACACCTTAAAACAAAGAGTTTTCTTTTGGCCACGAATCAGTAGAATCACTTACGAGCACTCTCGTATCTGGCTCCCTTTCTATTCCGTGCATTAGCGATACTGATTTTGAGGCGGGACCAAGTTTACCCACGAGAATGGCATTATTGTCCAGCCGGAAATAATTCCAAATTGATCCATTCACAATTCAATTTCTGTAAAACTCTTGCCGATTTCTCATTCAAAAATGAATAACCTTTGTATTCCTGTATAGTAAGAAATTGCAATTGAGAAAAGGAATCTATTTTCGGGTTGAAACTCGAAAAGAGCAGGGAGAATCATCTTTATAGTCAACGCTTCCATATAGTAGCTTTGGGCAGTGGCGTCGCCAGGGGGCAGGGGCACGTGCCCCCTGGAAACCTAGTGCCCCCCGAGTGCCCCCCCCCATCTGAGATTTGGGTTGGTAAAAAAAATATATATTTTGTTATATTCAACTCCCATCATTACCTCAAAAATAGCAATTTCTGGAGATATCTTCAGATCGAATTTAGCATCAAATGTGGCACCATTTTGCATCTAGCCCATCCTCCGTATGCGAAAATTTTCCAAAGGGAACCCCCTCCCCTTACACCCCTCCCCCAGGACGGCGATCCGTATCCACCTAAGTGCTCCCCCATCAAATGCTGGTGCCCCCCCCCCCCCTGTGCCCCCCAGACTGAAAGTCTGGTGACGCCACTGGCTTTGGGCCAACGTTTCTTGCTTATAGAATTGTACCTGGCGGATAGTTCTCAATGTAAAGATAATACCGTACTATCTGTGTTGTGCAACATAATTTGAGAAGTTTCTCCTCGATGGCCAATGAGTGTTTTATTTTAACGAAAAACAAGTGTGGTTTTCTTTGTTTGTCATTTGATTGTATCCCTCTAAAAAAAAAGGCTTAGTTTCTTTTGCGCACAAAAAGATGTGCTGTGCGAGTACACTCATGGGCGTCGCGAGGGGGGGGGGGGCAAGGGGGGGGATGCTGGAAAAACTTGGATACGGACTAGTGAAGGTACAGATGTACATGTTGAGCTGGGACGTCGTTGGATTAGGTCTACATAATATTTGCTTCTTGAGTCACGAACTTTAACCTATCGCGGTGGAATTGCATCAACGCAGCTTGTGAAATATTGTCCAATGATTAGGTCTACACACTATACAAATCGACGCGGAACGCGCAAAATCTGAGACAACCAAAACTAAAAGGCGTATTGTGTCCTGAAATCCCCGAAAATGTCATGTTTCGGATTGTTTACTTATCCTATTTCAAACATCTGGTTGAAAGGAAACCAACCTAATGTCTTACCGGTCCCGAGAAAAGATGAAAAACAAATCCCGAATGTTTACATCGGAGACGACGGCGTATGATACGTGTTTCCTGTCGTTTTCTTTCAATGTACGATGTACGTTGTGTGTGTCTGGCATTACACACGCACACAGCACCGTGCTCACGAACTGCGGTGACCAATCACCACGCACAACTTTATTTCTTACACGTCCGCAAAAGGCGATTTTTACGGCTGGAATCACAACTAGCACGAACAGTCCGACTTTTTGGGGTGTTAATTAACTCTCGCACGAATAAACAAAATACTACAAAAGCGCCCAGTTTTTCAAGGATAGTTGTGTGGATGTTTATATCCTACTTTCAAACGTTCTTTCCGATCAACATCATTTCGTTCAAAACGCGTTTTGTAGTTCAATATCGGGCTTATTCCATGGTGCAGTATCCCTTTAACGTCCACAATTCCATAGCCTAGGGACGTGGCTATAACTTGCAAACGGCGATAGGTCAGTTATTCCATTATGACAATATGGGGTCAAAACAATAGTTCCACATTCCAAATCAACTTTGTTTTCCGAGATGATGCCCAATCTGTGTTTTGGAATTTCAGCATTATCGAGCGGTATTTACAACACTCGAAACTTGGAAAATGTAACATCTTATAACCTTTAGAAAGTGTCTAACAATAAGGGCATCAATGTGTGCTTGGCCGGTTTTTAACACTCTGTTTAAGACAGGTGGGAGTTTGGATGCTGATAATGACCTGAGCCGAAATAAATAAAAACTTTTTGGTACAAAAGTCAAAACAAGTCAAAAATTAAAGATTTCCAACCATTTTGTTCAACAATGTTACTTCATGTTTTTCGGAAAAGCCCTCTAGCTACATTATGGTATTCTCTCTCGCGTGTCGTCGTACACAGCTCCTTATATGGAGTTTGGCACGCGCGTCGCGCACTGCGCGATGCGCCGCAGAACGCAGCTGTCTACCGATGTATTGTGAATTAGGACTATTTGAAATACTGACTCAGTGGTAGTATTGCGCATGCCTACGTGAGGATCATGAGCGTTCAATCAGTAAACGCACCGAATTTCATAGGAGTCCAAATGTCATGTGACACACGAAACGTGTTTAAGACCAGCCAGCCGGTCTTTATCAACCGTTTAACTGGCCATGTGACGGGCTCTCGACCAATAGGAGTAGACTGTCATCTATGAATGTAGATTCCAGAGTTTCGTTTAAAACACGGAGAGTTCCCAGAAGAACTGAACGAGTTGTTTGCTCCAACCTATCTCCAATTTGCAATGACAACGAAAGCTGAACGTACTTTGCGAAACGTGGTGTTGTTTTTTTTAAGACTGAAACACTTTATCATGGGACATCAGGCAAAACCACAACATATCAATTTATTTTATTACTTTCGTTGTTTAAACTATACTCTTGTAAATAGGTTTCAGATTCGTAAAGAGAGATAAGGAAAAAAGGAAAGAAAGGCCAACAAACTAAAATAAACATAGAAACGAAAAGAAAGGCTGATTATTATATCATACGTGTACAAACATTGGACTTTAGAATTATATTGTTTGGATAGAACGATCCGTAGCCTTTTTTGAACAACAAACAATAAAGATTATTACTCGTACCTAGTCATTGGACCAATTTTGTTTATCTCTAAATGTAAACAATTAGACTGACTGGTTTAATTAAGTGTTCTTCCTTTTCATTACTAAGTTCACTATATGACCGTATTTATTACGTTCGTCACAAAACCAAAATTGAAACTTCTTTTATTAAAATATATTGTGTGTTGCATCTTTTTTTATTAAGGGAATAAATGTGTGCTCTGGAGGTTTTTATCACTCTGTTTAAGACCACTTAGAGTCTGGGTGCTGATAATTACCCGAGCCGGAGGCTAATTTTCGGTAAGAAAGTAATTTTCGATAAGAAAAAATCATATAATTCGTTCAAAACATCCCGATTTTGTTCAACAAATTCACTTTATGCTTTTTGAAACATCCCTCTTGCAAAATAATGGAGTGTTCAGCTGGCGAGTAAGATGTAAACAACCCTTTTATGGAGATTGACGCGCGCGTAGCATGTTCTGCGCGATGTCGCGCAGAACGCACCTGGCGCGTTGCATATTGAATTTAGAACTATAAAATTCTGACTCCCCGGTAGTGTTGCGCATGCCTACGTGAGGATTGTGAACGTTCAACCAATGAAACGATAAGAGGCACTGGATTTTTAGGAGTCCACATTTTATTGTGACACTGGAAAAGTGTTTAAGACCAGCTAGCCATGTCTTTATCATCCGTTTAAGACCGGCCACGTGACGGGCTCTCGATCAATAGGAATGCGTAAACTGTCTTAGGTATTTATGAATGTAAAATCACGTTATTTAGTCCTCGAGCAATGTCACGGCTTTGTTCTTTAAAGATCTTATAGATCATACCTGTTTCTTTTCTCTACTTACGGCATATTTGATGGCTTTGATAAGAATATTAGAAAGAATACTGCTGAATACCGCGAAATATAACTCCAATGACTTCCCCTGCATGTCTAGCCATAAAAGAAAGTTCAACTGATAGTACGCCTGAAAGGGAACACGCAGTGGCAATCCAGCTCATCTTGTTTTCATGCACATTACTATGTGTTGCAACAATACAAGATCTAAATACTTGTTTTCATTGGAAGTGACAAGAAAGTGGTTGTTTTTTCAATTATTAGCAAATCCTTTCATCAATACATGTAGGAGGGCGCTATTTTGCTTTTGTAACTCAAGGTACTCCTTGTCAAAAGTGCATATGAACAGTACAAAAATTAGTCCTTCAAAATTGCCCACAAAAAAAACTTTTGAAGAAATATTGGCCACTTCCTACTGTCCAAACAAGCTGTTTAACATGATAAACAAGTAAGAAGTGAAGAAAATTTTGATATATATATTTGTACACACAGCTATGGAGACACTACTGTTCTGCCCTGAATGACATCACATTTTGGCTCATGAATATGGTAATTTTCATTAGCATAAACACTAAAGCGATGAAATTTCTCCCTTTTACTGATACAAAGGAGGTGGAAAGTCATAGTAACATGTCCAAAAAAAAGCTGTTTTACATGTATTTTAGTCATAAAAATCCTATTTCATGTTTCCTGTATTAAAGGGCCAATGCGATGTAATTTCTTACAATGCAGTCCTTGATAATGTACCTTTGTGTCCCTTTAACCTTATTTTCAATATTCGTTTTGTCATTTTTAAGGGCATTTTGGTGCCTTATTTGTTTTTATGCTGATTGCGAATTTCCATATTCATGAGCCAAATTGTGATGTCATTTCGGGCAGAAACCTCAATGTTGCAGCAATTTCAGCCCAAAAAGTTGCTACATTTTCTTTGGTGATTCGTTCAGTTGTTAGGTCAGTACATGGCAGTAAGCCAGTGAACAAACCTTTCTCACAAATGTTTTCAATGAACACATTTTTGGGTTCATATAATTTGAACAGAAAACCCCTAAACTGAACAGTGTCTTCCTGAAATTCAATCTCAGCTAACAGCGCCCTCACTTGTCCGGAAAAGCAGAGACAATTTTCAATATTTAAAGAAGTTCACTTTTCAATAGAATTAACTAATGAGGGATGACATATAGTTTTCATACATTTCAGAGGAGTAGAAAGTTGCACAAAATGTGTTTCTCGGAAAATTCATCAAATGAACCCTTTAAATATCACAATTTAATATCACACTTTAACTTTTCAAGTATCAAGGTCAACAATGCATTAAGTTACAGTTTCATCGGCTTAAATTTCGAAAACACATCACGTGGATCTGCGATTTGTTTCCTGTGCAAAACCCTTTTTATGTCTTTCTCTCCTTATTATCGCCTTTAAAAAAATCTGTAAGGTTTTGAAAATCGAAACAAAATTCGTCCTTCAGTTTAATAAACTAAACAAGCCTCGTTTCGAAACTGATAATATGATTTTTTTTTTTGATTTCTTTTTTGCTGTGAGCTTCCTTGAGAGGTGAAACTAGCCTGACTTTAAATTGTGCCAAGAACTGATATGTTTTATCAGTATATATATTTTTAATAATCGCTCAGATTTGACTGTGAGGCAATATTTTCATGTGATTTGGAATTGGCGAATATTGGGGCAGTATCATAATGTCCTACGCCTCATAGGTCCGACGCCTCATAGGTCCGAAATTTCGGACTTACGAGGCATACAATTTATTTATTCCGCCTCCTAGGTCCGACGCCTCATAAGTCCGACTCCACATAACTCCTCATAAAACGAGGCGTTTAATTTGTCGGACCTACGAGGCGTCGGAGCTATGAGGCGTCGGACTTATGAGGCGTCGGACTTATGAGCGGACCCCGAATATTTACAGGGATGCTGTCTCTTGCAAATGTTATAATTTCTAATAATTATCCATATAGCAGGCGCGGTTCTATATTTTAGGGGGCTATATAGCAGAGGTGGATCCTGAAATTTATGCAGGGTGGCGCGCTGAAATGTAGACCGGTTTTTTTTCTCCGGACACCTCCGAAAATCGATAGGTGGTGGTGGTGGGGTGGGAGTGGGGGCTCGTACCATATTTTGAATGTGGAGCGCCGATAACATCATGCACACTATATTACCTAATAGTGTACAAATGCCCCCTTATCACGACTATTTATAAGGGAGACCAATCGCATAATGACGTCACCTTCTAACATTTGCAGCTGTCTTTTTTTTTTTGGGGGGGGGGGGATAGACATAAGTTTGGGGCAAAGCCCCCAGCCGCCCCCTGTAGAACCGCGCCTTCCATATAGTTTACAATATGATGTCGTAATTGGACTGAGAATGGCCTGTTACCTAGTGATGTGATGGGTACCGTGCTTTGAGGGTTTTATCAACGAGAACATTATAATTTTGTGAACAATTGAACTGGTAAAAGTTAGTCGGAAGTTTTTTTAAAGGCAGATTTAAAATTTGTAGAAGTGCGTATCATAGCACAGAATACGAAAAATAGTGTTGTTGGAATATTAACTAGAATGAAAAAAATAACATAAAGGCATTTTAGTGTTTGCGATTGTTTTTTTCTCCAAAAATACAGTTTCCCTTGTACTTAGCAGGGTCAAATGAGTTGCTTTTTAGCATAAATACCAACGATCAAAATAACGAGTTTCATCATTAGCTGTTCCCAATTTCAATTGGGAACAGCTCTTGTTTTCGTTAAAGTTTTTTTTTTTCCTTTTTTTTTTCTTTTTTAGCTGTTTCGGTGTACACACCGAAACAGCTCTTGTTTCTGTTATTTTTTTTTTCTCTTTTATTTTTCAGACTTTTTTCTCATAGGATAACACGTGTTTTCGTTCTACAAGTCACTTTTGGCTTTTTTTTCAAATCCGATCGACTTCAAACCTGGCACACACTTAGACCATCATCTGAAGATGTGTGCCGAAACTTTTCGTCATGCTGACGTCATCACATGATTTATTATAGAATTTTGAATATTTAATTTTTCCCATAGACTTTGTACACAGAGATTTTTTAAAAATGTCAAATTTTCAGATGGCATTTTCGACTCTTTGCCAGTAATTCATTTACACCAATCTTTGTCCAAGCAAAGACTCTAATTCAAACAACATTGTGTAATGATGACGTAATGATGACGTCATCCGGTGTTTATTTATAGTCAATTAAATTGTGACACTTTTAATATTTAAAAATGCATAAGAAATCAACCGTACGCGTCCGCAGCATTCTGTTGCCGGCAAGTGGTAGAGTAGGTTGAGGTCTTTATTTCATTCAGTGTGCGTGAAATCATGTGACCCTTGCTTCCGGTCGAAAAAGGCCCAAACCGGAAGTGGCTTATTATTTAAAAGTGGTAACAGATATGAACTTGCTTTTAACGGTGTTAGTCTCTTGGCTGATAGTATTCTTCAAATCATCTACCGATGACGTCATGCAATCTTTGAGCGCCCTCTAGCGACAGGTTAAAAAATTTCAAAAATGTATTTTGAATAGATGTCTGTGGCGAAGTTTGTCGGAATCGCCTAAATATTGGTGTATAGAATGACCTTGACCCACTTAAGACGTGTGCGAAGTTTAAGGTGCATGACGTCATCAGACCGGAAGTTATAATGAAAAGACTCTTTTTCCTTAGAAAATTCCTGAAAAATCAACCATGGCAGTTTTTGTATTAGTTTTTACTTTAAATGTCTATTTAAGGGTAGGTCTAAAACATTTCAAAGCTTCGAGGCAATAAGCAAACTTGGACATGCCCTGCGCACGCTTAAAACTTCAGGTTGACTATAACTCTGCTTTAAAACATGCACAGTCCACAATGTACATGTACATGCATGTACGTTGTACATATCGTATGTCAGTCAGCCCGCGCGCAGCGCACGTGTTGCTGAGGTCAAATCCTGTCCACAGTGACCGTTTTAGCCGATTTCCGGCTAACTTTGACAGATTTTATGTTCATGCATAGTCAGAGACGTAGGATAGACACTCATGGTATAGAATACGCATGTACATGTTCAATCGCCCTGGATGAAACTCCTTTACGGCAGTCATTAAGAAAACGATCGAAACAGCTCAGTGTTTGTCCACAAACACATTTCTAGTTTTTCTTTTTTTTGGCTTTTCCGCAAAAAGCGGAAAAGCCTTTCTTTTTGTTCTCATTTTTTTTTTTCTTTCTTCTTTTTGTCGCCTAAATCCCATAGACTTTGTACACGTTTTTTCTACACGCCATTTTTGGCATTAATCTTTGTCAGACATCATTCAAAGTTGGCACAAGCATAGTCCCTATAGCAAAGATGTGTCCCGAAGATTGACGTCATGGTGACGTCATCGACTAATTTATTATAGATTTTTGAATATTTAATTTTTCCCATAGACTTTGTACACAGAAATTTTAAAAAAATTGTCGCTTTTCAAAGGGCATTTTCGACTCTTTGCCAATAATTCATTTACACCACTCTTTATCCAAGCAAAGACCCTAATTCAAACAACATTGTGGAATGATGACGTCATGATGACGTCATCCGGTGTTTATTTATAGGCAATTAAATTGTGGCACTTGTAATATTTAAAAATGCATAAGAAATCAACCGTACGCGTCCGCAGCATTCTGTTGCAGGCAAGTGGTAGAGTAGGTTGAGGTCTTTATTTCATTCAGTGTGCGTGAAATCACGTGACCCTTGCTTCCGGTCGAAAAAGGCCCAAACCGGAAGTGGCTTATTATTTAAAAGTGGTAATAGATATGAACTTGCTTTTAACGGTGTTAGTCTCTTGGCTGATAGTATTCTTTAAATTATCTACCGATGACGTCATGCAATCTTCGAGCGCCCTCTAGCGACAGGTTGAAAATTTTCAAAACTGTATTTTGAATAGATGTCTGTGGCGAAGTTTGTCGGAATCGCCTAAATATTGGTGTATATGATGACCGTGACCCACTTAAGACGTGTGCGAAGTTTTAGGCAGATGACGTCATCAAACCGGAAGTTATAATAAAAAGACCCTTTTTCTTTTGAAAATTCCTGAAAAATCAACCATGGCAGTTTTTAAATTAGTTTTTACTTAAATTGTCGATTTAAGGGTAGGTCTAAAACATTTCAAAGATTCGAGGCAATAAGCAAACTCGGACATGCCCTGCGCACACTTAAAACTTCAGGTTGACAATACCTCTGCTTTAAAACCTGCACAGGACGTCCACAATGTGTACATGTACATGCACGTACTTTGTACATAGGCACATACATCGTATGTCAGTCAGCCTGCAGCGCACGTGTTGCTGAGGTTAAATCCTGTCCACAGTGACCGTTTTAGCCGATTTTCGGCTAACTTTGACAGATTTTATGTTCATGCATGCGCATAGACAGGGACGTATTATAGCACTTTTGGCATTAATCTTTGTCAGACATCACTGACAGTTGGCATAAGCATAGTCCCTATAGCCAAGATGTGTCCCGAAGAGTGACGTCATGGTGACGTCATCAAGTGATTTATTATGGATTTATGTATAATAAATTTTTCTCATAGACTTTGTACACAGCTTTCTCCACAAGTCTTTCCCTATACAACACTGATATATCTTACCGAGTAGTTCTGAACTTCGGCCGAGAATTACCATGAGAAGGAAAAAGAAATCGTATTTTTTTACGCCTGTCATTTGATTGAAAATATTCCCAAGAGTTAGAATAGCAAATAACATTTCATAAAAATGTTTCAGTTTAAAGGCTAATCACGTATTTAAAGGTGCAGTTTTTCTGCTGTGGGATTTTTAACTTATTGACTTTGTACACGTTTTCAAGCCACCATTTTTATAACTTGGCGATCTGGAATCGTCATCAAAGTTACAGCCAAGGAAGACCCTCATACAAAAATTATGCCAAGACTATGACGTCACGATGAGGTCATCACCTAATTTTTTATTGATTTTTGAAAATTTACGTGCATATTGTGAAGTCTTATATCTACAGAAATGTAAGTCCGATTGGGTTGAAACTTGGTATGTGGCTATACCAGGATGTGTTAAAGATTAAAAATGAGGTGACGTCATGATGACGTCATCCTGAGATTTTATATGAATATTTGATTTTTTGGACCTTTTAGCCATATCTCCTGAACGCAAAATGCAAAATGCAAAACTCTTCTTTGCATTTGGTCTGTTAGGTAATAGGTATTCGCACAAAACTTGAAAAATGTGTGACGTCATTATGACGTTATCAAAATGCGATTTTTCAAAACTCATATAAGGAAAGGTACAACTGTCATGAAACTTGGTGGGTAGGTAGATAATCGTACTAGTATGCAAAGTCCGAAGTGACGTCACGATGATTTCATCAAAAATTAAAAAAAAATTGTCGATTTTCAAAGAGCATTTTCGACTCTTTGCCAGTTATACATCACTCTTTGTCCAAGCAAAGACCATGTACACATGCACATACATTGTATTGCCGAGGTCAAATCCTGTCCACAGTGACCGTTTTAGCCGATTTTCGGCTTACTTTGACAGATTTTATGTTCATTCATGCGCATAGTCAGGGATGTATTATTGATAAAAAAAAAAATCGTAATGCGGAAAAGCCCTGTGTTCTGTTGCAAACAGACATACAGCTCTAGTTTCTTTTTCCACTTTTCCCCATAGGTTTTGTACACGTTTTTATTCTACAAGCCACTTTTGCAATTATTTTAAATCCGATCAACTTTAAACTCAGCATAGTTATTAAGCATCATCTGAAGATGTATGCCGAAACTTTTCGTCATGCTGACTTCATCATGTGATTTATTATAGAATTTTGAATATTTAATTTTTGCCATAGACTTTGTACACAGAATTTTTTTTAAAAATGTCGATTTTCAGAGGGCATTTTCAACTCTTTGCCAGTAATTTATTTACACCAATCTTTGTCCAAGCAAAGACCCTAATTCAAACAACATTGTGTAATGATGACGTCATGATGACGTCATCCGTTGTTTATTTATAGGTAATTAAATTGTGACACTTTTAATATTTAAAAATGCATAAGAAATCAACCGTACGCGTCCGTAGCGTTCTGTTGCCGGCAAGTGGTAGAGTAGGTTGAGGTCTTTATTTCATTCAGTGTGCGTGAAATCACATGACCCTTGCTTCCGGTCGAAAAAGGCCAAAACCGGAAGTGGCTTATTATTTAAAAGTGGTAATAGATATGAACTTGCTTTCAACGGTGTTAGTCTCTTGGCTGATAGTTTTCTTCAAATCATCTACCGATGACATCATGCAATCTTCGAGCGCCCTCTAGCGACAGGTTGGAAATTTTCAAAAATGTATTTTCAATAGATGTCTGTGGCGAAGTTTGTCGGAATCGCCTAAATATTGGTGTATATGATGACCTTGACCCACTTAAGACGTGTGCGAAGTTTAAGGTGTATGACGTCATCAGACCAGAAGTTATAATGAAAAGACACTTTTTCCTTAGAAAAGTCCTGAAAAATCAACCATGGCAGTTTTTATATTAGTTTTTACTTTAATTGTCTATTTAAGGATAGGTCTAAAACATTTCAAAGCTCCGAGGCAATAAGAAAACTCGGACATGCCCTGCGCACCCTTAAAACTTCAGGTTGACAATACTTCTGCTTTGAAACATGCACAGGACGTCCACAATGTACAGTACGTGTACATGTACATGCACGTTCATTTACGTTGTACATATCGTATGTCAGTCAGCCCGCGCACAGCGCACGTGTTGCTTAGGTCAAATCCTGTCCACAGTGACCGTTTTAGCCGATTTCCGGCTAACTTTGACAGATTTTATGTTCATGCATAGTGAGGGACGTATTATTGATAAAAACAAATCTTAATGCAGAAAAGCCCTATGTTCTGTTGCAAACAGACATAGATCTCTACTTATATGTCTATGGGTCCAACAGATAATCAATATTGGGAACAGCTCTGTGGTTGTTCACAACCACAATTTCTAGTTCAATATTGTGTTTTACCCTCCACCGACGTATTTTATAAACACTGTATACTTGGTGTTGTCGCGAGTGATTGTGAGAATAAAAGCACCCGGGTGGGACGTGAACCCACGACTGCCTGCTTAGGCCCAAAAAATTCTCCGGTTTCTGGTCTGCGCGCGCATCGCCGTATCCATGCGCGTCGGCAAAATTAAAAAGTTTTTTTTTCAATGTAAACATGATGTCTTAAAACCGCCAATCTCACTGGTTTGACTGGAATCCTGCTGCTGCACAATTTTAACGTGTTTTTAGATGGGGTAACGATCGAGTTTAAGCTTTTTGTGGCCTCTCTGGGCTCCCATAAATTGTGTACTAAATTTAGTCGAGCACCATTTGCAGACGGTGAAGTAATTTTGTAATTGTGCGTCTGGAAGCCAGACTGAGGGAGCAATGGTCGTTTATCTAGAACCTGTCAACGCTTTTTAATTAGCGCAATATGTAAGAGAGCAGACTAATGACCAGCCTGGCAGCACATGTACGATGTCGAAGTCGCTGTATGGTCTGACGTTGCCGTTTTCTCTGACTTTTGTCTTGACTATCCGAATTTCCCAAAGAAAGTTCGTGTCGGTCGAGATCTTAAGTGGATGCAGAATTCTCAAGCCTTACGGCCTTACTGAGGTCACCTCAAGCTCCAACCTGAAGGAAATTTTTGTGAGAAGGTGATCGAAGCGTCATCTGCAACATCAGCCGACATTTGAAGAAGCAAAAAAGAAGGGGGGAAAAGAAAAAAAACGCGTCGCCGCGCAACTTTTTTTTTCGGGGCAAGCTCCATACCAGAAACGGGGCCGTATCATAAGTCCGACGCCTCATAGGTCCGACGCCTCATAAGTCCGAAATTTCGGACTTACCACTCAACCACCGAGCTTGCCGGGGTCGGTTGGTTGGTTCGATTCAAATAAAGCAGCGGAATCGCAAGCAAACTATTCATAAGATGGAACATACTGAGTATATATATTGTTTATAAAATACGCAGGTGAAGGGTAAAACTAAATATTGATACGCATCTACCTGATCGACGCACATTACAAGTTGTAACATAATTGTGGAATGTGTTTTTCCCCCTATGTTCAGGGACTTCACTGATTTGGATTGTTGCTTCGGTTGCGCTAATCTGCGACCAAGGTAAGCAAGTTGAGACGTTTGGTGGCAGCAAACACACCGGTCCTTTTTCAAATGAGGCCAAGTTCGGGCAAGGACCATTAGTCGACTAGTGGTTGATTTGTGACGTACCTTACGCCTGCGCACTGATAGCAACGTGCGAACGTCTCTAGTCAAACGCTGGTCAAAACGTTATCGCAAAACTTCTGGATCCTGGCTCTCTGCTAGCGTTATGAATGCGCGCGACTATTGGTTACCAGCGAAGCAACCAAACTCAGTAGGCTGGTTTCAAATAGTCGACTAGAGTAGTCAACCATCGTCGACTAGACAGAGTTCGGGCAAGCGTTAGTCGACCAATGGTTAACTATAGTCCTTGCGCGAACTTGCCCAAAATTGTATCATATTTTAAGCTAATGTGCGCATAATTTTTAAAAATGACGTACAGTAGAAAACGGACCGGTGTGTGTGTGTGCTGCCAGCTAGCGTCTGAGCATTTATGATGCGGCTTTTTGTTGGTGTAAAGAGAATAATCGTCTTGACTTATTCGTTTACTCTCGCTCTCTAATACCATAATTCCGGACAATCCAGCATAGCGCGCCACCTAGTGTCAGATGGTGTCCAGTCCCTTCTACATTGACAGGAACCCCATGTCCTATTCAAATTACGACATGGGCGCCCCCCCCCCATTAACCGGAGGACGCCACTGGCGAGGCACCCACCCCCCCCCCGATAATTTATCCAAAGTGCGTTCAGATTTTAACCCAATGTACGAGAAACTTATTCACGAGAAAGCCAATTTTGGTAGGGTCCCCTTAATTTATTGTATTAATTGTGAACAGTTATATAGGATGGAGCCAGACAATTTATACAATCTAGCCTCACTCTCATAAGGCTTAAAACGTAAGTGTATGCTTTATTCATTAAAAATTAATGAATAATGAAAATTTAAATTATTCATTAGAGCAGACTGGTATAATGTGTAATTGCATTTATGTCATTGCTTTCATTTCTCTTCGCAAGTTCCAAAAATTAAGATTTTACCTAGCTTTAAATTCAATATGGCCGACTCGTGAACATGGCCCATAGCTGTAAGTTACTGTTTGTGCACCACCCTTTTCATGTGATGGAAATGACATCGAATATCATTCCGGATAGGCATAATAGTCGTAAATGCCCATGTACATAATGTGTGCATACAATAGGCCCTACATCTTTGAACAGCGCCCTTTATTGTCAAGTGATGAAACATGAACATAGCGCGCTAAACGCAGCTTTAAAACTGCCTGTAAAATCATTTCAGGTGCTGCACTAAAATGCTACGAGTGTGTGGATGTGTACAACACAAAACAAGAATCCGACGAAAATTGTCGGTCCAACACTGAGGCACTCACGGCCCAGGAATGCCAGCGGCCGAACGGTACCGAGCCGGGGGAGACTCCTCGTTGTGTGAAGGAGGTTGGAACGGTCACTATTGAACCTGGTAAGCTGTGTCTTCAGATTGCTGGTCCCTCTGTTGCAGAGGCGGATCATGGATGTACGGGGGAGGCTGGGGGGTTGAAGTCTAAGATTGTTCAAGGTGGGCGGGGAGCGATATTTTCCCAAAACGACATCCGAATGGGGTGTACGCTATGAGATGTCACCAAAAACAAAAGTCACCCAGAACCACGAATAAAAAAAAAATTGAATTCGAACCTAATGAAATTTCGGACTTTATTTCCTGTAAACAAAATCAAGGTAATTTGAATTGAGGGGAGGGGGGGGGGGGGTAAACGCTGGTGAAAAAAGTTGTATTTGAATGGAAAAGGGTAGGTTTTTTTAATGGGGTAAATTCCCCTTAACCACCCCCAGCTGGCACTTATATTAACTTTATTGTGATCCGTGGACAAGTTTAAGAAAACGGTGTTTGTGTTCAAACGTCCATACCTAGAAAAGTACATGAGCGACTTAAATGATTCTGTCGCTCAAACGAAAGCTTCTTAATTGGGCTTTCATATCCTAGATCTGAAAAGCGCTACATGCAGAACTTCTTTAAAAAAAAAAATATGGAAACCATTTGGGTTTTTTTACTCATATCCTGTATTGCTCGGCAAATTTACATACTATGAGCATAAATCGACCCTAACGTATATTTACATTTTATAGGGGGCCTAGACTGACCGAAATGCATTTTTTTTGGTCTAGTAACATTTGGCCATTAATTTGGCTTTAGAGTACCGAAGTGTGATGTTAGCTGTCAATGGTCTGGTTAACGCGCTGGTTCGTGCGCTGATGTCTCCACATTATACTTAAAGGGAAAATACAACATTTGCAAACATCGAAAAATAAAACTACCAAGTTGTTACGAAATACCTTAATAGGATGTTGGTAAATGACAGTCTAAAGCATCCTGTATAATCACGGCACCTGGTTTGAAGTCATTTTTAAGAAAAATGGTACTTTTGTATACATTTCCAACGGTGGTCGGCACTGATAATGGTGAAATTGTCGGCCGACCACCGTTGGAAAAACCTAACTATTTTTCAACCACTGCTCCAAATTAACCATTTTTGTTCCAGTCCAAATTTTGTTTGCTATTGGTTCCATCGGTTCATGAACGGGTGCAGGCCAGCTAGACTGGTTCCCTCACCTTACAATTTTCCGGCATTTTTTATCCATTTCATCTTCGGTGGAGTCAGGAAATCAGACTACCTGAACATTTTTGTGTTTCTTGGTTTTTCTAGCATTTTCGAACGCAAAACTTCAAACATGTCAGTGTAACAATATTTGATCTATTATACTAACCCCCAAATAATTCATTTCTGAAAATTACAGCAAAAGCCAATGATATACATTCCCCTTTAAGCTGTGCACTCAAATAAACCAGAATTCGTGGCACACTTCGGTATTCTATCAAGCCACCCCAATCATTTTGGATTCCCGACCATTACCGGTTCCCGTCTAGATAGCCCGTTGGCTATGATACACTTACGAGGACTACTGGACGCTATGGCTCCCAATTTAGGCTCCATTCGATTATGGAGAGCAAACCAGTCTCAACAACTCCAATTGCTCAACATAATTAAAACAGAGTCGTCTAAAAGTATACGAAATATTTCTTGTCTCAACAGACTTTCTCTGTAAAATATATTTGTTGCATTTGTCTTGCAAGCAAAACAACAACAGTTATTGAGTAACAATTGTATAGGCCCTATACATGTCAATTCAGATATCTTTCTTTTGAAATCTATTGGGCTATCCAGATTGTTTTTTTGTTTTTTTAAATAAGGATCAGTGCCTATCCGTCCTTGCATATTAATGAACTGAGAGCTTGTTCTGTTTGTTGATCAGACACCGGGGGCGTGGTTCAGGAGCAAGACGTCGCGCGCGGATGCATATGGGTGCCGCCTGATGCACCGGCGAACCAGTGCTTCAACGCCCCGAGCGATGACCAGCCGCTAGAGGAGATATCGTTCGTCGAAGCGCATCGCACCGAGATCATCGATGTCTACACCTTCTGTGTGTGTAACACGGACAGCTGTAACGGGGTAGGCGCACTCCAGTCGTCAGTCGGACCACTGGTCTCTGCCTTGGCTTCGGCAGCTCTGCTGGCGATCTTGCGTTCGCCCTAGCCTATACAAGTCCCCCACAGCAGGGCCAAATCGGTTTGATTAAAGTGGGGACTTTCTGTTTTTTGCTTATTTACGCTGCTTGCATATAAAAAAAAAAAAGAAGAAGAGTTTACAAGCTTTAGATGAGTAGTTTATGTACATCCAAACAATGTTTTATTCATGTATGGTGATGAATGACTGGTAATGTCGATAAACTCATTGGTCGTATTGGGCATACCTCAGTTGTTAGAACCACAGAGTGTGCCCAAAAAGTGCAACATCCAGAAAAAAATATGATTAAAAATGTTTATTTTTTTTTCTTCTTTCAATGTATTTATATAATACATTAAAGCCTGACTATTTCTCAATCCACTCCTTTTTACCCAGATCCAGAAATACAATCCATTAAGTGAAAGGGTGTAAATTTTACTTGGGCCACTCTCACCTGGACATGCTGAATCTGGGTTCAGCATTGAATAGGCAGTGAGCAGGCATTGAAGTTGGGGACATCATAGGTCAAAAGGTACCATTTGTCGATAGGGGCACTGTTCAAAATCGACAATTATACACACTAACACACAATTTTATGGTTTTTTTTTTTTCAAGACGATACATGCGCGAAATTCAAAAAAGAGCACCCGTAACGGCCGATGGCACAAAAAAAGGCACGATTTTTTTTAAAGGCCACTTGTTAAAAAAAGGGCACTAGTTAACAAAAGAAAGGCACTCTTTACAAATATTTGGGGGTAGGGTTCAGCCCCCGCTGGATACGCCAATGTATTTGGTAAATGTGCTGGTAAGGCCCCAAAAAAGTCTCCGGTTTCTGGTATGCGCGCGCGTCGCCGTAGCCATGCGCGTCGGCAAAATGAAAAAGTTTTTTTTTCAATGAAAGATGATGTCTCAAAACCGCCAAACTCACTGGTTTGACTGGAATCCTGCTGCTGCACAATTTTAACGTGTTTTTAGATTGGGTTATGGTCGAGAATTAGCTTTATGTGGCCTCTCTGGACTCCCATATATTTGCACTAAGTTTAGTCGGGCACCATTTGCAGTCATCAGCCGACATTTGAAGCAAAAAAAATCAGGTAAAAAAAAAAAAAAGCCGCGTCGCCGCACTACTTTTTGGGCAAGCTCCATACCAGAAACCGGAGACTTTTTTGGCCTAATCGTGGCTATTTTGTTTGGATGTTTAGGCTTTATGTCATTAACGACTCTCGATAATTTTCGCATAAACTTTAATGGGACTAGTACCAAGATATGTTGGTCCAAACATTTGTAACGAAAGATAGCAATAGCTGGGGTCCTCGGCAGTGAAGTTAACCCAGAAGGAAACCAATGACACACAAGTTACTAAAATGACTTCTGAAGAATGAACATGTAATTTGTTGTGTCTAGTGTTAAAGCTTGTCAGCAGTATAAGTAACACATAGCCAGGATTATACTCTTTTGTGAGCGCCACCCGTTGAAATGGACCGATCCAGTAAGCACCGCCCCATGGTGTTCTGACCAATCACGGCCGTGATTTATGTCCGACGTGCGTGCACGAAAGTCCGACATGCGTGCACGCGCGTATCATGCGCGCAGCAGGAAAATGCAGTGTGGCATTGGAGAGGAGCACGTGTTGATTTGCCCAGTGCGCAGTGGGCGGGGCTTACTGGATCGGTCCATTGTTTCCATGATAAAAATCTGTCACTAAATAAGTTACGTTCGTTTAGGTTGCATGAACGTCAATCTTAAATGTTCAGGCGAGAACCACTATTGGTTGATTCGTGCCGTTACTAATACGCATGCACACTAATATAAAAAAAACAAATTCCTGTTCTCAAACGATGGTCAAAATATCATCATGAAACATCGTCATCATCACAAATTACCTCAAACTTATCTCGGGCAAAAAAAAATGACCAACGTACGTTGAGATGGCTTGAAAGAAAACAAAAGACACACAATTTACTATAATGACTTCTGAAGAATGAACATGTAATGTCTTGTGTCTACAGTGTTTAACCTTTGCACGTCTCTCAAACCATGCATCCACAAAATACTGTAGTAGGCAGCACCTTGAACTATTTTCTTTGAGAAAGATGTTCCCTTTAAACTGAACTAATTAAGCCAATAAAAGAGTGATACCCGTGGAGTTTTTACACTTGATTGGACCTAATTGGCCTTATTTACAAGATATACCATGCTGTTTTATCGTTATATATTTCTAAGTGCGTGCAACAATAAAATTGAAAGTAGAAAAATGACTGCACTTGAAATTTATTGATCTTTTGTGTCACTGACATTGTCATACTCCAATTTTAGATTCTAAAAGTTTTCGTAAAAAAGCGCTCCTTTCCGTCGTTCTGTCTTTCATTTTCACCACGATTTGAATTTCTTAATTTTGCTTCTTTTTATATAAATAAAAGTTTGGCGGCATAGAGTCTAAAATAAATAAACAGCAAAACCGAAATACTTTCTTACATCAGATCATGTTTGCATAGGAAGTTTACTTTTCACTTTCAGATAGTTAAGGCCAAAAAAAGGTCTCCGGTTGCTGGTATCCCCGCGCGTCGCCGTAGCCATGCGCGTCGGCAAAACGAAACAAGTGTTTTTTTTCAATGAAAGATGATGTCTCAAAACCGCCAAACTCACTGGTTTGACTGGAATCCTGCTGCTGCACAATTTTAACGTGTATTTAGATTGGGTTATGGTCGAGAATAAGCTTTATGTGGCCTCTCTGTACTCCCATATATTTGCACTCAGTTTAGTCGGGCACCATTTGCAGTCAGCCGACATTTGAAGAAAAAAAATCAGGTAAAAATAATAACAAAGCCGCTTCGCTGCACCACTTTTCGGGCAAGCTCCATACCAGAAACCGGAGACCTTTTTTTGGCCTAAGGTACATTGTATTTCGTAACTTGAGTTCCCAAGGCTGGCCGAAGACCTTTCACTTTAATACTAAACCACCTCTTAGGCGCACTTGATCCACCAGAACATCTGCGCTGTATTTTGGAACATTTCATCGACAGCTTTCCAGCCTGAGCTACACAGTATGTCCCCCAAAAACTGTCCGTCTGACTATTTTTCATGGTGTAAAAAGGGCTGCGGTTGGGATTGGAATCATTTGCCTGGCTGTCAGTCAACATGGCAAGACTAGACCTCAGTTTAATGCTCACTGGCAAATGATTCAAATCCCAAACCACTCAGCCCTTTTCACAACATGCAGGATTTTACACAGCTAACATAACAATGCACTGAAATTGATTAAGGCAAGGAACTTGGTGTCCAAAAATGGTGGTGTGATCAATTGACCATTGTGCAGTGAAGCGTGAGGAAAATAAATAAACTGAAAAGTAATCAGTCGGGGGGTGGGGGGGGTTAAATCCCGGGGGATGGGGGTATATATCCCCCACGTGTTGGCGGGGGGGTGGGGTGGGCTATTGAATCAAACCCCCCCCCCCAAAAAAAAAAACCACACGTTTTCGTGGTGATAAACAACAAAGGCGGATTTTGAACTTCCCAACACCCTAACTGAGTTTCAATAGTAATGAAAAAGGGAGATAATCACAAAAGCTTTCAATGCGCCGTTTAGCTCATAAGGTGAAGGGCCTTAAGTATAGATGTACATCTGTATCACATGAACGCCCTCCCCCCAACCCGTGTCATTTGGTGTCGAGCCCCCCCCCCCCCTAACTATAACGGCCCCGATTAAAGGCATAAACAAAAGTGATAATAGATTATTAAGGACGTGGTTTGTAAGCCCCCAAAATGCATATATGCACAATCTTTAATGTTTAGATTCAGATAATTAAGTAATTAACTGCTTAAATAAACGGGATTTTTTTTTCAAGCGTTGGTACCAAAAACGTGGGTCGGTATAGCGCCCTCATTCGCCCTGAAATATGGCCTATAAACCTAGTCTGGTTCCCTGACCTGGAACTTTTCCCCGACGCCCAGACGTCTAAATTGTAGGTAAGGCAGCCTCCGTGGCTAAAAATAAAGATGACAACATTAACGGCCCTTTTTCAAAGCTCGGCTTCGTTTCCGAATTCGCGTTATCACTTATAACTTTTAATGTCCCAATCAAATTGTTCAAAAATATTACCAGTTTCATATGTCACACAAATTGATATTTCTGTAAGAGAAAACATTGACGAATGTTGGCCTGTAATCTTAAAAGTTAGGGACCCAAATATCATCTTAGCAGGCGAAGCCGCAATGAAGACCACGCCGAGTTTTGGAAAAACCCGGTAACGGTGTCAAACCCAAAATAGTACATGACGCAGCAAAACTCGCCCCTCGCACGATCCAAGTGCATTCTTGATGCACAAAATCGTCATTGAATTTCAACTTTTCTTAATGCAAGCAAAAAATATTAATTATCAACTCGTTTTTTTTATTTTTATGAGCAGGCAGGTAAATAAAACCTATTAAGTTATACTCGGAAATACCAGGGCGCCATCCAAGATTGTCGACGAAATGAATTCGGCAAACTTCGGATATTTTCGGGGAAAGAAGGCATTCCTCCCGTTTTCGTCACGTGCCTTATATTGTATACATAAACTAGCGGCTACCTGAACTAAGATTTATCAGAAATAGCCAGAATCTTTTGGTCTGGGAACCAGACTACTATAGACCTTTCTATCGTCCATGGCCGACCCGTGGTTGGCACATTTTACAGTCTGGTTCCCAGACCAAAAGATTCTGACTATTTCTGATGATGGAAGCCAAATTTAACCAAATTCAAGTTAACCAGCATGGGTAAAATGACTAAGTTTAACCAATAGTTGTTTACCAGGTGAACAGCCCAACAGTTGGTTTAAAAAAGAAAACCCAACGTTGGGTAAACGTTACGTTGGGCAAAATTGGAGAATGTTATACAAAGTGTTGGTTACAATTTTAACCAACCTTTTTAACCAACAAAATTTTAACCAACGTTTTGGGAGTGTATGGAAGGCCCAACACAGCAAAAATTAAGAAAAGTTTATTAATGATTACAAAAATAATATTTGATTGTTGAAAATACAAAATAATCAACAACCGCTACAAAATATGTGGACTCCTTAACATACTCTTTTCTAATGTAATGAGGGTGTTAAAAAGAATTTTTGTTGAAACAAATATGTTGCCAACAACGACTTCAATTTGCGCCTGCGCGATGCAACAGCTCAGACAAAATGGCGCTCAATGTTTACCAACAGTCTATCGGAGATCTTGAACGATACAACCTCGTCCTCCAGGGGTTACTTTATTTTAAACCTCGTTTTCCAATAGTAACCACTGGGTAGGAAACTTGCTCCCTGTTTCCTGATTCGACAACGCAATAGCAAATATTTATGTCGTGTACTTGTTGTTGTTTCCCACATGTATTAGGTATATTCACGTAAAATATGAATTATTACGTCCGCTTTACCTCAAAAGAATTGCTCCCTTTTTCATTCCGCTTGCTTGTAATAATAATTGTGTAAGGTATGGTGGCTCTGAAGGGACATCGCACATCGCAAACGTGTGCGCATACGTATGCGATGTCGCGAAATTTATCGCGAACTAGTGCAGTGCCCGTCTAAAATGTGCATGTTCGGGAAACGCAAATTGCTTTGCCGCTGGTATAGGTTGCATACTTGCAGAGTTTTGGAGAACTGCTCGTGCAAACAACGCACGCGATTCAATGGTGTTGTTTTCACAGGTTGAACGCACACTTACGTCAAAATTTTTGCCAAGTTTGAAGTTCGACCACCTACAATGGTCGCTCAGTCGACTGCAAAAATAATGTGCCCGTGTACATACGAAAACATGGTATGCAGTGCTATTCACCCATTGATCCATTAGTATTCACCCATACTGGACAGTGTATCGCCCTGCAATGCACGTGCGCGTGCCCGTCCTTTTTGCATTGTTTGCGTCATATTGAGCACGCGCGCTTTAGCTTAAACATGACGTAAACAATTGAAAAGAACGACAGTGCGTGCGGGTGTTATGTTCTAAGCTATATACCGCCACGTTTGCCTCAGAAATACTGCTTTTTGCAGCTTTTTCAAGAACCGCTGGTCCAAACAACTTCAAACTTTGCACTGCACATTCTGTTATCCCGAAAAATATACCCGCCGATTTTCAACTTCATACGGTGCCCGGTTCTGGAGATAATCGACGGACAGACAGACAGACAGAGATTCCTGGAATTATAGTAAGACTAGTGCAGGGCCAGTCGAAAATGTGCGTGTTTGGAAGGGGCAGTTGAGAACTGCAGCTCGTGCAAACAACGCACATTATTCAATGGTGTGAACGCACACTCGCAAGTTAAACTCACAAAATGTCGTCACCCCCCCCCCCGGCACATACAGTGCAGTGATGGTTGCTCAGTTGAGTACAAAATGCATGTGCCCGTGCATGCCACTCACGTATATGTACGTACGAAGACATGGTGTGCAGTGCTATCGCCCTACAATGTGCCCGTCATTTTTGCAGGGCCCGTCAAAAAAATGCACCTGTTCGTTAGGGGCAATTTCAAAATGCTCATATCATGCAAGCAACGCACACGATTCAATTGTGTTGTTTTCACAGGTTAAACTCACACTCATAGGTGGAGCGCACTTTGTACATGTCGCCAGGCCATCCCCGGCACTGATATTTACCCATACGCCCGTGCAGCTACTCACCTCACCTACGTGAGTAAGGTTGCTCAATCCACCGCCTACAATAGTGGTTCAATCGACTGCAAAATGCACGTGCCTGTGCAGTCATCACGTACGGAAACATATGGTATGCAGTGCTATTCACCCATACTGGACAATGGTATCGCCCTACAATGCACGTGCGCGTGCCCGTCCTTTTTGCATCGTTTGCGTCATATTGAGCACGCGCGCTCACTGATCTCTATATAAAGACTGGATAGCGAATATGCATACAACATTCACACAGTAGACTTTGCATATTGACCAATTCGCCCCCGGTCTCACGAAGATGGCCGCGTATAATACGAACGTGCTACGCGTAAATACGCGCGCGTTGTATCAACAGTTGACGCGCATTTTGGTCACGTACACATATTATGATGTTCTAAAAGGGACACATTTCCGTAGTGATTATTATTTCAAAAAACGCCGAAAAAGTGATTTGCAGCATTTTAAAAGTAACCACGACGTTACAAAAATTGTAGTAAACCTTGGTCAGTGGTGGTGGTCAAAATAAGTAGTGAACCGCGACGTAACAAAAGAAATCATGCTGTCTATAAAGACAGCAACTTGTTCTTTGTAGATCACCAGCCGGTCTCACCAATATGGCGTCAAATTCGTACATTGTGCGGCTCTTTATTAGCTATCCAGTCTTTATATAGAGATCAGTGCGCGCGCTCTTGCTATCCGGTTCGTAAGTGACTTCGTCATACACGCGCACGCACCACTGATTACGAGCGCCCATTGGATAAACACTCAAGTTGCGTTAACTTCCGGTTCCATTGGTGCCATGCTACACCATGTACAGTAAGTTGAGATGACGTCACACTTACGAACCGGATAACATGACGTAAACAATTAAAAAACATCAGTGCGCAGAGTTCTAGGCTATATTCTGGCACGCTAGGCTTCAGAAAATACGGCTTTTTTGCAGCTTTTTCGACAACCGCTCGTCCAAAACACTTCAAACTTGGCACTGCACATTCTAATGTCCCGAGCAATACACCCGCCGATTTTCAACGTCATACGGTGCCCGGTTCTGGAGATAATCGACGGACAGACAGACAGACAGACAGACAGACAGACAGACAGAGATTCCTGGAATTAAAGTAAGGATGTGTGCGCACACGTATGCGATGTCGCAAAATTTATCGCGAATATGTGCGCACACGTATGCGATGTCGCGAAATTTATCGCGAATATATGCGCACACGTATGCGATGTCGTGAAATTAATCGCGAATATGTGCGCACACGTATGCGATGTCGTGAAACAATTCGCGAATATGTGCGCACACGTATGCGAATTTGTTTGCAATGTCGTGAATTTTATTGCATACCTTGTCGCATACCTTTCAGTAAAATTCCTAATGAACTGGGGAGTTGTAGCAGCTAGTCTGAAATCTAGACGTACTGTTAGATATAAATAGGGTCTGACTAATAAACCTTCGCGCGCACGCTGTTCCTCGTGCAATCGTTACTACTAGTACTGTCGAGCGCAAGCTTGCTACTTGCGCAACTTTGAAATTTGCGCGCGCAATTTTGAAACTTGCGCGCGCAAACAGTACGTCTAGATTCCAGACTAGCTGCTACACCTCCCCAGTTCATTAGGAATTTTACTGAAAGGTATGCGACAAGGTATGCAATAAAATTCACGACATTGCAAACAAATTCGCATACGTGTGCGCACATATTCGCGTATTGTTTCACGACATCGCATACGTGTGCGCACATATTCGCGATTAATTTCACGACATCGCATACGTGTGCGCATATATTCGCGATAAATTTCGCGACATCGCATACGTGTGCGCACACTTTCGCGATAAATTTCGCGACATCGCATACGTGTGCGCACACATTCGCGATAAATTTCGCGACATCGCATACGTATGCGCACACGTTTGCGATATGCGATGTCCCTTCAGGGCCACCATAGTAAGGTGATATACTGCATATTGACTTGATAAGATTGTGACATTTTAACTTTAAAGAAAATCGTGTTTTCGGATCTTTATTACGCCGCGACGAATTGATTGTTTTTACCACTGACACCGCGTACAATAAAACAAGTACAGATTTAAAGCAGGCAACCCCAATGAAAAAAATGTCGCCCCCCCCCCCTCCCTTACTGGAAATGGCAACTGGAGAAAAAGCAGTCCCAATACTTACCACGATTCGCGGGTTTAACATAAAGTGCCTTATTTTCAGTGTTTGTGTATTTGTTTTTACGAAAACCATGTTTTTCGCGATTGGCTGTTTATTTTAAAGTCTCGTAAAAAGTGAATAACGCCATCTATTGTCTGACATTAACCATGATGTCTGTTTTGAACAGCGCCCCATTATAGGAAAGATGTTGTCCAGCCCCCCCCCCCCCCGCCCCTCTGATATTTCGGAAGAATTTAGGCCCCCACACTTTAACATCCAGTCCCCCTCAAAAAAAAAAAACCCTAGGATGAGATCCCTGACTTGGGTTTACTTGCTACAGATCTGGAATTTAGTTGTTTGCGCCCTTAAATAACACCTTTTGGGGCCTTTTGTGAGAAAAAAAAATCAGAGAAAACTTACCTGGAATACAATAACCACCTCAAAAAAAATGAAATGCGCTTGTTTGCTTTTCTAAAATGGGTAGGCCTAGGTCCCCTATAAGTGGACCGATTCACAAAACGATGGACTGTTCTCAACGAAGGGATGGGCATGTCAAAATAGACAATTTTTTTTCGATTTCGCGTTTTTCAACTATTTTGCTTTAATCATTTTAACATCATGTTCGAGTTTGGAGTAATTGAATCAGCTATTCTGAGCTATCGACTCAAATGTATATAATAGGCTAAAAAATATTTTACCTAGGGACGAAAATAGTTGGGGAAGAATTTCAAACGACATGTCCCTCGTCCCCCACCGATCGACGCCTATGGTTTGGCACCGTGCTTCAGAACCACAAGACTTTCGACGTATTGCACGTAGGGCCTACATGTAGGCCTATGCGTACATGTTGTTGGTGAAATCGAAAATTCTGAGAGATACCCTAACACTTAAAAAAAAAAACTTTTCTGTATGAACGTGTAAGTATGTAAACACCGGCAGTCATGGACTAGGGACAAAAGGAAATAGGGCACAAACAAAGGGTCCATGATTGACCGATAGTCCACCATTGAAATACGTGCACAAAACCAATGAGAGCTGTTTCTAAAAAGTTAGAGTACAAAGGAATGAGGATTAGGGACAATAGGGGGTCCACAATAACCGGTGTTAACAAAAATGTGTGGGTGTGTGTGAGTAGGCATAGCATGTGATTTGTGACACACTGCGGTATTTTCGTAGGCCCCCGAATTTTTTGTAGTCTGAGTATCGCCCGTTATCCACGGAGCCAAGTCCTGTATAACGTCTGATATGTATTGTTGATGTACCCTAACGTGGCGCGGCCCCTAACGTGGCGCACTTTTATTTTTCGCCTGTAGCGCCTAGCTAGAGCAAAAGTTTTAACTGAAATTTCACAGAAAGTGAAATTTCATCAAGTTCTAAACACTCCCGTTCATAAATTGCGAGTTTATTTACCCGTTACAAAGTTACAAGAAAAAATAATTTTGGCGTGATTTTCCGATTTTATTTTCAAGTTCAAAGTGAACCCTTTGAAAATGCCCCGAAAAATAAGAAAATAATTTTCTGACAAACATCTGGCTAGGTTTGTAAGTAAAGATAATAATGATTTATCAGAATTTATCAAGTTTACAGAAATTCTAAAATGTTAATTTGGAATTTTCTGAGATTTATTCAAGTGCGCCACGTTAGGGAACACTCAGCCAATTTGTGCCCAATTTCCGGACGCGACCGTTTTTGCATTTCGGATTAAATTTTATGAAACCGAAATGTTCACAGAGGTTAAATAGCAAGCATTAAAAAGGTAAAAGTACCAGCATTTCACTGCATGAATTTGAGGTTTATCAACAAAGAGGTTTGGCAACACTACACGAGGAAAGTTCGGTAAGCTTCGAAGTGCGCCACGTTAGGGAACACGACTATAGACATGCAGATTTATGCAAGCCGCGCGCCAGCCGATCGGAGTCGACTTTACTAAATCGTGACGTCATTTCATTCCCAAATCAGGACTAAAACTGTGATTGGTCAATTCGAATGCAGTGTTTTGTAATACAACAAAGGCCGGGCGCGCATTTGCGTAACATGATACAGAGCGGGTGACACAGTTAATTTTTATCCATGTAAAAACTATATGACGCGCAACGGGTGAATGACCGAAGACCCGATATAGAAAGCGCCCGCTGATTGGTCAAAATTTAGGAGGTCAGGAGGCGGGGTCTTGCCTACGTAATCAGCAATTCTGTCGTTCACGCATCATAGACCATGGCTTTTGCGTAGACTAAATTTTTCGTTGGCCCTAGGCCCGGCACAGTGCCTACTGACTGCCTGTTGGATAATCCGGACCTGGTTGCAAAAAGTCTCGCATGAAATCGATCAAAATGATCCCTGCCAGACCTTAAAAATGCGACGTGGAAAAATGTCGATAAATTCGACGCCGATGGCACATTATGGAACATCATACCTTTGATCAATTTTCGACGGGTAGATGAGGCATTGTATTTATCGGGGAGAAAAAAAAGAACATTGGCTGAAGCAATACATGTATTGTGAGTTATTAACTTTTATAATAACTGAAGTTTGTTTTAGGGAAATTTTCGACCCCAAAACCCCCTCTGGATCCGCGCCTGCTTCAAGCATTTTCCTTTTTATTAATTGTCGTCTTGCTTCTTGTCATTTTTGTAAGGGGAGGGAGGGGTGTTGAACCTTCAATTCAATCTCTACTCCCCTATAAATAAGACGTTTACATGCAGAATTGCAACAACAAAACGAAACCTCAGCGAATGTTGGTTTAAGCTGTTTCATTATGTCAATGTCAGTTTTATTTCGTATATGCGAAAAACGAAACTGGTCTTAAAAAAAAGAAAATTAGTAGCGACATGTCACACGATATCAAACTGTGAGTGAAAATCGAGGCCATTCTTCTACGGCCAGCAGCACAAGCGAATCACAGGCGGCACTTAGCAGAAAGTAAGTTTGCAATTTTATTTCTTAAAAAAGATTCTTTCTTTCTTTCTTTGTTATTGTTCAATCATCTAATTGTTTTTTTATACGCATGGTCATAGCCCCTTAAAGAGGGCTTTCCAAACCTGTTCAAGATGATGTTTCTCAGTTCAGGTATAAAGGCATGTTTTATAGGTGGTGTGTCCTATATCCCCCTGTCTCTATAAAATATACATAGACTATTGTCACCCGGCACATGCATCCCCCGAGATATCTCCAAAGAATTCCTGAGATTCAGAGAACACAACGACTGAAACAAAGGGGCGTCCCCTCCGTCGCATATTTTTTTATTTCAAATGATGTTTTCCAACACATTTCTGTTCTCTAATTTACAGTGAACGTGAAGATCCTCTCTGTTATCTTCGTACTCGTCTTCCTTGGGAAAGGTAAGATTGTCAATCCAGTATTTTTCGACTCTACTTGGTCAAAAACGGAATACGATGTGAGACTAAAGATGGATGTTTCTGTGTGAAGGGCAGGAAAATAAAAATTAACTCCCAGAGCGCAAGATGAAATGGACTACCAAGTTGTTTTAGGAAAATCACAGTGTTATGAAAGGCAATATATTGTCTGTGACAACGCCAATTAACCATGATTTCTAATTGGTGATTCAGAGAAATGATCCAAAACACCTAGTCTGTTATCTCCTTGACCATTACTAGATAGTGGATGTATGAGATTTGGAAAATACATGTTCTTGTCATTTACTGAGCCCTGAAAAGCTGTCACAGACATTACGCCATTACCGCTGGAATTATACCCCTAACGCCTTTACTAGAAGTGTGATGATGATTTCTCATGGAAAATTGTTGCCATTTTAAAAATCCGTTTGAAGGCTGAGGTGACTTCCCCTGACTTTTTGTACGTAAAGCAAGTTATTTTGACCTGTTAGTTGACCAATCAGTTATAGTTGACCAGGTTAGTTGACCGGTGTAATTGTCGGTTGGCTGGTCGGTTAGTTGACTGGTTGATTAGTTGACTGGTCGGTCAGTTGACAGCAGTGACGTCCCGGGATGCACGCCGTTGACATCCTTACCTCACGCATGGAGGAATGTGTTCTTATTCCTCTATGCCTCACGGTAGTATTTAATTGCCAAATTACAGCATGTTGCTGCCTATTGCTCAAGAGCAAAACCAGGGAGTTCTCAAATAAACTGACGTTCACGCCTTGAATGACACTTCTAGTTTCGTGTCGTAATAGTATTGCTCAATCTCTGGCAGTCGTGTTAGAGTAGGGTATTGACATCACAGGTAACATTTTATTTCCGAATTTGTGCTGCAACTTTGGGGTGATAGCTACGTTCGCACCGTGTAAATCTATATTGAGGATTTGAAGACACTAAAATGGATGAGATAAAACAATCGGCAAAAACTGGCTGATTTTTTTTTAAAATAAGGCTGTGGGAAATATTGACGCAATGTTGAAGTCTAGGGACTTTTTCCAAAAAGTTTTGACACTGGTCAATGGGTTCACGTCTGTGGCGGATAAACGTTTTTATAAGTGGGGATGACGGGGCGTCACGGTAGTCCAGTTTCAGGTCAGTTCACGGTCAGGGTTTGTTTACCGTTTTTTGTTGTTGACTAGTCAGCAAAGTTGATCAGTCAGTAAGTTGACCTGTCAGCTCAGCAAAGGTGATCAGTCAGTAAGTTGACCGGTCAGTAAGTTGACCAGTCAGTAAGTTGACCAGTCAGTAAGTTGACCAGTCAGTAAGTTGACCTGTCAGCAAAGTTGATCAGTCAGTAAGTTGACCAGTCAGTCTTTGACCAGTCAGTAAGTTGACCAGTCAGTAAGTTGTGACTGGTCAACTTACCGACTGGTCAACTTACCGACTGGTCAACTTACCGACTGGCCAGTCGGTAAGTTGACCAGTCGGTAAGTTGACCAGTCATGATCAGTGAGTTGACCAGTCGGTAAGTTGACAAGTCAGTGAGTTTTACCGGTAAGTTGGTTGTCCGGTCGGTTGGTCTGCTTTGACTTTTATTACTTGCTTTGTGTCCCCTCACAGGCTTGGCCTTGATGTGCTACGAATGCAACGACTTTGAGGGCCCTCTGACGTGCAGCAACCAGTCCGTGAGAATGCTTGAAGAGTGCGATGACAAACTGACTTCCGTGGTGGAGAGCCACCATCCCGTCTGCGTATGGTTTAACGGAGCGGAAATTGAAGAGGAACGTAGGTGTTAGGGGCGGATCCAGCTTTGGGTCGGGGGAGGGGGAGCTGTCGAGGAGGAGGGGGAAGCAGGTGCTACCCTTTATTCGGCAGGGGGGAGGTAGTTTCGAGCTACAGTACCTAGGGCACTTTTGCGGAATCCTTGGTTTCATTACCAGAAAAAAAATTATAAAAATAAAGTCAAATGTTAAAATGCGGGAAAAAAATGTTTTCCTTTGACTGGGTAATGCATGCTTAGTGTTTCATGTGTTTTCGTTCCGTTGCATCTTAAACAGTTTTCCTAACTACAATGTCCTTCAGAATGCTCTGGTGGTGGTAGTGGCTTCTTAGACGACATCCAGGAGGAAAAACGGGGTCAGTTTAAGTTCTGCGGCTTCACTGACAACCCACCGGCAACCGGCCGTGCGTGCTGCCTCCCGCATGCCAACACCAACAACCAGCAGGGTACGCTCTGCTTGTGCACAGCCGACGGCTGCAACGGAGGCCACGACTCGAACTTTCAGGAGTTTTTTCAGAAAGCAGATAAGCAGGAGGCATGCACTACTAATAGCGGCCTAGACTCCTCGCAGCCGTTGCCGCGTCTGATAGTCGTGCATTTTCTTCTGTTGATGATCTTGCACTGAAAATTGTTCTCATTTGACGTAAAATTACGAGAAACCCGTTTTATACGTGCGAACGCACACTAAAGGGGAAGAGAATAAATGCTGTAATAAACATGCATTTCAAGGTCTTTATTGTGAACCGTTTCCACAAAGGACCGCCTGTAGGCTTACACGTCATAAAAACTGGTGGGTGCAGCAATGGAATCATATTCATAAATTTATTCCTGTAACACCTTTTGTAGCATTAACACATTTATTAAATTGTTAACATGAGAATAGCAGTTAATACAGCATTTTTGAAAATTATGCTTGTTTTTTTTTTTATTGAAGTAATGTTATCGTATTTGTTAATTCTGGTCATCAATGTCGAATCTTCATGTCGGAAACAATATACATATGTTACAGGGAAACTTCTTTTGTTAAGAAAAAAGGTTAAAACAATATTTCTCTTCATTTTGCATGCGTAACATATATACATTGTATACGTATTTATTTTGTTAAATAGTCGTGTAGTATTATGGTAATGAAATATTTACAATTTCAATTTACAGCAAAATTATAGTATTTACACTTGAGATCAAGAATAGACCCTTTCCACACAACAGCCATCTTTGATTTGTTTTTGTTAATATAATACACAAGTGGTCAACTCATGCGTTTCCATAACGGTACTTCAACATATGGCCACCATGCAAGGGTCTATATTCTGACTCAATTTTTAAGATACAGAGGATATGGCTTGGAATCAAGGGAATCCTCTTTTTTTGGTAAAAAAAACCATAAAAAAACCTGGAACCTCACACTTCCTCTACCTTGAGTCTCGAACCACCTGTATCAATTGATGGAAAATCTTTTTAGAAGAATTATGATACCAAAATATCCCAATTCGGTCCAGTAGGTTTTGCTTCAGAGCCTATTTTGTGAGGCACATCTCTTTCGTGTGGGGTATCATTACATAACAATCACTCTATCAAAAACCGTTTTGTACGTCAAATTCCCGGGCGCTGTTTAGTAATTCATCGGGGCAGAAATGACCCCCGCCTTGCTTCACAAAATAGGCTCTAGAACAAAAACTACTCGACCGAATCGGGCGATCAGGCTTTAATTTTTCTGCTAAAAAGATTCTCCATGCATTGGTACATGTGGTTTGAGTCTCAGGGTAGTGGAAGTATGAGGTTCCGTTTTTTGACCACCCTTTATATTAAGTAACAGTTTATCCAAGCTGTCCAAATTTTCCTGAGCCTTGAACTGGGTTGTGTTGCTGAATAACTTAATAAAGGATCATCATGTATTAGGCCAACTAGAAACTGTAGCTTAATTAAAGGCTCCATGAGATGAATTTTTCTGGAAACACATTTTGTGCAACTTTCTATTGTTTGACAAAACTATTTGACATTCCTTTTTGGTTAATCTTATTGAAAAGTGCACTTCTTTCAACACTTCAAACAATTTCCATCCTTTAATTGCCAGACAACAGAGGGCGCTGTTGCTGTGATGTCATTTCAGGAAGACACTGTTTAGTTTAGGGGTTCTCTGTTCAAATTGTAAAACCCCAACAATTGCTCATTGAAAACATTTTTGAGAAAAGTTTGCTCATTGGCTTACTGCCATGTACTGACACAACAAACTACTGAAGAAAGGAAGATTTATGACAGCAAAATGTCAAATATTCTGCCAACTTTTGGAGCGGCAAATAGCTGTAACAATGAGGTTTCTGCCTGAAATGACATCACACTTTTGCTCATGAATATGGAAATTCGCATTAGCATAAAAAACAAAACAGCACCAAAATACCCTTGAAAATGGCAAAACAATTGAAAGTAAGGTTAAACGTGGAACACAAAGGTGCATTTTCAGGGATGTCATTACAAAAATTACACTATGATGGGCCCTTTAAGCAATCATGTTTATACTGTAGGTGACTACGGCTTACAACCAAAGCCTTGGAGCTGTTTGTGTTGTTGAGCTGTAAGATGTAAAAACAAGCAGTGTGAAAGCCACTCTGTCATGCCATCACAAAAAAAAATGCAGCAATGAGTTGAAGGTGTAAAGTCAGGCATGCAACTGGGAAGTCACAAAAAAAGAGGAAATTCAAATGTTTCCCAAGACTTTGTACAGTGTTTTTCTATTTTCAATGGCACACTTGGGAAGTACAAAAAGAGGAAATCAGCTGATCCGAGGAAAAGTTGCATGCCTGGTAAAGTTCAGCAGTGTTTTGCAAGCAACATAGTCCAGCCATTATCTTAAGTAACTTTGTAAACTTAACACACCCAAAACTTTCTGGGGGAGTCTGGTCTAGCGGTACTTTCCTTGCCTTCCACCGCTGTGACCCGGGTTCGAATCCCACCTGGGCCAAGATGTGGATTGGGTTTTCAGTCCCTGCTTGACTCTGTGGGTTTTCCTCTGAATATTTCTCTTGTGTTTTCATATCTTTACTGGGCTCATGGGAGACCAGTGGATTCCACTGAATGGGCTTCCCAGTTAAAACATGAATTAAATAAAATAAAAATTCAATAAATAAACGCACTGACAACTTGTGAAATGAAAAGTTTGGCAGTGTTTTGCAGGCCACAGAGTTGAGGTATCTCTTATAAGTGACTCTAAAAGCACACGCCAAAAATGTTCTGCCAAAGTGCACTGGTGAGCTGTAAGGTAAAGAGTTAGGCAATGCATCGCAAGTCCTGAATACAGCCATTAACTTAGTAACTTTGAAAACACATGCCCAAAACATAATGGAAAAATACATTGACAAGTTCTGAAGTGAAAAGTTATGCAGCGTGATGCAAGAAAAACTTACAAAGAGCCGTCCTTTTTGTTAAAAACGCCAAAGCAGAGATCAAATCACAGACCCAATCACAGACCAATGTAAATTGACCATCATCAGCTGCTAATTAGAGGTTTCTTTTGTTTGGAGTGTTGTCATCGAGGTAGTTGTAATGGTCCACAAGTCATAACATGTCCATCACAAGTCAATCACAAGCTATCTGGTACCAAGTCAAGTCACAAACAATTCTAAAAAAAATGTAACTATTAAAGGTATTCCTTGGTTATTTATTGTTCAATCCTCTGTTTACTGGACTTGTCAGTAGGCCATATTTTGGGTGAAATGAGCACGTTGTAGCGGCGCCACTTTCTGGCTACAAACACTACTTGAAATATAGCTACATGCTAATTTGCGTCACTAACCTTGGAGTCATGTCTGATTATACCCCCCGAATGGTGTCGTTACTAGTCATCCATAATGGGAGACTTTTGAGACGTTGGTGGCAGCAAACAAACCAGTCCTTTTCAATTGTTTACGTCATGATTAAGCTCATGTGCTCAGAAAGACGTAAACAATATAAAAGGACCGGTACGTTTGCTGTCACCAAGCGTCTCAAAAGTCTCCCATTATCAACAGTTTCAAAAGCATACAAAACGTACGCCAGGGGGGAGGGGCATGCACGCTTTTCAAATTTTGTAAAAATGCCTATCAATATTTTCGGTTCAGTGGGGTTTTCGTGGTAATGGGCTTCTAGAACTGAGATTTTTTACAAAAACCTTGTTTCGCAACTTGGAAAAAATTTGCACTAGCTCGTGATTTACAGGCGCAGCCATGTTGTCATTCAGCTTTGTACTACGCGCTGGTGACAAACACACGCGAGGTAGCCCTTTTCAGCTGCCACTATTGTAGCAATGAATTACACACACGTGCGCGTAATGGCAAGCACCGGTGTGCCTAGCCCGTTTTCAAGATGGTGGCGCTTTGAATGAACTGTTCATTCTAGGCAGGATATCTTTAAAAATGAACGTTTTTGAAAGAACTTTGAAGAAGATTATGTTTTGTACACTTTGAAAACATTGATAATTATGGATGACCTGTGATTGAACTGTGACCAGACTTACGATGGACTCGACTACCTCACTTGTGTTCAGCCTTCATTTTTATGAAGTGAGCTGAAGGCACACACTTAAAATCACCGAGCACAATGTATCAACAAAGATCATACTCAGCTGTTCATTTAAATTGCTGTAGTCTTCAATTGTGACGTTAGAACTCAATTGGAAGAAAAAGAAGCGGTTCTCTTTTTGTCAGAAAAGTTAGCACCACATCTGAAGCACATGACAGTGTGGAGTACGTAGCTCCAGCAAGGACTGCCTTTAGGCCAGGTCGTCATCTTCAATGAGGTAGTTGGGGTTATTGGCACTGAATCCCGCGATACTCTCTCGCTTCTCCTCCATCTTGAGTCGTTTCTTGCGAGCGATGGGCTTGAAGGCGTTCCAGACGCGTAGACTGCCGTCCCACGAACCCGAGACATACTGGTAAGTGAACAAATTAGAAAAAATTAATAGATGCTACGAAATAATCCTTTAAACTTTCTAATTTACTTCAAAAGTTCAAGCAGCTCATGACACTCCAGCTTAGTTGCCATAAAAGGAAGTTTGACATTTGAAAGAATTCCCAGTAAATTATAAAGTTGGAATGTATTTAAACTTACATGAAGTCGCAGATTTGAAGTCACAGATTTGCATTTGCGATTGACTTTGATTGACTTGTGATTGACATATGATTGACTTGTGATTAAATAAATTAGTGATTAACTTGTGATGAATTTGGGACTAATTTATGATTGCTTGGAGAGGACTTGTGATTGACTTATGCACTAGCTGATCGAGGGGGGGGGGTCGTTCAGCCGCTGAAAAATGTTATACTGGTAAAATGAGGCCTAACGAATTAAAGGGAATGTACATCATTGGCTTTTGCTGTAATTTTCAGAAATGAACTATTTGGGGGTTAGTATAATAGATCAAATATTGTTACACTGACATGTTTGAAGTTTTGTGTTCGAAAATGCTAGAAAAACCAAGAAAAACAAAAATATTCAAGTAGTCTGCATGGTTCCCTGACTCCAGTAAAGATGAAATGGATCAAACATACCGGAAAATTGTAAGGTAAGAGAACCAGTCTAGCTGGCCTGCACCCGTTCATGAGCATGGAACCAATAGCTAGCAAAAAAAAAATTTAGACTAAAAAAAAAAAATGGTAAATTTGGTGCAGTAATTGAAAAATAGTTAGGTTTTTCCAACGGTGGTCGGCCGACCAGCGTTGGAAATGTATACAAATATACCATTTTCTTGAAAATGGCTTCACACCAGGTGCCATAATTTTACAGGATGCTTAAGAGTAATTTCGTGTAAATACTTCATATAAGTGTCCACGCTCAAAAAATCGAATTTTTTAAAACTTTGTGGGATGAAAGGACTTAGGGAGCAAGTAACCTAAGTCCTTTCGGCTTGCAAACACATGAATTTTGCCCATGTGACAATGATTATACCGACAAAAAGTTATTGGTGGGTGGTCACACCCGCACCCCACCCTCAACCACAAACAATGCCCCCGGGGGTGGGGGAAGGGGAGGCTGTGAAAAGGAACTCTATGTTATTTCTAAAGTGTTCACTTGCATATTATTTATTACATTTGTTTCGTTATGCAACATACACGTTCAAAATTCGGTGGCACAGGGGGAGTGGGCGGGGCCTAGCCAGGTGTGGGGGGAAGTGCACTACCTACTATTCATCCAATGGTCTAAAAATGATAAACAGTCTGATTCTGTTTGTGAAAATGTGCTAGATTCATGAACAATACCAATTATACAAGTTTATTACCCAAAACAAAGGAAAACACTGAAAATACACTTTTTAAGGTTTTTGTGAAATTTACCATTTTTGGAGCACTACTGCACAAAGGCTTTACAATAACCCAACATTTTCTCACCAGATATGAAAAGACCAATGTCTGAACTAACCATAGCCGAAGGGAAATTATTCTGAGTGCCCTGGCAAGTGCCATTTTGGAGGGATAAAAATGGGGTAAAAAATGCAATTTTGCTAATTGTAAAAACATGCTGTATTATAGGGTCTAAAAGTAATATAAAGGAGGTTTTTCAGAAGTGTTTTTATTTTTTTCTTGTAAGGGTAAGGATGATATCGGATGGTAAGGGCAAAATATCGGATTAAAAAGTTTACTTTGGTTACTTGCTCCCAAAGTCCTTTCATCCCACAAAGTATGAAAAAATTCGATTTTTTGAGCGTGGACACTTATATGAAGTATTTACACGAAATGACTCTTAAGCATGTCATTTACCAACATCCTAGTAAGATATTTCGCAACAACTTGGTAGTTTTATTTTTCGATGTTTGCAAAAGTTCCTCAATTATTCTCAAATTGCCTTAGAATGGGGAAGGGGGCGTGGCATGGGCATGGGCTCCGTGCGCCAACAAAAGAGGGCTTGCCTTTACCACTTTTGAGAGCCCCTTGGACGGGACAATGCGTGTGTGTACGGAACTGGTTCGTGTACGGGACTGGTTTGTGTAAGAAGTACGCATGACTTATTTATCCTGAATGTGCACAAAGCTAAGCCGCAACGTCTTCACGCATGAGCGTCAGGTGTCGTCGGCGTGCGAATACGTTCAAATTTAACTTGCAATAGTCTCGCAGACTAATCCCCACCCCCAATAACTTTGGATCATTCAAAATATGCAGTGGATGGACCGGGAACCAGTCTAGGTCAACCCCAACTCTCCTTTTCTGGCCGTTGAAGGGGTACTTGTTCACTGAGCCCATAGCAGGGCACGCCTTCACTCAAATACCAAACCCCACCCCAGTCTCCATGCATTTCCTGAAAGCTTATAGATACGCCCCTGTGCTGACTTGTGGTAGACTAGCACTGACTTGTGTAGAATCAATAATGACTCTGGCAGATATTTCAATGAGATAACCAACTGCAGCGTCGTTTTTACCTGATTTCTTTCTGGAAGGTGCAGAATACAGCGGATGGAGTCTGTGTGTCCAACATTGGTCTGTACTAACTTGTAGGTGTCTGGATCGTAAACTCTGATGAATCAAATTGCAGAAGACAATTCTCATGAGTTTCAAACAGCATATGCGGATAAACCTTACGCCAATCCAAAACAAAATGACTTATAGAGCGTTTTCGAAATGTCTGGCTTTGGCTTTGGCTTTGTCTTCAGCTGAGATTTTAGGCCCCCGACTTTTGGAACTCCGGCTACATTTTGGCGCCTGTTATGCTTCAGGAACATTCAATCGGGTGGAATGAATCCAAAAGTTGGAATATTTTTGTTTAGTTTGCCTCTCAGTGATTCAGAAGTCAGAGGCAAGGCCGAAGCCGAAGACGAAACAAAGGATCTGAAAACGCTCATAGTATACAAATATTGAATGCTTCGAGTGGTGTAGTAAAACTAGCCTCCCGAGGTGATCCGAGGGAAAATTGAATGCTCCATGGATCACCGAGGGAGGCTAGTTTTACTTCACCACGAGATAAAGCATTCAATATTTGTTTTATAACACTTCACCCACAGATTCTGCTTGGTTATAATATTTAAATTATTTAAATCTGAACACAGTTGAAATAAACTTCAATTTCAATGCAAAACTGGAGGAGAATGTATTTCTCTCTTCCAAACTACCCCTTCGCGAAATGTTTGAACCCAACTCTGCGGCGCGCTCTCTTGGGAACAAAACGCGCTGCGTGCAACGCGTACACCAGCATGCATTTGCACACAAATACCGCAACGTGGAAAACAGTACTTTGGTTGCTAATGGTATAGTACTTTGGTTGCTATGGGTATAGTACTTTTGGCGGTGCACAGAAAGATAGCAAAAATAGAAAGTATCATGTGACTCGCTCTCAGCCAATCAAGACAAAGAATCTGTGGGTGAGGTGTTATAATGTATAATGATCGTGGACATCACCAGACTGATTTGATGGCACTAGGGTCTGTCATAAATTTCAAACAGCATGCACGGACAACCCTTACAAAAATCAATAAAAGATGGTTAAAGGTACAGTCCATCAATTGCAGCTATCTAAAAAGTAACTGATTTAATTATTGTTGAAAAGCATACTTGGTTGAAAGATAGTAATGAGACTAAACTCCCTGTGAAATTATTCTTTCTGGCAAGCTGTCATTTTTAAGAAATCAATATGAAAAGGGCCATTCCCAATGATGCATCTAAAGACGCATTGTTGGAACTTTCCATTAGTAGTTGGTTTTTTTTATTTGGCGAAGTGTGTACAGGCGTTGACACAATGTACATGTTCGCAATGTTGCTATAATTAGTCAGTTCAGCGTGTGACATCGTGTAGTTGCAATCGGCTCCGTGATGCCTCTCTCCACCCAGGAGTAAATGGGTACCAGCATTAGCTGGGGAGTAACCTGCGTTGAACTAGCATCCCATCCAGGGGGAGTAGAAATACTCTCAGTCGTTTCATGATACCGAAACCAGAGATAAACGCCAGCCTGATGGGTCACATTGGCTCGTGAAAGACTTTATTATGCCGGTACCATTTATTCTCCTGGGTGGAGAGAGGCAAATGGGGGTTAAGTAATACCCAAGGACACAACATATGGCCAGCAGCTGGATTCGAACCCCTGACCCTCTGGCCATGATCGAGTCACGTACCCTACCCACAAGGCAGTGTTTCCCCTGCCCATTCAAATGTGAGGTGGCCCACCTCGCTACTTTCAGTGACCACCTTGCTCAATTTTTGCCAATATCACAACCTCGCTGTGAAGATTTACAATATAGGAAATATCAATTGAACAATTTTCATTTTGTGTAATATATGAGCATTTTCCTTTACCTCCATGTATCAAGAACTCACAATTTCGTTGTGTTTTTGGAATCATCGCGCATTTTTGTGAGCGCTGCATTCTTTTCAGTTTGCAGACTGCGTACATTTCATTTCAGTCATCAACTTGAATTGTTACCACCTCGCTCAGTTCATTAGCCAGGGGAAACACTGCCTCAAGGCCACACTCCCCCAAGACAACTGTGTACTTACTTGATGATGTTCTGAACGCCAGCTACGATGCAGCTGTTGTAGGCGTCAATGCAGAGAGATGTGACCGATCCATGGGCCGCTAGTGTCTGGATGCAGGACATACCATCACCACTCTGACGACAACCATCCAAACCATTCAGAGAAATTAGTTGAAATAAAAAAGGAATTTGGTTCATAAATGTGTAGTTGAGGTGGAGCAAGATGGGCAGAAGTTCATGGCTCTGCTAACCACAGAATTCCGCACTTATGGTCACCATTTTGTGCTAACCGCGCTAGCAGAAAAACTCTGTGCTAACCCTGTAAGCACAGAATTTTTGGTTACGGGATGTACGCATTAGTCTATGTAATAGAGTAGGCTATGGTCTATTACATTTGAGAAAATTTGCTGATTAATAATGCAAGACAACTGCATCTTAACCTCTAGATTTTGACCAATCAGCGGGCGCTTTCTATATCGGGTCTTCAGTCATTCACCCGTTGTCGCGCCATAGACATGGATAAAAAAAAACCCAGACACAGCAACAAAGGCTGTGGTCACGCGCTCTGTATTATGTTACACGACACGCGCCTGGCTGTTGTTGTGTTTTACAAAACAGTGCATTTGAATTGACCAATCACAGTTTTAGTCCTGATTTGGAATAAAATGACGTGGGAATGAAATGACGTCACGATTTAGTAAAGTTGCGACTCCGATTGGCCGAGGCGCGAGATCGCATCAATCTGCACGCTTTGACGTTCGGATATTATACAGGAGACTTGGCTCTGTGGATAACGGGTGATACTCAGACTATGTACGCATGGGCGGAAGCCAACATTCCTCTCTAATCTGTGAAATACGCTTACCCGTAAGTACGGAATTTCTGCTATAGTAAGCAGTGATTATTCGCTAACGGTAAGCAGAGCCAAGAAATTGGGCCCTGGTCTGATGGTGTGATGGTACATGGGTTGGAATCCTGACAGAGACATGATGCTTAATTGTGTTCTTGGGCAAGACAGTTTACTACAATTGCCTCCAGGAGTAGAAATGGGTACATGTGTTGCAGTTCAATGGTGTCTACTCATGTTTGGTAGTGTGTGGGTTCACACTCTGACTGAAACAAGGTGATTGTGTTCTTGGGCAAGACACTTTACTACAATTGCCTTTCTCCGCCCAGGCATGCCAGGAGTAGAAATGGGTACATGTGTTGCAGTTCAATGGTGTCTGACTCATGTGTGGTGGTTTATGGATTCAAAGTCTGATGGAAATAAGGTGCTTGTGTTCTCGGGCAAGACACTTTACTACAAATGCCTCTCTCCACCCAGTACAGTGGAACGTCGCTATACTGAACACTGCTATACCGCACATTCGGCTGTACCGAACATCAGCCTTTGCTCCCAATTTTTGTGTACAAAACGTACCGAACATTGTTGTTGGAAATGTCAACAGAAGATAGAGCGGCAAATGACTATTATTAAAAACTGTGTAATAACATGATTCAATAGTCGCACGCGTTCGAAGTCTTTTAGTAACTACCAGGGCGTACTTGGTGAAGTTCTGCTACGGAATTGAAAATATTAATATTAACAGGTTGTGGGTTCGAGTCCATCCCGGGGGTTATGATGCATGTGACCTGGAGCAAGGTATTTGTCACTCATTGCTTCTCTCCACACAGGAGTAAATGGGTACCATGAGGCCGTGTTGGTGACTGTGAGAGGTTGATTACGGCCAAGAGCTCCGAAATGGCTGCCTACCGGCCGTGTATGCTCCCTAGAGAGTTGAGACGGTTTAAGGAGTGTTTGCCCGTTAAAACAGGGAAAATAATAATGAAAAGCGTTTTGATACCCCATTGCGGCGTAAAAGTATTATATAAATGCCTGCTATTATTAGTATTATTATTAGTAGGTGTAATGAAACCTGTCCACTCACCCATATTCTGATGGTGCCGTCTTCAGAGGCAGTGACCCAGTTGGCCCTAGCCCTGGACCATTTGACCTGAGTGATCTCACCCTCGTGACCCTGTAGTGTGTTAGTCAGACGCATCCTGCTCCCGTCGGGATCAAACCTTCGGATGTAGACCATCTTGTCGCTGGAGGCGTAGGCAAATTCCTTCCTGCGGGATGCAGACATGATGAAAACAATCAAAGTGTTGAGGTCGAGTCTGTTGCAAGTCAAGTCTCAAGTCATCACCAGACATCGCAAATTGTCATCACAAGACAATCAAAAGTCAATCACAAGTTCATCACAAGTCCACCACAAGTTCTCACAAGTCTTCACAAGTCCTCACAAGTCCTCACAAGTCCTCACAAGTCACAAGTCTACCACAAGTCCTCATGAGTCCTAACAAGTCCTCACATCTACCACAAGTCCTCACAAGTCCTTACATCTACCACAAGTCCTCACAAGTCCTAACAAGTCCTCACAAGTTAATCACACGTCCATCCCCAGTCAAGTCACAAGTCAGCTACCAAAGTCAAGTGGAAAGCGCTTCAAATGGATTGTGAAAAGGGCATGCCCTTGTTAATTAATTCATCCCCTGTTACCGGCACTTGTGACTGGACTTTGTGCTTTGACTTGTACGATGGATTTGTGACCAAACTCCTGATGGAGATGGATTAGTGATTTACATGTGATGGACTCGAATTCAACACCTCAACATCAATGATCTCTAAATTCCAAAATATACAAAAATATCCATTGATGTATTCATAAATGAAATCTCCCAGTTTGAGTATCCGCTCCGTTCACAAGTACCCCCTCACCGGCAAAGAAAGCACAGTTGGGGGGGAACCCGACTGACGCCATCTTGCCTGACGGCAATTTTGCGGCAACGTGCGGCCGTATCATGTACCACTGCGTGTACATAGTACAAATCCCCTGGTGTACGTGCGTCACACACAAGGAACGGTGCGCGTCAACCAGCTAAATGTCCCACCCATGGGATGTCATTGCTAGGTAAAAGGGCGCCCTCTTGGTTAGTGCATGGAGCCAATACCTTTGACAGCTGTAATCCATATCGATGACGATGCCATCACACGCCAACTCCTGAACCTCATATGAATCAGGGGACGTGTTCCGAAAAGTGTCATGCAACCTGGAATTGTTGAAATGTAAAACAGAAAAGGGCTGTTATTTCATATACAAAAGGTCAACACCTCAACTGGACAAATATAATGACCAGCTTCCAGATCCAAGTGTAAAGCTGTGTCTGAATTACTTGGCTATGGTTTTAGCAGTGACACACAGGTCGATGGGAAGTGGCTGCAGCAGATCCATTGGCTCATGTACTGTGTAATTGACAGATGCAGTCCCTTCAAACGCTATTACTGTATTATAATCAGTTTTTCAGGTTTTTCTGTGGGTGTAATTTTGAGGGAAGCGTGTTGTTCATATTTTGGTGAATACTTATGGCTTTTCGACCTCCGACTAAATTTGTGCAAGAGTTTTGACAAATTAACTGAAACAATTAGGGACAGGGCCCAGTCTCATAGTGCTGCTTAACAGCCGACTTTGTGCTATCAGATCAGAGCTTCCATCTATTTCATAGAGACTGTACGCAGTTAGCACACCAAAGAACACTTAACACCGGAGTTGATTAATCAGTGACGTACAAATAGAAATCTCCATGCAGATGCAACAGTTTGCACATCCACGCCATAAAATAGTGCTTAAGCTCAGCATGACTTTCTGCTATAGTAAGCACAACTTTTCTGCTAAGGCCAAAAAAAAAAATAAGTCGGTCTCTGGTCAGCGCGCACGTCGATTTTAATCATGCGCGTCAATTTTTTTTTCCAAAATGTTCCGCGGTAGCTCCAACAGCACCCTCTATTGCCGCACCTCCTCATTTTTTTTTACCAAAGAACACCAAGGAATGGGAAATTGCACCAAGGCAAATGATTGAGAGCACCAAGGCAAATTATAGAGGACACCAATGTACATGAGGACACCAAAAAAGCGAAATAGTACCCCACCTTGTTCTGTTCAATCCAAGCTTGAAAAAAAAAAAAAAAAGCCGCGTCGCCGCGTCAATTCCGGAACTTCGGTCTGACCAGAGACCGAATATTTTTTTTTTTTGGCCTAACTGATAATTAAATTAAGCAGCGCTATGAATATTGGGCCTAGATGACTAACTTGTTCATGAAAAGTGTCTCTTTATGGTAAGTTAATGGTGAATGCGCAACTTCTTCAAGTCCTACTTACATGCCCGTCTCCAAGTCCCAAATGCAGATTCTTCGGTCCCAGCCAGAGCTCAACTGGGAGGAAAATCAAACCAAACAAAAAAGTAATCTTCACACATTTGACTATCATTGAATTTATGTATTGGGGACTGAGGGATATATCCATTTGTCACCTCTGCCTTTTCAGCTTTTAACACTCCTGCTATTAAACAGTCACAGAGAGTCAACATTTCCATCCACTCCCCCTGCTATACTTTCAACACAGGCTAGTCACCAGCAGTCTGATCATATGTCAAGCAAGCACTGTGACTAGTCAAACTCAGTCAACCGACCATGAACAGACAAAGCAGGCAAGTTGTGTGCACAGCTGGCTTATCAATCACCCACAGTCAAAGCAACGCTGTATCAAGTTACAACAACAGTCACAGCCAGTCATTCCTGCTTTATGTAGGCTGGGAATTCTTAACTGTTGAAAACAGTCACTTGATTGATTTTGACTGAAAGGACTACTTGGCACAGAAAGTATGTTTGCATAGGAGGGTTAAACATACTAGTTGACATTCAAGGTCAAGAGGTCAAGAAAATGGCTGCACCCATAGCTACATCGCCTCTGCAATTTTTGCAACCGGACTGACCTTACGACTGTCTGTGCTGTCTGTTTGTGTATCTGTCACGTCTCTAGAACTTCATACTTCACATTGGTCGTGAGTAAATACGACCCCGATTGGACCATTGACTAATTTTTTTTTCTTTTCTTGCCTCTCACCCCCAATTTTATCACTCCTTCTCTTTTTTACTGTATTTTCTTTTCTTTTTGCTTCCCATGTTTTTACAACCCCCTTAAACCTGTCACGCTGGCGTGAAGTGTCCCCCTTTCTGAACGTAATTTTGGGTTTTTTTGTTTTTTGTTTTGTACTTTGTTGTTTCATGTAAATTGTGTGTGTTTGTCGATCCTGCGGAGTTACGGGAGGGCTATTGCCTCGTCCGTTCTCTTGTCTGGAGTTATGTAGCTTCTCAGTGTAATTTGCTAATTTTTAATGTTTAATATTAAATACTGAAATGAATAAATAAATAAACACTCAGGGCTTCCACCACTTTATGAAAGCAAAATTCCCCGAGTCTTTCCCTGATATTTCTCAGAGAAAATTTTCAAAATTTCGTGAGAAATTATTTTATTTTTAAGGAAACAGGATGCCAAGAGGTTTTGCAGCAAAGCAAAGTTAGATACTGATAACACACAGGCAACAAAAGCCACCATAACCAGTCAGTCAATGAACACAACCTGGACACATGGCTCAAGATGCACATACGCCAAACTGGAGAAAACCTTTCCCTTCTGGGTCACTGTCAAATTCCCTGAGTTTTCCCTGATTTTTATGTGTGCTATTTCCCCCAAATTCCGTGTTTCCCCTGACTTGAAAAAAAAGGAAGCTCATTCTCAAAGTTTCCCCTAGTTTCCACAGAAGCTGGGAACCCTTATACAGCCTGTCTAAAAAAAAATGGTACAATCGAAAACGATTTTTTTTTCAATATTAGATCTCAACATAAGTAAGTAGTTTTGAGCATCACATTAAAGAAAAAAGACCAGGCTTTCCAATACTTTTTGTTTCATCTCATTTGCTTTTGTCAATCCAGAGATAACTCCAGTTTACTGTGGAACACAAAAATCGAGTTTGTTTCATATGCCAAGTTGCAATCTTTTGTGAGCTTCAAGACAGCATGGCACAGTACTCGAAACAACTCTGCCCATGCATAAAAGTGGCACAAAATTGATTTTGGTGTATCGCACTAAATTGATTATATCTCTGAATTGACAAAAGCAAATAAGATCAAACAGACACTATTGGAAAGCCCAGTCTTTGTTCTTTAATATTATGCCAAGTAAGAATGACTTATTTTGAAATTTCATATTTAACCAATTTTTTTTTCTGATTGTACCATTTTTTTTGAGACAGGCTGTACTTCATACACAACACAGAGCCTGTGATATTTTCCACAGTAGTGACCTGAGATTGATTTTGTCCACGTGGGAGTTTGTCTTTGTAACTTTTGGCTTCGCACAGCCTTCCCTTTATACAGACTGATTGATACAAATGTTGTCATCGTTTTCCTACATTTGGCGTTCACATTGAGTCTGTACATACCAAATATGTCGAGTTATATCCACTGTCCCGTCCAACAAGGGTCAGGCAGGTCACGCAGCTGCTGTGACCAATCAGAACGTTCTTGCAGATGAAACCAGCGACACGATTGGTCACGGAGTCCTGGGCCTATAAAATGAAAAATACTGACCTCAACTTCCACTCAATCAACCACTCAGATAACACGGGAGTCTGTGACTAGACTAGTACCAAGACATTCACATGACAAGTGAACGTGAAATGGAGGGACTTTCACGCTCTAGCTATTCGGACCTTCTGCCTCAGACTGGGGACAAAGCAAGTCAAAAACAACTCCAGGGTTTCGTAAACCCTGATTGACTCATTCTGGTACCTGGCTGTCCATCAGGCCTGTCTGGTGCAGTCCGTTGTCTACCAGGAGCTCTGAGTCTTCGTGGAGCAAGACGGCGTACTTCTTGACCAGCTCGGGCATGCCCACTGGCTTCATGTCGCGTAGAGCGTTGACGGCCGCGTCGTCAAACCCCCACACATCTGCAAAATGCACACATTTACACATTAGCACTTGTAATACATTGTAATACAGGGTGAGTAAAAAAAAAACATCCCTTTGGATATTCCTTGTCTCACACAACACCCTGAACTTTGCCAACAAATTACTGTTAAAATTCAAGCCCTCTCAGAAGAAGACGGAGGGTAAGCAGAGCTACTGCAGACATGTGGACACGGGCACAACTATGCATTGATCTGAATGAGGGCAATGAAGCACAGGACAATGAAAATGTGAACCTTATCAGATGTAATTCAGTTTCAAGTTCAACAAAGGTAATTCCATTTAATTGATGTCCTGTTCTGTTATTCCATTTATTTCCTTCATTGTCCAGAGGCCCATTGTTGCCATTGTGCTGATAGCAAGAGGCCTATTCTGAACATTGTGTTGGCAGTTTTAGGAGTATAGTCACAAAGAAAGGCCTGTATTCTTTTCATGCATGGCTGAATATCAGTGAAACCTTTACTGACTGTGGTCAATAACCAGACCGAAAGTTGGCTGAAGAGAATAAACTGGTAACCTTTGCGTTTTTGTGTGAGTCCAGGACTTATCCAAAGGACTGTAAACAAAATGTAAACAAAAAGGCACAGTTTTGTTTACTCACCCTGAATCACAACGTATTTGTTCCGTGATGAATCCATAAAAATTGTACAGTGCTTTGGCAGTTTGGGGCAGTACAGAAAGTAACAGGCAGCTAGGATATGGTTGTGGATGGCACAAGGACTAATGAGTTTAGACTAGGGTTTATGTTAAACTTCAGCAGCCAATTTCACAAAACTTTAAGCAATGGCATAACTCCATATGCGCCACAATATATTGCGCGAGTTCAGTCAGGACACATTCCACGAATGTTACATAGTGCATAAGTCCGTGACTTATGCAACAAATTACGGCGTAACTTGATGCAATCAATTAAGTTGGCACGATCGCTGTGTGGAGCCATTGCTCAACTTATCAAGGTCGATACAAAAAGCTCCCCTTTGTGTTTGAACATGTTGAAGTAAATGAATTGCTATTTTAACGTTGACAGAATTTCTAGAGTTGCTGCATGACAAAAGTATGTTTGCAAAATGGCGGGCTACTGATTATATTTCTAGCATTGTTGTCTCGGAGTCTCAACACAAGAATCCGTTTAACAAGATACTTACAGACATTGCCGTCTTCTGATCCCAGCAAGAGCAAATCTAAGTCCTCAGCAAATGTGGCTTTCAGTAGAGCAGGATGGTAGTGCTTCTGATGCTCTGTGGGCTGAGGAAAATTTAAAGGAGAAATATCTTGAAAAAGATCAACATTTCATAAAAGATAAAACAAATAAAGGAAATTTAAGTCACCATTTGTATGCAGTATTCCAAAGACTAGTGCGAGTGGTTCAAAATGTGTGATGTGAGGGCGCACTGCCAGACGCTGCTATAAACATAACACCGATAACGAAACTATTTTCTGTCCAATTATCAGGGATGAAATTGTCATTAAAAAAAAGCTTGAAAATAAGATAAAAGGTCTGAAAGATGTCTTTCTCTCAGATTCACAAAGTCTGATTTTACACTTGAAACTGAAAATCTCATGCCTGCTTAAAAAAAAAAATATTCGGGGCGGATAATCGTCTGTCCTTAATAATAATAACTGTATTTATATAGCGCTTTTTGCCAGAGGATACAAAGCGCTGGGGGAGAACGCAACCAAGCCAGGTAAATGAAGTATATGAACATTATGAGACCCATTATGTAGCACCTTTTTGCTAGGTGCTGAGGCCCATAATTGCTGCCACTGCCAGAAACACCGGGGCAAAAACCCCTCCTCTTAGCGACAAGTGTTACTGGGTTCTTTAACGTGCATTACACAACACACGGGACCTACAGCTTTACGTCCCATCCGAAGGACGAAGCAATAATGGTAAAGTGCCTTGCTCAAGAGCACAAGCACCATGTTCCCACGGTCAGGATTTCAACCCGTGTACCACGGCACACGAGTCGAACACCTTAACCATTGGACCACAGCGCCCCAGAAGCAGAAGCTGAATTGCGAAGGACACAGCTACAATGTACAACGTGGTCGAGCTTAAGGCATGTGAAGGCGCCTTACTTTATGAATTTCAACACCGTGAAAATATAGATTGCAATGAAGTCGCCGTGAAACTTTTTTTCACTGCCAAGTAAGCTCATTTTCACGACGCCAAACTGGGCCCCTCAGCAGGGGATAAACTCACTGCAGTTTCACAGAGTTTTTACATGGGTCTTCTGGAGGTCCAAGGGTCTATTGTTATTCATAACTGTACACCAGGTCCTGCTTCACTCCACTGAAGGTGTGAAAACCACAGATTAATGGTCTGAGTGATTACAGGATTAGTGTGATTGACAGCTACACTTACTACCCAATGCCCACTGCCCAAGTACACAAAAGCTACTTGTCCTCCTACAAGTATCCAACACCCTGTTTATTATGCGGGGGATTAGGCCCCAACATTGATAAACTGCTCAATGGATTAACGCAACCACAAAGTTAATAAGCTGGGCTCCACAGAAGGCATCACTGCATTTTCAGGGTGTTTTTACTTGACCTTAACATGTCCTGGTTACGTGATGATTTTCAGGGCAATTTCCCCAGATACTTCGCAATGACATCGCCGTGAAAAAAAAAATCACGGTATGTCAAACTATATATTCACTCCAAATTCACGGTGTTGAAATTCATAGTGTAAGGCAGCAGCCATGCAAACCCGGAGAAAAACTCTCATAATGACCCGAGCCAGGATTTGAACCCAGGCCACAGCAGTGAGGGGTGAGTATTTTACACACTGCGCCACCCATGCCACACTCTGCAACCCATGCTATGATGGGTCCTGGTTTTATCTACAGGGTGTTTAAAAAAAAAAGGAAACCCAACTTCAAAGAATGAGTATGGACAGACGATATGTTTACTGGCTATAAAACTGGTATCATCTGAAAGCGTAATCTCTCTGTTTTTTAATGATACAGTCTTTAGGTTTTCTGAGTCATGCATCACTGAGCATCATTGTCTTGAAAACTGGATGCAAAAATGCAGTTGGTTCACTTTCATTAAAAAAAACACTGGGCACGGTGTGCCTATTGTTACAGAAATGTCTGTGAAATGGCTTGAACGTTAATCCTTGGGAAAATGGCACATTGTTTTGAACGTGGCTTTATTGGTGAAAACGAGAAATTCATGACAAACAATAAAATCCAATTTTGAAACCAACCCGACTTGTTTTTTGGGTTACTTTTTATGCACTCGTGTCTTCTCCGTGAATACTTATTCTCATGCACACCATGCCTATTGTGTTTGACATGAAAGTGAACCAACTGCAATTTGGCATCAAAATCTCATGACAGTGGCGCTCAGTGATGCATGACCCTGGAAATGTAAACAAGGTATCATTGGAAAGCATAGAGATTACGCTTTCAGATGATTCAACCCTAACAGAGGATATCTCCCTTTGATTCACACGTGCCTTACTTCTGTTCCAATTAGCAATAATATCTCGGTTTCGTTTTTTTTTTAGTCCACCCTGTACATCGTCAAATAGGCAAATAGTCTCAGCTTTCATTGCATGATCCATCTGTACCCTGGGTGTACCATGCACCACATCCCAGACAGTAATTGTTACCTTTGCGTCTGGCTTGTTGAATGTGTAATGGCTGCCGAGCACCGGGTTGGCTGATCGCACCACTGAGCTGACTTGCACTGACTGGTAAGGCTCCTTCTTAAGGTTCATCACCTGGGCTAACTTGTTCTTGGCTTCTGCGAGGAGGAACGTCTCTTTACTGTGATGGAAAGGGAAGTTGCATCGTCCAATTACAAATCCAGCGACTGGTCTACGCGACTTGGTATGCTTATCACAACTCAATCAGTCGTAAGTCAATTCACAAACTATGGAAATGAATTGTAACAAATTCTACAGTCCTCTATTGTTCATACCCTGTTATTTGTGGCCGGACTTTTGTGATTTGACTTGGGATTGATTTTTTTACTGACCTGTACATGAAGTGATTGGACTGAAGGCGTTCCCATTTATTTGCTTGACCGTCGCTCCCTCCGTCAAATATCAGGATGGGAACTTTGCGAGCTGCAATATCAGAAAGACAAGAATTCTTGTATTAGCTTGATGCTACTAGCCTACTAGGAGGCACATTGTGCAAAGTGGGGTTTGTTGCATGGATAAAAGGTCAGATGGGTCGTTCATTCTATAAATATTGGGTCAACTTTATTCCTTTGCCTAGCTGCTACATCCAATTATATATTTAACCCTTTCCTTACCATGGGTGACTTTTGTCGACAAGACGTACCTCCCTTCTGGTTCCCATGGGCGACTTTAGTCGACCAGGAAACCACACACAAAACACCCTCAGCACAGATATATTCACTACTTTTCAGAAAGGAGGCATGTTGATTTGTTTGGCAGCCCATACATCAACTATATACCAGCTGAAAGAGCGTTTTCGGATCTTTCTATTGCTGAGGTTTATTCATAGTGTTGCCATTACAAAAAAATAAGAAAAGTGCTCCAGAAGTATCCACGCACAATTTGAGGTATGGAGTGCCATTTGGTCATGTAGTGAAATGGCTTGCAGTTTGATAATTGGGACCAGATGAACAAAAAGGCATAACTTTCTTATATTTGCACGTATGGACTTCATTTTTACATCAAATAAAAGAGTAAGGTTCAAGGAACAAACTTTACACACAACACCTGTGATTTTAATCACTCCTTGGCAGTGAAAATCTGGGTTGAAAAAAGGGAGTTTTTGACTCGTGCTCATTTTGTTCACGCTCTAGTGATTTCCGCATGACTGAGCAAACAATTTGGTCCTGGGGAGAGCCAAGTCAATAAACGATGTGGGCATGAAAGGGTTAACATTGCACTCCATAATACATTCCAAGAATGATTAAAGAAGAAAGCAAACTACCTACCCAACAAATAATAAAAATTGTTTGAAGTCATTATGATACTTGAGTGGCAAATTGACATAAGTTCTGAGGTATATACAGGAGACAGGAAAAATGTGGAGCCAACATTTATAGAATGACCCAGATGGCGAAAAATAATAACAACATTTAATAAAAGTTCTGGTGACGGTTACTTACTGTAGGTGAGGCATTCTACTGCGTGTTTGCATTTGAAAGCGGTGATACAGCCCGATGGGTTGTATTTCCACATCATGAGGAGACGGCGACTTGTACTGGCTGCAATGGAATGTGAACGGACACGCGGTGAATTTGTCTTCAAAAGCCATGTTCACACTGTTTAATTTTACCGAGGATGGTAAAAAATTCCAATGGCTGAATTCTACTAGTTGTTTTCACTAATAGTTGAGTTTGCAGTAGGGGTGCGCATTTATGGGTATGGAATCAGGTACTCAACTGAAAAAAACATGGGTACCCGTTTAAGGAATCCCAACCCTAAAATTTAAATCTCGGAAGTTGCTTTTCACATTGTCCACAAAGGTCCCCACGATAAGATCACCACATCAGTGCGTCAATAGAGCAAAATACAAGTGTGTACAGTGAGCTCTTTAGCTTTACGGTGTAAATTGCATTTTCGCCAGCGTCATAAACGTGAATCTGTTTTGTTTTTCCATGAAGCCTGGTTTTCATTTTGAACATTCTCCACAAATGACATTCGAAACCTTTCTTTTTCATTTTCTGAGAACTTACTAAGTTATTTGTAAAGACGATTACGGATACTCGATTCCATAATCTGGAACCAGTTCCTGACATCAGTGGTCGGGTACTCGAGTGAGTACCCGACCACTTAGTTCGCAAAGACGTATCCGTTGAGGGGGAGGGGTAACTTGTGCAGGGAGGCAATCACGCCATATGGCCCAGACTTACCAATGACTTCACCGATTTCTGGGATGTACTTCAGGATGTGCAGGTGGTATTTCTCATTTTCTTCTTCCTCTTGGAACGTGCCGATGAAATCTGTTACCTAAAATTGCAGCAAAGATAAAAAGAAACTAATAAAAGCAGCAGCAGTCAATCTTGAACCACAAGAATTGTACAACCAAGTTCAATGAATGATAAAAACACCAAGACAAGACTGTGTCTGAAATGGATAAGGCTGTGCATCGGAACCGGTTACCTGATTACCCGTCCGTGCATCGGAACCGGGTACCTGACTACCCGTCCTTGCATCGGAACTGGGTACCTGACTACCCGTCCGTGCATCGGAACTGGGTACCTGACTACCCGTCCGTGCATTAGAACCGGGTACCTGACTACCCGTCTGTGCATCGAAACTGGGTACCTGACTACCCGTCCTTGCATCGAAACCGGGTACCTGACTACCCATCCGTGCATTAGAACCGGGTACCTGACTACCCGTCCGTGCATTAGAACCGGGTACCTGACTACCCGTCCGTGCATCGGAACCGGGTACCTGACTACCCGTCCGTGCATCGGAACCGGGTACCTGACTACCCGTCCGTGCATCGGAACCGGGTACCTGACTACCCGTCCGTGCATCGGAACCGGGTACCTGACTACCCGTCCGTGCATCGGAACCGGGTACCTGACTACCCGTCCGTGCATCGGAACCGGGTACCTGACTACCCGTCCATGCATCGGAACCGGGTACCTGACTACCCATCCGTTGATGTCAGGAACAGGTTCCAGACTATGAGATCGGATACCCCTAACCAACTTTACAAATTACTAAGTAACTTCTCAGACAATGAAAGGTTTTGAATGTCATTTGTAGGGAATTTTCAAAATGAAAACCAGGCTATATGGGAAAACAAAACAGATTTCATGTTTATGACGCTTGCGAAAGTTGCAGTTTACATCGTAAATCTATAAAGCTTATGTACACACTTGTATCTTGCTGTATTGATGCGCCGATGTGGTAGTATCTGTATCTGTTAGCTCCTGTACAAATGCCTGGTGTGGCTATCGCGTACAGCCTCATGGTGTTAGTATGAGGATAACTGCCAGAAACACCGGGGCGAACCCCTTCTCTAAGCTGGGTTCTTTTACGTGCATTTATACAACACACAGGACCTACGGCTTTACGTCCCATCTGAAGGACGAAGCAATAATGGTTAAGTGCCTTGCTCAAGGACACAAGTGTCTGGGCCCGGGTTCAAACCCACGCCACTGTTGCTTTGAAACACCAGAGCATGGGTCCAGTGTTCTTAACCGCTAGGCCATCTCACCCCAGTATTATCGTGCAGACCTTAATGAACAATCTGAACAGCTACTTCCGAGACTTGAATTTTGGGGTTGGGTTTCTTTACGGGTATACCAGGTACCCGTGGTTTCTTTTTTTGAATCGGGTACCCGGTTCCTGTACTACCCGTAATTGCACACCCCTAAAAATGGGCTTCCGCAGCTATGGTTATATGCACTGATCTCTATATAAAGACTGGATAGCGGATATGCATACAACATTCACACAGAAGACTTTGCATATTGACCAATTCGCCCCCGGTCTCACGAAGATGGCTGCGTATAATACGAACGTTCTACGCGTAAATACGCGCGCGTTGTATCAACAGTTGACGCGCATTTTGGTCACGTACACATATTATGATGTTCTAAAAGGGACACATTTCCGTAGTGATTATCATTGCAAAACGCCGAAAAAGTGATATTTGCGGTATTTTAGTAACCACGACGTTAAAAATAATTGTAGTTAACCTTGGTCAGTGGTGGTGGTCAAAATATAAGTCAAGTGAACCGCGACGTTACAAAAGAAATCATGCTGTCTTTAAAAACGGCAACTTGTCCTTTGTAGATCACCAGCCGGTCTCACCAATATGGAGTCAAATTCGTACATTGTGCGGCTCTTTATTAGCTATCCAGTCTTTATATAGAGATCAGTGGTTATATGTCTTTTGCCAGCATGTGCCAATAAATAAAGTGGAAGTTTGTTGAAGACCTCGACAATAGTGAAATTGACATCTCAAAACATTGGTTTGAACAGTTGCCAGAGTTGGAAATTGAAAAGTGTTCAAATTTGCAGTGCAAAAAGTTAAGTCCTTCTGATTTTGAGGCGTACGATCACTACCCCCACACCATCGCACACCTAAAAGCTTCCTGAGAAGCCTGTGTTTTTCAAATCAGAAAGACTGAAAGTTGACGGCATAAATTCCTGTTCCCTTTCACAGTGAGTAGCAGCCAGCCAATTAGGATTGTGAAAAAGCACCCAAAATTTGGCACTCCCCGAAAAACAAAGTCTCTGAACAAAAACTTACATTTTCACCAGATTTGGGGTCGTACAGCGTCGCTGTGGGTAGGCCACTAGCAACCCAGAGTGTCTTGTTCTTGGGCACATAGCAGAGGTCCGTCACGGTGGACAGAAAACCGTCCAGTCGGTGGGTCAGTTTGCCGTCCTGAGACCAGATCTTGACCACCTTGTCAAATGACCCGGTCACTAGCCTGTAAAAGGGCAGGGACAACATTTTGTGATGAGCATTGTTTTACACTCAGTAGAGATAATAACGGTTTTATCAGAATTTATCAACTTTAACGAAATTCTTAAATGTTCAACTTGTGAATTCCCGAGATTTTTCAGTACGCCACGTTAGAGAACACTGAGCCGATTTTGTGCCCATTTTCCGGACGCGACCGCTTTTGAATTGCGGACTAAATTTCATGACAATGAAATTGTTTACAAAGGTTAAACAGCAAGCCTTATTATGATAATGTATGTTATCAGTCATCCAGTAGTAGTAGATGATCTCTTAGTAGTAGATGTCTCTCACGTGACCAGCCCACCGGGTCACCAGTTGCCTGACGAAGTCCGATGGTTTCGGACGCAACGTCGCACAGTTGCAAAAGTAAGTTCCAGTATTCGATTCAATTAAGAGATCAGCAAGCCTTATTAACATAACAATTCCAGTATTGTCCAGTTTTGTCAACAAATAAGTTTGGCAACACTGCAGGAGGAAAATCGGGGGAAATCGTTGAAGTGTGCCACGTTAGGGAACACCACTAAACTTATGTGCCACCATGAAGACCATAGATTATAGTTATAAAGACCCCTTAGGAAAAATTGCTTCCGACAGTGACTATTATTGCAACGCATTCAAATAGTGACTGTTCAGCATGTGTGAACGCCCATAAAGTTGCACATACAGCACTCGCGCTCATATTCATGCATGATGGTTTTGCCTGCCACTCCACAAATCAAACTGAATGCTGAGCTTACCATGTGTTATTCTCCGTGTCTTTGATCAGCACGAGGCAGGAGATCCCAGCGTCATGGGCCTTGGGATTACTGAAGCAAAAATGTTGGCAATTTACTTCAATTATGATTGTACTGCAGCCTCATATCCAAATATTGTAGCACTTATCTTGCTAGATCATTATAATGACACTTTCACGATTTTATGCACCAACGGCAGAAAAAGTTCACCTGAAATTCACATTGCAAACTCAGGAAAACAACGCATCACAAACTAAAAGGTAGTAGTCACCAACAAACACATTCAAACATGGTCAATCTTGTAGTGAAAAAAAGGACAAAAACTTGCATGTGAGAAATTCAAATAAGCAAAACTCAAATACAAAGACTTTATCAATGTGCGTGGTCACAATGTCACAGCAAAGATGTAACAAATGAACAGACCCATAGAATGTAAATCACTAAAAGTATCCCTCTTCTTAACCAGTTCACGCCGGGATTACTTTGACAAGAACGGAACGAGGCGCAGGATTACTTTTCACTCGACCTCAAGCCAGGCGGGTTGAAGCTATCAACCTCGGGCAGGACACTCATATTTCCAGCCTCGCTCGCTGCGAGCGGGTCGCTGACAGACATTTCTGGCCTCGCTCCCTGCGTGTTTACAGTCATCCGTTCCGAATACCGCACAACTTTTGCGCGTATACATGTACACGGCCTCCGGGGCGAACTGGTTAAAACTGGTCAAACTAATTATCTAAAGCTCTGTGGATCCACGCATAATACAACAGCCCAACGGTTTCTGTATTAAATACGAGTCCACACTGTCGGACAAATGTCGCGCAAATCTTTTCTCAAACTATAACTGTTCTCACACATTCTATGGGTCTGTTACAGTGCTAACAGTAACACAAAAGAACGATTTCTGATCATTAACTTACGGTCCAAGCTTAGTAGGAAAAATATCCATGAAAGTTGCATGAGAGAAACAAACAAATGAATGACATGGGAAAAAATCATGATGAAAACGGCATGCTTACACTTCTGAATTTACAAATGACGGCACTATTTACACTTGAATAAAATTGTTACATTATAGAAGTGAAACCATCTACATCCATCTACAAACCATCTAGGGGAGTCAGGTTGGCGTAGCGGTACTTTCCTCGCCTTCCACCGCTGTGACCCGGGTTCGAATCCCGCCTGGGCCAATATGTGGATTGGGTTTTCAGTCCCTACCTGATTCCGTGGGTTTTCCTCAGAATAGTCTTCTGGGTTTTCCTCCCACCTCTAAAACTGTAATTTCTTCTCATTGTCTTCTCTCTACAGGTTTCTTCAGGCTTGCGAGCTACAGTGCCTAGGGTGTTTTTCAGGGATCCTTAGTGTTATTACCATATGATTAATAATAATAATAATAATAACATGTATGATGGTAAAGATGGATGAATCTCGACAGAAGTTAATTGCTGGAAAGAAAATTGAACCACATCAAAATTTTGAAACTGTATCAAAACGTCTTCTGACTTTAATTTTATGTTAATTTTTATAAGAAAATGTCCTGCGAATTGGGTCTTATTCTTTGTGGGAGTGTGATAGCTACATTGTACATGAAAATTTGAGGCATTCTGACAAAATGACAATAAATGAGACAGAACTGGGCCGATGAGGTTGAAATGAGGGTTCGCAAATATTAGAAAAAGAAACGAAAATTCTCCTAACAATACTGTTTGTAGCACTTCAATCGGACATTCTGTTGACAAGTTATGGCTGTTTAAAGTTTGCATTTGTCAACATGTCAAAGAAGTAAAATACTGAGAAATAGGCCTTTCAAGTTACGTGTTTTGCACTTGTGAAAATGAAAGATAAAATAAGTTTTTCCCTAAAAAACCACTTGCATTCCACTATTTTTATACTATTTTTTCAAAATGTGTGTAGCAAACATATCGAAGAATACAAATATCAATAAATCTAAACATAAAAAAATTACCCCATTCAGTTTTTTTTTTGCATTTTTCTCCACTTTATGGCCCATGCTCAGTATATCTCATCAGTTTTACAAGAACGCATCACATTTGAAGTATTCTAACAGAGAATAAGCTACAATTTTCAGACATGTAGTAGATAAAATCACGTTTAACTTTCTTTCTCTGATTTCATGTGACATGAAAAGTTAATGTTTTTGTTTCACTTCTTGGACTCACCAGAAGACAGGAGTCAGGCCTTTGTTGCCAGGATACGATGAGGAGTCGTAGATGATCAACTTGGAATCAAAGCTTTTAATACAAGAAAAACAAAAGATCAGATCTTCCAATAAGGATCGCATGCCACAGTTTTTACAATATACCAAAGTCTCAAAGAGCTTTACAATTTTTACTCCATTCATTGGGCCATGAAACCAGTTTCTCAGCAGCTTGAGATCAGCAGAATTTGGTCTCTATAGACCTTTATTGTGTTGCCGCCATTTCAGTCATGTTCCCTGTATCCACTTACAGTATTGAATAATAATGTTTTTGTGCAAAAATGAGCCTCGCTTTGGTTACATTGATTTGAATGGGAAAAAATCAAGATGGCCACAATAAATAATGGTCGGTACCCTCACAGGTACCCACTTATAGCTCCTGGCTGGAGAGAGGCAATTGCAGTAGAGTGTCTTGCCCAAGAACACAATTAAACAGCATGCTTCACAATTACCCCGTTCATTGGGCCATGAGTTTCAAAGCGGCTTGAAATCAGCACAATCTGGTCTCTACATTCACTTACAGGTAGTCGTTTATTGTACTCCCAGGTGGAGAGAGGCAGTGGTAGTAAAGTGTCTTGCCCAAGAACACAAACAGCATGCTCCTGACACAGCGCATACTCAACTACCATTACAAAATGTATCCGCTGGTGTTTAACGGTAACTGATTTTCATACTGCTTTTGGGGTGACTTGGCCAGGTTTTTCTCAGACCACTCCTAAGTCTTACCCCGCTGAGTATACCCGTGACTCTAGACACACTATGCACTTGACGATGTCCGTGTGCTCCTTGGAGATGTAAGGATTCTCCAGCTGCACTATGCCACTCTTCTCTCGTTCTAAAAAACAAAAACAAAAATTCATCGCAAATTATTCTATGAAAATCCAGTATGTAAAATCCAGTATGACAAAAGTCCAACACAATTTAAAAAAATCCAGTCACAACTCACAAGAAATTCCTATGAATTGTGACAAAGGCATACCTTTATTGTTATTGTTTCATCCCCTGTTACTTAACACCGGACTTGTGATTTAACTTGTGATTTGCTTGTGGCAAGACTTGAGATGGACTAAAATATTGTCCTACAGGGTGACCAAAAAAAAGGTTCACACTTTTTCATTCGCAGATTTCTCAGAATAGGGGGAGACATGTTAAAATTGTCCTATGCTATTCCTAAACTACAAGATATTGGAGGTATATGGTGAAAATGGCATTGAAAATGAAGGCTAACTTAAGAATTGACAGCCATTTACAGAAAACTTGGTCAAAAACCAGTTTGTACACACGTGTGTTGTATGAGATATTAGTCAAAACAATAGGCCTGCATGCACAAAGAACTGCAATATTATAACAATAATCATACACACGTGTGGACAAACTGGGTTGTTTTTTTTACTATTTTTCTGTAAATGGCCACCATTTCTTAACTTAGGCTTTATTTTCAATGCCAATTTTCCATATACCACTGAGTATCTTTAATAAATAACATATATCTACCCAATTTTGAGAAATCTGCATCTGAAAAAGTGTAAACTTTTTTTGGACCACCCTGTATATAAACAAGGTATATATAGAGGGTGAGGTCGGGGGGAAAAAAATTAAAAATCCACAAATTAATTGTGATATGTTTGTATTTGCTTAAAGGCACCTCTTATAATACCATTTTTTTTTTGGTTCTATATAAACTTTTATAGATAATAAAAAATACTTCTATCAGTAAAACCTCTGAAATTCCATATTTCAAAGGAGTATTCTTTAAAATTCCTGAAGTCTTGAAAAGTCCTGACAAAAAAATCCTGAAATCAGGAAAAATAGTGACAGATCTCACCCCTAGGTATAAACAAGGGAAGTTGTGTTCAAGTCAGACAATCAAAATTTTGCCATTTTCAGTCACTGGATATAATCCAGATGTAGCTCGATATCATGGCTCTTCTAAATCCAGGTGAATCATCCTTACTTTCATCGAGACTGTAGACTCTAATGCAGCCGTTAAGTCCGCACACCAGCTGGTGTCGGCGCTGATTCACTGCCATGCAATAGATGGGGGAACCAATCTACAGGAAAACAAATCATAAATGGGAAATTGGTAGTTTCGAAACATGGAAATATCATTTGACTTTGAAAAAATTCCCAAATAAAAATATTTCTGTTACAATTTAAAACATTTTTTTTTTAACCATGACTTCTTGCCAAGAATTTCACGGAGGTTTTAAGCTTTCCGCCTTTTTTTTTTAGTTCCCCCCCCCCCCACAAAAACACTTTTCTTCAATTACTCTTTGTGAGGCATTCTGGCAATATGAGACAGAACTGGGCACACCAGAGAAAATGCAAGAAACTGAATGGGGATGATTTTTTCCTTTTTCCATTTTCAGATGAATAGTTTGTAATCTTTGATATGTCTACTACACATTAAAGATACAGTATAAAATATGTGGAATATAAGAGTTTGTATAAGGAAAACCAATTGGCATCTTTGATTTTTACAGATACAAAACGTGAAACTTTAAGTGCCCTTTTCTCAGTATTTTCCTTTTTTGACATGTTGATCAATGCGAACTTTAAGCAGCCATAACTAGTCAACAGAATGTTCAATCGAAGTGCAACAAACAGTATTGTAAGGAGAATTTTATCCTCTTTCCTATACCGGCAAACCCTTATTTCAACCTCTGTCCAGTTATGTCTCATTTTGCCTGAACGCCTCATATTTTTCTAGCAATGCAATTAACTTATTCACATTTGAATGCGATATGGGTTACATGGGTGCTTTGTTCAGAGGGTTGCCACAGCCGCCCTCCGCTGGTACAACAAACAATATTTTACTAGATTGAATTTAGTGTCGGGGGAATAAAACTCAAATGATTAATATTTACATATCCCAAAATTAATGAATAATAATGTGATGCTAGCACTTTCCATCAAGGGTACTCAAAGCTCTTCACAATTATTACAATGTAGCAGTTTAATAGGCCATGAGACCATGCATCCTACAGCCGAAAATCAGCGCAAGCTGGTCTCTACCCTCACAGGGTGGAGAGAGGTAATTGTAGAAAAGTGTCATGCCAGGGGACACAAGCACCACGCTCCCCATTATGATTCCAACTGCTGCAAGACATACATATAAAGGGTTGAATAATCTCTAAATTTCCTCATTGCACTGGGTGGAGAGAAGCCATAGGCAGACTTCATCAACCTTCACCCTCGGCATTTTTCCTAGGATGCAACCTCAATCTACAAAACCTCCAACTGCCTCCATATAAAAATTGCAGCTTCAATCCACAAAAAAATCATCCATTCATTTCTTTGAATGTGGTCCTTGGAGCGGTGACCACTACCTCATTCTGCAAAATCCGCCCCGTCAATACGTTGAAGCAGAGCCAGTGACATCCTGGAGCAGTGCAATGGATTTCTGTAGGCCTAACTTTTTGCACAGCTGAGCATAAACAACACAAGATCTGGCCTAAGACCTACATATAATTGACACAGTTATCCTTCAGTCACACATTTTTGTGATACATGTTGCCAGTAGTCTCAATCCTGCAAAATCCTCCATTTTGCAAAGAGCATTTAGGAGGATTTGGGAAGGTTATAATTAAGCCATCTACAGTATAAATGTGCATACCTTAATTCTTTCATAGACTCCACCTCCTGATGCCCAAGCTATGATCATTCCATCATTGGATGAAGAGAACATCACCTTTCCATCGTGCCTTTATCATAAACAAAACAGGAAACGAACATCGCTAAAACAAACATCACCGATGATTAGATTGGCAAATGGAAATGAGTCACAAAAAGTAATCACTAACACATGAACCATACAATCTTTTGTGGACCCAATGAAGTCAATTAAATTGAGACATTTTACGGGAAACGTATGAGGCCTATATGTATGTTTCAAAATGTATGTTTTCAAAAGTCAACACTTTCGATCTCTGGCTGTGTTCTGTGGATGCATGCATGGGTCGTATGGCAGCTGCCTAAGGCACTTTTACACATCAGCTCGACCATCTTGTAGACGCGGGTCCTTCGCAATCAGCTGCGAGTAAGGACATTTAGCCCCCAAGCCCCCATCTCTGCCCCCAAAAAATTGAGAGTGTACATGTATTGCGACTTTGTGATTTGACTTTTATATTGGTTTGTGATATACCACAAGGATGCCGGCACAAATACCCACCAGTACAAAAAGTCGGTCACCCAGCCTTGATGTTCGTAGGTCGTCAGCACCAATTTGGAACCTTCGGCTTCCCAAGTTTTGATAACACCATCTGCAAAATATGGAGCAACAACTTATAAATTGTTCTGGCTCTACCCTGTAAGTTATGGTGATTATTAGCTGGAGTTACCCAGCCCTAAATTTTATCATTGGGTTGTCATTTAGGGCTGGAGGACATTTTTCACGTGAACCAGCAGAGTTGGCAGGTCCCAAAAAAAATGTGCAATTTTGTCCTTGTTACGCACTAAATTCAACTGGAACTTGTGCACAGCACGTTTAGGCCTACCAGTTCGCTCTTACCGGCTGCGCTGGCTGATGGCGCATGACGTCACTAATGCGGAAGCGGAATACCCGAGGACTGTTGAGGTTTACCACTCGCATCATAGCTGCGATACTGGACGGCAACCAAAGTTTGCCGGTTATCATGCATGAAACAGTCGTCGGGTAATTAACCACTTCCGCGTGACGTCATGCGCCATCAGCCAGCACACAGCCGGCAAGAACGAACTGGTAAACGCGCTGTGCACAAATCCAATTGCGGGCCTGGCCATGACCGCACGTTTATCAGTTTTATGGACGAATTACTTGCAGTGGTGGCAGTGGGTATTTAACTGTGAAGCAGTCCCCCGATTGTTTTCAATATTGTACTGGCACAGCACTGAACATGCGCAGTGACTGGCTTTTTTGTACTTAGACAGACATTTATACCATGACAAATATTCGTATTGTTCAGTGCTTATAACATTGATGTTGTGATTTCCTGTTAAAATGATGGGAATTAGAGTTCCTATCGGACTTTGTTTCCCTTTAAATAAAGATCCTTCAGAGCAACAATTCAGCAGAAAAAGAAGATACTCTGCAATTTAAATGTAGAATCTGATTTAAAACAACTTATGGACAGTTTCACAGCTAAAAATATATAAAGACTTTGTAAATTGTATCAAATTTGGTAGCCCCATGTGTGTGTACACAAGTGGGGCTACAAAAAAAAAGTATTGTCAGACCCCCTAAAGCTACGCGGTCCTTTTTCAACGCATTTACCTTCAATTTGTTTGTGATAATGCGCGCGTTGCAAGCGTTAACACTAACAGCGCACATTATGGAGGGTCAAGGATATGATACAATTTACGCAGTGGCTATTGTTACGGCAGCCGTAACGCATTTCCCATTTTCTATCGTTACGGTAGACTGCAACTTTTATAAAAACATGACAAGAAAATATAAAATTAGAAGGAAAAAAGTGAATTTGAACTTTATGAAATTCGGACTTTATTTCCCTTTTAAAAAAAATCCTCCAAAGCCTCAGGTTAGAAAAGGAAAAAAATTCGAGTGCAAAACTGAGATTCGAACCCGCAACCTTGCGGTGCAAAATCCTACCCTCTCTCGACTGAGCTGTCGCACTGTTCACTAAATCGTGTGGAAACAAATAATTATATACCTGCGTGCGTATCAAAAAAGTATCATAGAGGGCGCTAAACAACGACTGCCGTAACGATAGCCACTTCGTACAATTTATTTGGCTTGTTTGGGAACTTAACTTTTCATAACATTTCAGCAGAATTGCAAATGGCTCACAAAGTCACATTTGTCAATGTCATGTTTGTCTGTGTATTTACTTAGGCATGTTTATTTATTTATTTACTTAGCCCATTTTACATTTTTCTTAATTTTATGCCAAATACAACCCTTGAGTATAGGACTAGGAACAAAGGTAGTCAACTCTGAGGGCGCTCTTTCTATGAAAAAAATCTCACCTTCAAAACCCGCCAAAATTTCACGTCTCATTGGGTGGTATCCAATGGCCGTTACGGACCGATGGTGGGTCTCTTTGATCACTGCCTGTTTTTCCATCGCCATCTTGCCTCTTTCCTTGACAGAAAAATCCTCAAGCACAAAAATCAATCAATCTTTTCTGTCACGATGCGGTCGGTCAAAAACTTGTCAATGGGCGTCGCCATCTTGGGTTTTGTATCTCTTGGAAACGACCTTTGACCCAAGGGTAAAGTTTGCGCAAGGGAATAGTCTGGTTCCATATGCGTGTTGTACGGAAGTGACAAACGCGGCACTTTGCCTAAATGACGTAGGGGCAGCCCAGGAAACAGACTTGGAAAAAATGGTGGTTTTCCGGAACGATCCGTGCGGCATTGTGTGCCTTTTTATCACTTATTTTGCGGTACTTTACGCCGATTACGTAGTGGTAGAATGGCTTATAATTCCCACCATGTTCGACAGGTAATAAAGTTGTGTTTCAAGCAAAACGTCATCGGAAAAGCAGAAAAAATGAAATGATAAGATGAGTTCTTTTTTTTTTTCCTGAGGCTGAACGACTCGATCAGCCGGCCTGGCTACTTCCTACACTCAGTGCGTCAGTTTCGGATCATTGACACTTCCGGGATCCGAATCACTTGAAAATTATTTGAAGTGTAGGCCTAACCGATTTTTTTTTAGAGAATTGTTTTCACCAATTTGAAGGTCTATCATTTTGCAATTGTCATGATTGTGGGGTAGACTACTCCTGTGAGCGGAGTCTCAGTATAGACACAACACAAAACCCCGCAAAATTGTTTGCAGCACGAAACACCAACTAAGTACAAAAACGTCCATCAAAACACAGACATTTCCCACAAACCCGCTGCACAGCTTGCCCCTAAACTCCGTACTATACCTCTTGACATGCTCATGTAAGTTGAGCATAACAAACATTGCTGGATTCTGTCGGTTTTTAGGCCAAAATGATGAAAATCGATTGATGATTGATCGATGATTGTCGGTTCGCTCGGAGCGCACCGCTCGGAGCGCACCGCTCGGGGTACGTTACTTGCAAAGTTGTACCCATGCGCATACTAACATTTCGCTTATATGGTACCCCTGTGGCGCGCTTTGAGCGAACTGAAAATCATCGATCGATCATATCTCTGCTCTGCATGCGTGTTTTAAGTGTCAGGTTGGCTCAGTGCAGAAAGCTGAAGTAGCGTCGGGTTGCAACATTCTTTCCACAATTGGAATTGCTGTATTCACCGAAAGATATTTATCCCCACGTGCGACAGTTGCGGCCTGTTAAGATTAATCACCCATGGACACGATGCAGTTTTGTGTGCAGTTTATATGAAGGCGTTAAATAATCATCCATAGCCGTGAATTAGAAAGAAAAAGTGATCAACAGATGGCAGGGCAATAAACTGATCAAGCAAAGACATTTCTGCGCAATCGAGCAATAGGTACCTGTAGTTCCAGTGCAAATCTGCCGATTGCTCCAAAAACAAACACTGTTCAGTATGTCAGGAGACAAAATCTGTGATGGACATCATCTAAAAATAAAATTGGGTTATGGGTACTCAGTCAAAAAATAAAATTACATTAAAAAAAGATAATGGATATATTGCCGGTGGCAATCCCTATCAACAGAGGGCGCTGTACTCTAAGATAGGGCTGAATTATAAGATATATTAAATTACCACCAACGGTTGTGAAGCACCTGTGGCCTAGTGGTTAAGCAACGGATCTCATGAGTGGGAAGATCCGGGTTCAATCCCCGCTTGCGAAATTTTTAAGGGTTTTTTTCCCCCATCCCCAAAAAATAAGAATATTCTTCTTTTATTATTTTAATATGTCTCCAACATTTTATTGCAGTGTATTCAATTACTTTTTCAGATTTGTGGCTCTGGGGGGGATTTTTTTAAAGGGAAATAAAGTCCGAAATTGTAAAATGGTCTGATTACCATCTTGTAAATACGAAGTTACAACGATAATGTTGGCATGGAGCTAGACTAAAATTTGTCACCGGAAAGTGTCTTAATTACAAAAAAAACCCAGTAACTGCGCATGTTCAGTGCATATCCGGCAAGCTAACGTTTACTAAAGGTTTGCCGTCTCCGGCAAAATATCCACTGCCTAAAAAAAAAAAAAAATAACTTAATCATTTTTTTTATGTCTCTCTATATTTACAGCTTATGGGGTGCCTTCCATGGAATAGTGTTCAACTTAATTGTCTTAATGATCTTCATGTCACATCTAAGAGCCGTGCTCTCTGACCCTGGTAAGCTGCCGAGAAACATTCAAATCATATAATTGATTCACTAACACACTCACTAGTTTGGTATTGTTTGTTATTTTTACGAACCAATATAAGAAGAACTGCACATTTCACTTTTGAATTGAATTTGATGTGAAAACAGTGAAGGTCAAGTAATGTCGATGTCTCTGCATAGAAGTCTAGACAAACTTTTATTTATTTGGTTTGTTCAAATAGAACTCGAATTTTGATGTTTAAAATGGAAGGTATTTAGTTGAAAACAGATAAAGTTCAATTAAGTATTGTACACGTAGAAAAACATTCTCCTACTCAAGAAATGGGCAAGTGTAGCCCAGCAGTTAGGGTCCGTGGCTCATGATCGGAGGGTCAGGGGTTCGAATCCAGCTGCTGGCCATATGTTGTGTTCTTGGGCAAGCCACTTCACCCCCACTTGCCTCTCTCTCCGCCCAGGAGTACAAATGGGTAGCTGGCGAGTAACCTGTGATGGACTAGCATCCCATCCAGGGGGAATAGAAATATTCTCAGTCATTTCAGGCTACTGAAACCAGATATAACCGCCGGCCACATTGGCTCGTGACAGACTTTACTTTTTTTTACTCTAAGAAAGCCATATAATACAGAGTAGACAAGTCCCCCCACTTTTTAAATTGGGGGATATCATATCGTTTGTCCCCCCTCCCACTTTTTTCGCCCCCCTTTAAAAAAATGTAGCCCACATATTATTCTATAGCTCAGAATAGCCGATTCAGTTACTCCAAACTTAAAAATGATGTTTAAATTGTGATCTTTTGCTAAAAAAAATGCGTTAAAGTGGTCAGAAATTGCCTCAGATCGACCACAGAGCGTCTAGAATCCAAAAAAATTTGGGGCCCTTAAGCGGGCCCTGAACCCCACGCAGTAAGGGCTTCGCGCTCGCATTAGTTCTGTTCAACGAAAGGCCCCCCCCCCCCCCCACTTTTGAAAAGTGATTGACGCTCTTGAGCCTGACAAGTCAGTGGGACTAAACTCTAAAGCTGCAGCCTGAAGCTAAAGTCTGTGACAAAGCGATGATGTCATCAACCTCAATACATGTAATTGTTTTACATGATCTTTTTTTATTCTGTTTTTTTTCCTGCAGGTATTGTTCCCCTTCCCAGCATCAATCTGGACTTCACCGGCATGAGAGCTGGACAAATCCCAAAGAAACTAGTCACAAAGGTACAGCTGGAAGGGATCGCAACCTTCAATGGCCCCCCTACAATGGCGAAGGCATTGTGCATGCTGTTGGGCAAAACTACTGCCCCATGATGGATTATCTGAACAATAGCTAGCACAATGTTTTCCCCCATAGGAGGAAGCCTTCGTGATAGAATTGACAACATGCCCAGATTGCTATGTTGAAGCTCTTGTTAATTCTAATTGGATATACACAGCAGCTGATTGCTACATGGTGTCATGCACTGAACGGACAAATAATAGCAACCGCATGGGTGTACGCCATGTCAATGCCATTCACGGCTTTGCCTAATTAAAGATATAGTCCATCATTTGTAATTTGAGCATTTTGTTCGTTTGAAGCAACAAGTGTTCAAAATCTAATGAAGGATACCGAACAACTAACCTGATGAAGTTTCAGCTCAGCTTCAGCTGTATATTCCGAGAAAAACAGCATTCTAGGATCTCAATTTCAAATCAAAAGTTGCTGAATCATGTTTTGAATTGTTTTGAATTGCAGCTATACGCGATGTCGCGCACTGATCCAACGAATTATAGCAACCGCGCGCGCCTGTGCGTCGTGCCAATGCTTGCGCGCGCTGCGCCGAATAACAAAACGAACTACTAATTTAAATTTTCCTACGGTGCATCTTAAGATGCACCATTGGAAAGCCTTCTTTCGTAGATTACTTCAAAATGAAAGCTTGCTAGAATGATGAATTTCACAGGGAGTTAAGTTCACTTACTATCTTTCAACCAAGTATGTTTTTCAACAATAATACGCCAGTTACTTTTTCGGATGGCTGCAAATGATGGACTCTAGCTTTAAAAATTAACTACAAACGGTAATTCCCAAAAATGTGTCTTTAGACATATCTTTGGAAATGACCTTCTGTTATTGTTTTCTTCAAAATGACAGCATGCCGGATGAATAATTTCACAGGGAGTTTAGTGCCATTGCCATCTTTGAACCAAATATGCGTTTCAACAATAATTTCCTCAGTTACTTTTTGGATAGCTGCAAATGATCTACTCTACCTTTAAAAGGGTTTTAGAAAATTTGGAAAGTGTGGGGTCAGGGATTAACACAATTTGACACGAGATGGCGGAGTATTTGCAGAATACCCTGCCACTCGGAAATACACCCCTACATGCTCTGGTTACGAGGTTGGAATCACTGGAAAAGAAACCATTCAAGTCCATTGCCAGCTACGCGGATACTGAGTGGGGGTCCCCTTGAGAACGAAGCAACACAAAATGAATGGGAGTTGCTGAAAAAAATTCGAAGTCCAAACCAACTACCACGAAGTGGGAGTCCTTATATGCTTGAGAACGAAGCAACACAAAAGTAATGGGAGTAATACTGAACAAATTCTAAGTCCAAACCAACTACTTTGCTGCTGGCTACACGGATACGGAGTAGGAGTGCAGTGGAGCATGACGCATAGTACATACACAGGCGCGGATCCAGGATTTCTTTAGACGGGGGGCACACTTTTAGAGCATTTTGCTCTGAGGAATAATGCGAGCGCGGAGCGCGAAGCCCTTTACGGCGTGGGGTCCGGGGCCCGCTTAAGGGCCCCGGGAAATTTTGGATTCTAGATGCTCTGTGGTGCAATCTGAGGCGACTCCTGGCCCCTTTCCCCCTGAATTATTTGAGCAAAAGTTGTTAAGCTTTTAAGGATTTTTTTTAAAAATATACTCTTGTTTTTACAAATTTTAAGCTACTGTGTACTTCAAATGTGCAAACCATGTATTTTCGTCTTCATAATTTCTTGCATTGTATTTAAAATTAAAAAAAAGGAATTGTATTGACTCGGATTGTAAACTGTTGCAACGGGCGATGCGCTGGGACCAAGGACTAATGCGAACGCGGAGCAGTGTCTTACGGCGTGAGGTTCGGGGCGCGGGCCCACTGAAGGGCCCCGGGAAATGTTTGATTCCAGAGATGCTCTGTGGTGCAATCTGAGGCGATTCCTGGCCCCATTTCAGCAAAATGTTGTGAAGATTGCAGGATTTTTTTTTCATTATCGCTTCGGTTTGCAGTAACACCATGTGTTGTTTTTTTGTTCATTGGTTTAAAATTGTACTCTTGTATTTCTTAATACAAGCCTAGTTAAGTTTCTTTTGTTCTTCACTTGATAACCAGGTATTTTCGACTGCATAATAAATTTCTTGCATGTTATTTTAGAAAGGAATTGGATAGGCTTAGTCTGTAAACTGTTTTAAGGATGTGTGGGGAGATTTGTCCCGAGGACTAATAATGCGGAGTGCGAATGTCTTTCGGCGTGGGGTCGGGGGCCCGCTTAAGGGCCCCGGGAAATTTTTGATAATTGGATGCTCTGTGGTGCAATCTGAGGCGATTCCTGGCCCCTCTTTCCCTGCTTATGGAAAGTTACAATAATGCTTAATAATGCTTAATGCTTAATTTTAGTTTTACTTATTATTTGCTGTGAACATATTCTTCTAATAATTTCCCATGTAGGTTCTGATTGTACTTGATTTGTTTTGTCTTGTCCTGTTTGTTTTGGTCCCTTGTATATGTGTGTTTTGTGTAACTTAAACTTCATTGTGTAGTTAAGTTAAAGGTACAAATGTATTTAATATATATTTTTTTCTACACATAATGGACTTCTCCACTTGACAAGCTTGCTTTTTGGAGAAGCCCACCGCTTAATCTTATCCTGTTATCTAAATTATTGTTTAAACCGTTTCCCTTCAAAATGATTAAGTGGAAATAAATATGAATGAATGAATGAATGAATGAGTTATTTGAGCAAAATGTTTTAAATTGAATAAGTATTTTTTCATTGGTTTAATATATACTCTTGCTCTAACAAGCCTTTTAAGTTTCTTCTGTTTTTCACTTGATAACCATTTTCGTCTGCATAATTGTTTTCATGCATTTTATTTTTGAAACGGAATTGTATAGACTTAGTTTGTAAACTTTTGCATGCTTTCTAATGTTTTGTATTAAGTTTAAATTTTCAGTTTATCAATAAGATAAGATTTTCTACGGAAATTTTCTACGGAAACTGACATGTTTTGGACTCCTTGAAAGCGCGTGGAAGAATGCTGGCAAATTGTTCTTACGAAAACACACCCCTTTACTAATAGTGTGGTCCAAAGAGCAGCGTGCAACTTGGGGCAAGTTCGCGCAAGGACTATAGTTAACCATTGGTCGACTAACGCTTGCCCGAACTCTGTCTAGTCGACGATGGTTAACTACGCTAGTCGACTATTTGGAACCAACCTACTGGGGTTGGTTGCTTCGCTGGTAACCATAGCCGCGCGCATTCATAACGTACAGCAGGGAGCCAGGATCCAGACGTTTTGCAATGACATTTTGACCAGCGTTCGACTGGAGACGTTCGCACGTTGCTATCAGTGCGCAGGCGTAAGGTACGACACAAATCAACCACTAGTCGACTAATGGTCCTTGCCCGAACTTGGCCTTTTATGTCCCGCTCAGACACGAGCGTGTTTTTCGTACGGTGCATACGCTCATAATGAATCGCATTTCATAAACCGATATACTATGCAATTTACGTATGGAGTACGTACGGTGGGATTGCGGTTTATTTCGAAGCTTCTCGAGTTCCCATACGGCCTGTACACAATGTTTGCAGGCCGCTGATGTTTAATATCGACGCCGGTATGTTTGTTAGAAGGTTGCCCTCCTCCTTCCCTCCTTTTCTCTCTCCTCCCCCTCTTTTTCCCCCTGTTTTATTCATTTTATTTTTTTGTGGACTCAATTTGACGGGGGGCACGTGCCCCCGCGGCCCACCCCTGGATCCGCGCCTGATACATGTAGCGCTGAGAAGGTTTATTGAGGGCAATCAACCGTGACTCCGTAGCCGGCTACGAGGTGCATAGATCGAGTGGTGGGGTATTCTGCAATTGTGCCGAGATGGCACTGTTCGTGCTTAGATGATTACAACAGATCAGGGACAGTCAATGATTTTTTGTTGATGTGCTTTCTTCCAACTTAAGGATGGCATCAGCTGGACAGTCTGCCAGAAGTGTGAAGCCTACAGACCGCCCCGGGCCCATCACTGCCGGATATGCCGACGATGTATACGGAAGATGGACCACCATTGTCCATGGTAAGTCTTGTCTGCTGTACTCAGTGGAATTGGCCTCCTTATCCCTCCTGCTGTTTAGACAGTCACAGACAGCCAAAATTTCCATCCACCTCCCCTGCTATACTTTAACACAGGCTAGTCACCAGCAGTCAGATCATATGTTAAGCAAGCACTGTGACTAGTCAAACTCAGTCAACAGACCATGAACAGACAAAGCAGGCAAGTTGTGGGCTCAGCTGGCTTATCAGTTACCCACAGTCAAAGCAAAGCTGTATCAAGTTACTTAAACAGTCACAGCCACTCAATCCTGCATTGTGTAGGCTTGGAATTCTTAACTGTTGAAAACAGTCACTTGATTGGTTTTGACTGAAGGACTAGTTGGCACAGAATGCATGTTTGCATAGAACGGTTATTAGACTGGATACCTGACCTCATATCGTAGGGGAGGACAGGCAACTCCCACAGTGATCCTGAGATCCAATTGGTTGCTGTGCACGTTATGATGCTGACTTCTTTCAATTCTCATTGGCCTTGTACTCATTTCAAGGTAATGTACAACATTTGCAAACATCAAAAGACAAAAACTTCAAATTATTATGAAATACTTTACTTGACTTTGAGTGAATAATAGTCTCAAACATCATTGTGAAATTATGGCATCTGGTGTACTGTTATTTTCAAGAAAAGTGGATTTTTTTTTGCCAAATACTGCCCCCAATTACCAAATGAATTAGTTCACATTCTGTTTACAATTGGTTACACATCTGTGAATGGGTGCAAGCCAGCTACTATGGTTCTACAGACTACAAGAAAAAAAAATTCTTTGTTTTCCCAGCATCTATGAACACTAAATTTTAAACAGGTCAGTCTAACAATATATGCTATAAAATACTAACCCCAAATTCATCAATTTCTGAAAATACACCAAAGGCGCGTGTTGTATATTACCTTTAAAGGGAATATACAACATTTGCAAACATCGAAAAGCAAAACTACCAAGTTTTTTACGAAATGCCTTACTGGATGTTGGTAAATGACAGCCAAAAGCATCCTGTAAAATTATGGCACCTGGTGTGAAGTCATTTTCAAGAAAAGTGGTATTTTTTTGGATAAATTCTAACAGTGGTCGGCCGACCACCATTGGAAAACCTAACTATTTTTCAACTACTGCTCCAAATTTACCATTTTTCCAATCCACAGTTTGTTTGCTTTTGGTTACATGTTCATGAACGGGTGGAGGCCAGCTAGACTGGTTCCCGTACCGTACAATTTTCCGGCATCTATAAATTGATCCATTTCATCTTTAGTGGAGTCAGGGAACCAGACTACTTGTAAAGCTTTGTTTTTCTTGGTTTTTTTTTTTCAACATTTTCGAACACAAAACTGCAAACATGTCAGTGTAACAATGTTTGATCTATTATACTAACCCCTCAAATAGTTCATTTCTGAAAATTACAGCAAAAGCCAATGATGTACATTCCCTTTTAAAAAAATGCCCTATTAGTACACATTAGGATATTTAGAGTTACTTTACGCCATATTGCCCCATGTCATAGGTCATAGGTCATTAGATCAACACCATGCTGGCTGATTTCAGACTCCAAATCCGATGTGATAGACTTTGAGACTATAGGCAATTTTCTATTTTTATTTTCTACAGGATCAACAACTGTGTCGGCGAATTCAACCAAATTTATTTTATTCAGTTTCTATTTTATGTGGGTAAGTTGAACTTTCCGCTTTCGTTTCAGAATATTAGATATTCAAAGTAAAACACGGGTACCCAGGTACGGGTACCAGTAAAAGAAATGCAACCCCAAAATTCAAAATCCCGGAAGTTGTCCGAAGGGCTTTATAGCTTTACGGTGTAAACTGCAGCTTTCACGAGAGCCATCTGTTGCACATTAAAATGCACATGAACATAAAATCTGTTTTGGTTTTTCATGTAGCCTAGTTTTCGTTTTGAAATGGCATTCAAAAATTATCTTTTTCATTGTCTGAGAAGTAACTCAGCCAGTAGTAATTTGTAAAGTTGGTTCTGGGTACCCAATCCCGTAATCTGGAACCAGTTCCTGAACCCTGAACCCGGTTCCGATGCACAGCCTAGTCTAAGGGCTAGACATTGTTCTTGTTTGATACACGATAACCCGCCGCCGCGATAACCGGCCACCGCAAGAGGGCACTATCACGACCAACCAATATCGCCCACGAGCCTGTCAGAACAACATCTAGGGAAACAGCTGATTTTTCTCCCCGAAAAATGGGGGAAACTAGTGCGCATGCGCAACTTCTGCAGGCAATTACGGTCCATTTTCAGTCCTACACATACTACACACAACAAAAGAGCTGACCAGTGAAGTTGCACAAAGGTATTGCTGCATCTTTTATTGCACTGGAAGAAATTTGAGCGTTTGCTTCGGACCTACTATAATTTTTTTGAATTGCGCGCTGCATATATTAGGCCAAACAAGTGCGCGTGCATTACACAACCAATAAGAGTTTCCCTAGACGTTGTTCTGACGGGTTTGTGGGCGATATTGGTTGGTCGTGATAGCGCCCTCTCGCGGTGGCCGGTTATCGCGACGGCGGGTTAGCGTTATCGCGTATCAAACAAGAACAACATCTAGCCCCTAGACTATGCACAGCCCTGTCCCTGACACTCAATTGTTGTTCTTCGTATTTTGCCAGGTATTGCAGGGTTATATGCTGTGATTGTCACCATCATATCCTGGACGTACGATTGTCCCATTTGTCAGAACATGATACAGAAAAATGCAAGAATGTGAGTACAGCAACTTTGATGCGGATCTTGAAAGATTTAGGGTGCAGAACTACGGTGGAACGCCGCTATAACGAACATCGCGGGACCAACAGAAATTGTTCGTAATAGTGATCGTTCGGTATAGCGATTTTCAAGCTGCCCTAGTTCCGGTACTCACTTTTCAACAAATATCACCCTTCAGAACTTCACCTTGCACGCCCTGGTACTTTCTGTAAGACGACTTTGAACATGTGACTATTGAGTCATGTAATTACGCAGCTTTTTTGCGTACTATCTACAGCAATGGGTGGCTTTCCCCTTCTCTTCCTTGGGGAAATAATAGCTGCTTGCCGCTCTTCTTAGTGTTGACAGTTTTCAACAACAATGTTCAGTGCATTTTGCACACAAAAATCAGGAGCCAAGGACAATGTTCGGTATAGCAACGTCCCAACGTATATCTGTTTTCAAACTGTGCATGATGGAATTCTAAATCCAATTCAATGTAGTACTTAAAATCCAATTCAGTGTATTATGTAGGATAATTTGCGATTACCCGGAAAAGTACCTACCGATTTAATGACGGAGACCGTGCTCAAAGTGAAGATAGGACTGGTATCAAATACTCTGTGAAATTATTCTGCATGGAATGGTATCATTTGGAAGAAAAGAAAAACACTGAATGTGTTGTCAAAATAATGACACCACATGTCACTTTTTTTCAATATATACAACAGAATCCATTTACCAGACCCCAACAATTGTGCGTACAGTTTCCCTGTTTTCTCAAAATGTATAGTATCCACCGAGCTGAAACTTCAACAGTTTTGAACATTCTTCTTTGGATTTTAAGTAGTTTTATTATTGGAAATGAACAAAATGCATTAAGTAAGATTTGAGGCTTTGCATGGTGGAGATACTAAATAATGAAAGGTTTGCGGAAACACCATGTGCGAATAATATCTCAACTAAGAGAATGGTTCTGAAAAGAACCAGAGGTATAAACTCGACGTTCCGGTCAGTATGCTCTGACCGTCTTTACAAGTGTTTTCCTTCTTAGAGTTTAGGCATTCTCCAGAAGACGGTCGAGTTTATACCTCTGGTTCTTTTCAGAACCATTCTCTTAGTTGAGAAATTATTCGCACATGGTGTTTCCGCAAACCTTTCATTATTTAAAATGCATTAACAGCAATTCTGTTTGCCATTAACTCCAATTAACTTGATTTGTGTTTAATTTTCAATTTACTTTTTGTTGCCAGAGCTCACAGTATCGTCTTAGTGGTGCTGTCCCTACTCTTTGGTTTGTTTGTCGTAGCCATTGGATGCGATCAGGTGAGTCAGCTGACCAATCAGATGGGTCCCTTCTGGATGGGCGGGGCTTGTGATGCGTTGCAGGTTTATCCACTAGATGCAATTTAGCAATGGATGTTAGAAACGAAAGGGGATAGCAGGGCTGAGATTTTCTGATTTCACGATTTTTTTGTCGGATTTTTACTGATTCTGAAAAAAAAAATCAAGATTTTTCCTGATTTCAGCATTTTTTGGTCAGATTTCTCCCTGATTTCAGGAATTTGTGTCAGGTTTTTTTCTTGATTCAGAATTTTTTTTATTATTTTTTTTACTGATTTCATAATTTATTTTGTTCAAGATTTGTCCTGGTTTCAGCATTTTTTGTCAGAATTTTCCCTGATTTCAGGATTTTTTTGTCAGCATTTTGTCCCCTTTTCAGCATTTTTTTAAACAGTACATTTTTGAAATCTGCAATCCCTGAGGTTTTTGCTGTGAGGTGTTTTTACTGAGATGAAAGTGTATGGAACAAAAGAAATGGGTAATGTAAGGTCATGGAGTGTCATGGCCTAGCAGTTAAGTGCACTGGACTCGTGCTCTGGTGTTTCAGAGGCAACAGTGGCGTGGGTTCGAGCCCGGGCCCGGACACTTGTGCCCTTAAGCAAGGCACTTAACCATTATTGCTTTGTCCTTCGGATGGGACATTAAGCCGGAGGTCCCGTGTGTTGTATAAGGCCTAACACACGTAAAAGAACCCAGTAACACTTATCGCCAAGAGAAGGGGTTTGCCCCGGTGTTTCTGGTCTCATAGTTATACTCCCTTGTGGAAGTCCTTAGGAGAAGAACCAACCAAGTAAGGGGTGCCTTTGGACAAATACAAACATATACCATATAATATCTTTTTTCTGTAGCCCTCAGCGACCCTCAAACACTGTACCGATTATTTTGTGGATTTTTCATTTTCCATCTTAATGCCTTTCATTGTTAGAAGTGTAACGTTTCGTTGTATTTCTCCTCCCAAGTTCCAAGCAATATTTGAAGATGAAACTGCTGTTGAACAAGTGAAGAACAAGCACGACAAAGCGGGGAATTCCAACGGCTACCGGAGCGTCAAAGGGGAGAAGTCCAAGATGATGCTGCTACAGGAAGTCTTCGGCAAAGGTAAGGGCTGTCATTGAAGTAATTGCTAAAAAAAAAAACTTACAAATGCATCGTAGAAGGAAATGCAAGGTGGCTATTCCATGTTTAGTTATGTTTTAAATTAGGTTTTGCCCTTCACCGACGTTTAAACACTGTATACTCAGTGTGTTATCACCCCGACGCAAAAATTCCATCTTATAATAGTTTATGCGGTACCCGCTGCTATGTACATCAGATTGGAACCGGTCAACCGATCCCGTTAGCTTGGTGGTCGAGTGGTAAGACATCTGCACTAGAAAGCAGGAGGTCGTGGGTTCGAGTCCCACCCGAGTGATTTTTTTCCAACTTTCACTCGGGAGGTAACACACTGAGTATACAGTGTTTAAACGTCAGTGAAGGGCAAAACCTAATTTGATTTATATCACCCCGACGCAAAATTCCATCTTATAATAGTTTATGCAGTACCAGCTACTATGTACATCAGATTCGAACCGGCCAATCAATCCCGTTGGCTCGGTGGTCGAGTGGTAAAAATCCACCAAAATGGGGATGGATTTTTGATAGGGTTGGGGAGGTTAGGGTTAATTAATAGGCTCCTAAAATGACAAAGTAGCGTAGGGATTGGTCATAGAAACAATATTTTTTTTGTCATGCAAAAGTTACGTAATTTCATTTTAAGATTTCATTTTTTACTGTACAGCAAATGCACCATTCTATTTTGTCCATGGTTTCTGCGTTTCTTTTGTTCCCTTGTCTTGCAGGATCTGTCTTCTCATGGCTGTTGCCGTGGCGCACCGCCCGCCGCGTTCCCCTGACTCCGCCCATGGACTGGGATGTATGACATGCCGTCTCTTTAGCGCTGATTGTCTTCAACTTTTCATCCTTTTCGTTAGTAGCGGACTGTAGCGAGTCAGTAAAGACCATACAAATATATGATCTGTGTACTTTCATGACAATAAGATGAAACTGACTAAGCACAGAAACGTAAATGCTAAGCAAAAACAGGTCACCAGCCAAAATGCCATGCGATGTATATGGCTTGTGACTGGTACTCTGCGGATTTTTGCAAATAATAATTTTGCAATGCAATATTTTCTGCTTTAGCTTTATGACATTTAGCCATGGTTTGAGAATCAGTGCATCTGAAAACTACTTTTAAAAATGTGTTATATTGCAAGACAGATTTCAATCCAAAATACTATATGGTGTTTTGTCTAAATCTACCTTTAACCTGAATCTACTGGTCGTTTTCGCTTAGCACCATCCTGAATCTTTCAAAATCCACCACTATCATGACTATGCCATGAGATCCCAGCAGCTCACACTCTTTCTTCTTTAACTCTCTTTTGGCTCGAACCTCTGCTGAGCGGAGCAACATGCAGTACTCGGGCCTAGGCCAAATTTCATGGCGCTGCTAAGCACACAATTTCCTGCTAACAGAGCGTCCATCTATTTCATGGAGACCATAAGCAGTAAGCACGGCAAAAGGCACGCTTACCTCAGAGGAAATGAAATAGTGCTTAAGGTTAGCACGATTCGCTGGTATACCGGTAATTAGCACAACTTTCCTGCTAACTGTTAAGTAGCGCCGTGGAATTGGGCTCTGCTTAGCTTTGGTCAAGGCGCTAGTTGTTATTCATCCCGGCCGTAGAGCGGTAAACGATATCCTCGCTAGCGATATGCATGCGGTGCATTAAAAATACAGCGCGAACAGCGACCTCACGCGGCCACCATTTCTATGCAAATCAGTTGGACCCAATCTAGCGCCTTGGTTCAATCGTCGGCAAAAGCTTATGTTCTTCTTTATTTTGTGCTGGATTTCTAGCGCACAACCTCGTATGCGAATACAGATAAGTGTAGGCGGGGCTAATATGTGGAGTGTCCAATCACACCTTGGTAAATCCGGACGTCATCAAATTATTTGCAGCTATTCGCCTTTTGCGGACGTGACAGGAACCACAGTTTTTGTACATTAGTGCCATGTGCAGAGACACACAACGTGTACGTGTATGGATTATGTACGGTACGTGCCACGTTTCACTATGCAAGTTTCCACGCAACGATCGACCAATAAGAAAACGACATTTAAGGTCAGATAAGGCTATTAACATAATGAGCACCACACCCAAAACCTCACATGGACGATTGAACCAAGGCGCTAGATTGGGTCCAACTGATTTGCATAAAAATAGTGGCCGTGTGAGGTCGCTGTTCGCGCTGTATTTTTAATGCACTGCATGCATAGACATATGACTGCATGCATAGCGCTACATATGACTGCATGCATAGCGAAGATATCGTTTACCGTTCATCAGCTCAAAATGCCTCCAAGTCTGTGATTACTAACTTCAGCATGATGCAGGTGTAGCATTGTTCAATGGGACTAGCTCTCATTAAGCATGTTAGGGAGGTTTAGCTGCACATCCTTCGCGAATGCAAAGGCCATTTATGCGTTGACGTGTGCGCAGATATTTTACGTTCACACACACACCCATAAATTACTCCCCCCCCCCCCCAATTGGAAATTTGGTAGTCCTATAAGCCTGCATACAGCTAGGAATTTAGAAAACAAGGAAATTCAAAAATACAAAAGACTAAACAGTATTTTTCAATTTGTAACATTGGCATTCATGAAAAGTAAAAATCATGGAAATCAGAGGATCTGATGCCTGTATAAATGACCATGGTTAACAGGTGTAACAGAAAATGGGAACCCCTCCCCCCCCCCACCTACCCTACCCCCACCTACCCTACCCCCAGAACCCTGGCTACACAGCTGCATTACACATAGTATACCTCGACTACAACACTGCGTCCCTCTATTCCATTTATCGCTAAAGCTTTATTAATAGAAAATGTAATACAGGTTTTAATTAGTTTTTTTTTATTGTTAATACTTGAATTTGTCGCTGTACATTTGTAAATTACAGGTATTGCCACATCAAGGCCATTCTGTTAATTATGATATGTAATCAATCGTCAGTTTATTTATCCTTTTTAATTGTATAAGAATCTGTTGTCTTCTTGTAGGCCTATACAATTTCTGTTCTGATTGACAGGTTTTTTTATATTAGGTAACAGAAGTTAGAATTTTTTTAACAAGTGTATACCTAAAACTGCCATTCCTGATATTATGTGATGTACGCATCATGTTCTTGATATTTGTTTTTTAAAACTGCCTCATGGAAATCTTTATAATGTGGAGCGCTGTGGTCCAATGGTAACGGTGTTCGACTCAGGTGCCGTGGTACGTGAGTTCGAATCATGACGGGGAACATGGTGTTTGTGTGCTTGGGCAAGACACTTTACTACAATTGCCTCTCCACCCAGGAGTATAAATGGGTACCTGTGAAGGTAGAGACCAGAATGCGCTGATCTCAAGCTGCTGCAAAGACTGGTCTCGTGGCCTGATGAACAGGGGTAATAATTGTGAAGCGCTTTGAAACCTTTGGTATAAAGTGCTGTATAAGCAACAGATTATTATTATTATTATTACTATTATTTTATTTGGTATTTGGGATTGAATCATTCACGTTTTGCATACAAGTTGTCCACGAATGGGATCAACAAGCGTATTTTTGTTGTATTTCCTATCATAATTTGAACAGTAAATTTAGCAAATTTATTGTCTATGTATGATCCCAGTTCTCTCTTTCTTTGTGTAATAAAAATGTATAATACTTATATGCATCAATATATACATGTACTCCCCGTCTACGGCTGCGTATATGTCTCCATTGTGGAATCGAAATCATTTCCGTTTGATAAAGGCCTGCGATGTATTTATATTGAAACACCAATAGTAGTTTTGGAAAATCATGTACATGTATTTATAATGAAAGGGGGAAGCATCAGGGGAAATATAAGATGGATGCATACATTTTGTTGGCATTAGTAAATGTGAATTTGTTAGAATTGATTAGTTTTGTGCAATAAAAAAAATATTCATCACAAATTGCTTACATACCTGTTTTTACTTTGTTGAGAAACTGGAACAACCCCCACCCCACCTCCCAGAAAAAGAATAATAAATAAAAAATAGAATATTTTTTTAAAACAAATCACAAGCTTTTAGTATTTGTTACTATAAAAGGATCAAAATAAATATATCTTCCACGCCAAATTCCATGATGAATTCGTCATCAATAACGTTATCCATGGACCATTTAATCTGTGTTCAAGTTCCACGGGTACGAATGACGTCATTCTGCTGTTTACGGAGATGACGTTATTCTTTTTCATATAGAATCGTAGGTTTTGCATCGCGGATCTATTATCATGGTCCATGATTCCGTACAAAATCTCTTTCAAAAGTTTTCTGAAGAAATTTAGTCACTTCTTCTTTTTCTTTCATTCTTTGTACATGAAATAAAGGATTATTGAAAATCGAATTTCTCAATATATTAATTTGGTTTAATCAGTTATCAACTTCGGTAATACATGTATACCAGTTTGAGTCTAGTAGAATCCCGCCACTTTGTTCGGAAGACGGTGGGCTGCATGGTTTCAGTGAGTTTTTTTTCTATGCTAAAATAATTAATATGCAGAGAATTAATGCAAAGCCCATCGCGCATGTGCTGCAGTAATTTAGATATCGCGATCGATGCTCGAATTTGTCGTGGTTACTGAGGCGTACAAGACTACATTTGGACTATTGTGAGTTATATACTTGGACATAAAATGAAAAGTGCACCTTTGGAGTATATATGTTGGCTCCAGAACGAACTATTATTTTACTCGCAAAATAGGCCTATAAGTATTTATGATGTGCAAATACTCGTAGCGGACTATAAAGACTTAATTGAAGGTCAAAGAAACTAGCTTGAGAAACTCCTGCTCAATGCATGCTCATCGCGAATTCGACATTAACTCGATCCCCCTCCATCGCGAGTCGAATTCCCGAAGGGCGCCAATTTCTCACCGCGAATTCGATATATAAGGGCCTATGTCGAATTCGCGATTGGAGCTGGAGTTTCTCAAGCTAAAAACAAAACGAATGGACGGAGAAAATGAGACCGGAGGAACACTGTATCTGCGTACTGCATGTCCTTTACGGGCTACCATACAATATTGCCGTAGACTTTAGCAAACAATTTATTGTTGAATGTTGACAGGTTCTGGTTCTGGTTGTATACTGTGCAAACACCTCTTAAGTGGTTATCTCGCACAGATCGTGATCAAAGTACAGTACACTGTATGTGTATTGAACATTTTGGAATTCGGTTCTGTCTGCGACCGGCCTTCATTATTATTGCACTGCATAATGTTATTGGACTGACGGTCATTTCCAGTTTGGTTGGCTGAGCTGGCACATAGTCCGGCGCCTGATCAGTCCTGGTGCACTAATAGTACTGCTAGCCGACGTGCGCTGCCAGCAGTCATTGACGAGGAAGTGGACATCGTCTGAATTTGTCGACGTGAATATAGGCCTATAACCATGGAAATTATAGGATTGGATCTGTCTCCATTCACGCTCACGTTGCTTTTGATCGTTGGTTTGGTGTTCCTGTCATTGTGGTACGTATAGGCCTGCTGTATGTACTACTACTATAGGCCATAGCCTTTCGCGGACCGTGATCTGTTGCGCCTCTAGGAGGAACGTATGGTGGCTTTAAAGGGACATCGCACATATAAATTGACGCCAATATTCACGACATGGCCTCTCGCAAATATTGACGCCAAGTTGACGCCAATATTCACGACATGGTCTCCAAGTCGCAAATATTGACGCTTGGCAAATATGCTTGGCAAGTTTTATCATGGAGGAATTCCTCCATGATGGTTTTATAAATGTGACCGAGGCGATCTCAGCATAATTATCTAGACTCCAACCGGTCGTCAATGGGAATCATTGGATATCATGATTCAGCTAGTTCGATGTTGTGGTTTTTTTTCATAAGAAAATTTCAATGGCGTCATTATATCACTCAGTCATGCATGCATTTCAAAGCAATGCTTAATTTCGTCGAGCTGCCACAGTGGCCTAGCTTTGCATTGTAGTGGACAGTGGAATGAAGTTGGATCGCAACTTGTGGTGGCAATGAAACCTATATGTCCATTCCATCCACACAGCGTGATAGATATGTTAACCCTAAAAGGGCCGGGGCGGAATCCCCCCCCCCCCAACTTTTTCCGCGATAGCCTTGAAAAAAAAAAAATTCCGTGACCCGAGCTGTTATGACTTTTTAGCCTTGAGCCTTGCGCATTTTTTTAATACCAAAAACATAAACATTTTCACTTTCCCATATATACGTCGTGTACACAGAGCAGAATTGCCATTCGTACATATGAGTAATTAATTAGCCAAAATTCTAAAACCTTTTGACCTATAGTCATGAAATTTCTTGGGTATGTTCATGAAGAGTTGCTCGATCTATGCGTGTACCGAGTTTCAAAATTTTTGTCACTCGATGGCCGAGATCTCTGAGCTTATCGGGCCTGCAGGCTCCTAGCCTTTCACCAGTGCCATCATGGCTTAACTTGCCCGCATTCAAAGCGGCGAAAATGCGAAGCGACTGGAGATGGAGACCACACACCCGAGTGGCGAAGCCATGAGGACCTTTTCTAACTTGTCGAGAAATTCTTATGTTGTCCTTTGTAATCTCGATTTTTGCTACCCCAAAAGGGTATCAAAATTTCAACCAATCATCAGCCTAAGTTGTGCGTGCATACCCGGACGCGTCGACGCGCCCGGATGCTTGCACAAAATTCAAAAACTAAAAAAGCGAGTCTAATTTTCCACGAGATCGTGACCGCGTAATTGTGCTTACATTATCTTATTTTAGCTTACTTATAAAAGTGTTTCAAAAAATTATTTGAGTGTTTGAACTTATTTTTCATCTGAACTTACAGTTATTAGCTCTTACGTTTTCCTTACTCACCCTTCTTTTAAAAATGGAAGCGACTGGGCAAATCCGTGTTGTGATTGGTTCAACTTCAGCACTCTTCTTATTTGCATAAAAGCTATGAATAATTCAACAAAATCAAGTTGGGAAAGGCCTTGTCAACCTCGACCCCAGGGTGTCGAGCAGTACGCGCCCATCACTACCTGCTCTCTCACCCTGGTATTGGATCATTTGCATGTTCAAGATTTTTGCACACGTATGCAAATGAGGAACAGACTGGTGCCTGGATATGCGTTGCACATTAGCGTTTGTTTTTGTATACGGTGTCTGGGGTAAAACAGAGTCAATTCGTAGCAGCGCGAGCACGGCGTGAGGTACGAAAACACGATTTTTGAACTCAAACTGTTACGATCTTATCGAGACAACATGCAGTATCATATTTCATATTAATATGAGCAGATTGGAAAGGAAATTAGTATTTTCGAGAAGGCGTGGACGAATGATCGCGAAAACACGTACTGCACGTTGTGAATAATAGTACCAAGTACACGATAAAAATCCATTACTAGCCAATTGCGGTATCTAATCAGGATACAGGAAGAAAGTTTCCTATCCAGGGTTTACTATTGGAAACGCGGTTGGAAATAAGGTAAGCACTGGGGACGAGGTTGAGGCCTTGTGGCTTTGCCACTCGTACGTGCTGACTTGATCTTTGCTCCAGTCGCTTCGTATCGGGTCTTCGCAACTCCGCCGCTCTTAAGCCACGATGGCCTGGGCGAAAGGCTAGCAAGCTCCTCGCATGATGACAGACATGCGAAGTGGAACTAAATAAATGAACGGTTTCAACGACGTTGCCTTAAATTTATTGAGTAGATCGAAAAACAAATTTTTGAGTGTACGTGTATACATGTGCACACATTCTCAAAACAAAGTGGACAATAAAGCAAAATTGTATACTCCTTACTCCCGACTATTTCTTTGCTCAACTTCTTGTATTACATATGTCATTGTTTCTTTTACATTGGCCCAGTGAGGTTCGACTCTCACCCGGTACTGTTTTCGGCCTAAGCCTATCCTGCAATGATTATAATCTGGTTTCAATCTGGTCTCATTTTGCAGTTATGACTGGTGGTGCCACCAATATTTCCAGCGACGAGGCTTTCCTGTGGCGGACTACATCCCGATTTTCGGGAGCACACACAAGTTTTCAGAGGTAAGATCGTATCAGAATTTTCATTAAACAGGGTTCGAAATTAGCGGTAGCGGGGTCGGGTAAAGTTATGTTTTGCCACGGTCACTTTTGCAACCTGTGTTTTCCAAAAAGCTGAGGGTTCAGTGGAAAAACTAGAGCTGAACTTGGCAACTAAAAAGTAATCCTACAAACTGTACAATCAGCCTTTGCCTGTGTGTACTACAGTAACCTTTTCACTACGCATTCCAAATGCGACTGCCTCACACAATGCCAATTTAACAGATCAACGGGAACATAAACAGACAGTTGCCATGGTACATAATTATCATGTGCGTAAATCGACAGGGGGCAGGGGGAACCCACCCCCCTCCCCCACACATTTTGAAGCGGGGACATTGTTTGGTCCCCCCCCCCCACTTTTTCTTCCCCAAATAAAAATTGTAGCCTACAATAATGATTCTATTGCTCAGAATACATGTAGCTGATTCAATTAATCCAACTCAAAATTTTAAAAGATAATCTCTTGCTCAAATTGGTTTTAGTGGTCAGAAATTGTCTCAGATCACACCACAGAAATTGCCAAAGATTTCTATAACTGCATGTCTCCCCATCTATCCCGTATTGCCATTTCACTCCCCACATTTTCATCCCCAACACTACGCACTACCCGATCTATGATCGGGTAAATCAGCTTGTATCTTATAAAGCTAGGTCCTGGCTGTTTATGAATGGTGGTTGTTTATCTAAATCAGTGCCGAATAAAATGGCGTTATCAAAAATCTGCCCGCGGTAACAGAATGTCACAGACTTGCTCTGGATTGACGTGCAGCATAATAAACCTACATGTACCTGGTATCACCTCTTTTTCATGTACTTTTCCTGTTTAAATTGAGGTATTAGGTGTTTGAAACAAAAATCTAATGTTAGTTCAAAATCAAACAAAATGATTATTTTGACCCAAAAAGTTGATGTAGCGCCCTCTAGTGCTGCCTTAGGATGACTGTTTTAATACAAAGATCATACCCCGGCAACAATGTTTGTAACAAGTTTGAAAATATCTGAATGCAAAATGTAGAAGTTATGCAAACATGGTTGTTTATACTTACTTAATTGGCAAAATATACCTAAACTTCCATTTATTTTTTTTTACAGATTTTGCTTTTTTAACCAATAGTTGCATTGTTTTGTAGCGCCCTTGTATAATTGCTTTTTTACATGTACTTTCTCGCACTAACGTCTTGGTCATTTCGTAGCGTGGGGGGGGGGGGCATTTTATGTACATAAGACCGTCTATACTAATTCGAACAAACCTGTTATAGCTCCATGCTTGCATGGTCGCGCACGTATATATAGCACGCATATATGTTTACAACCGTGAGCCATATTGAACCTTTTCTCGACCGACCTGTTCTCGCCCGCTGATTGGTTAACTAGCAAAGCGCTGATGCTTGATCACGTACCGGGAGCTGGAGACGCGTATGTTTACAACCGTCGGGCGAGCCAACCTCCTCTCGATCGCTGATTTTGGTTCCTTAAGGAAAGCCTACAGAGAAAATGAAGAAAAATTAAACCGCTGATACGAAATGGCCAAGACATTAGTGCAAGTTGGCCCGCTGGTCTAATTGTTGTGCCATTAGATGGCGCACTATGCACCGTCCACTTTCGATCACTAGCCTCTTGGGCCAAGACTAATGAATGGCTATAGCGCAATGCTTTTATACGCCATTGAAGGGGGCCATGGTGATAGAATTGATAGCGTGCCCGATTGGCGTAAAACGGCAAGGGTGCCGCAGATTGGCTGATTTTATGTATTAACTGTTTGAATAATGTGCTTTCTTAAAACTCTTGTGCAGGGATTTCACCTTGCAATGGAAGGTTTCGTGAAGAAAAAAGGGAAAATAGTAGGGTAAGGAAAACTATAGTAACGATAATGTAAACATACAGCAAAATAAGTCTTTCAATGGTAGGTTTGGCCTAATCTGATCAGATTCGAACCAGCCAACCAATTCCATAAACTCGATGGTCGAGAGGTAAGACGTCTGCACTAGAAAGCATGCAGGAAGTCATGGGTTCGAGTCCCACCCAAGTGATTTTTCCCAACCTTCACTTTGGAGGTAACACACAGTGTTTACACGTCGGTGACCGAAAACTCAATGTTTATGAATAAAATAAGTATTTTCTTTCCCTTTTCCCATTATTTTTCTATACAAACAATGACATACGATATAATGACTTTGTTTTGCACTATGGTAACAGTAATCAGTTTCGCTTGTGGTCTTGGCTTGTTGTGGACCTCTGGTGTGCTTATGTTCCCAACGTGTGCGTAAAAGGCATGCGGTGATCTTGCTTTTAAAAGCCAGGGTATGCCTATATTAGTTTTCATACCAGTATTTCGTTGTTAATATTTTACACAGTGATAATTATAAAAAAATTCCTGCTGGTGGTGGGCCTTAACGGGTAATAAACACCCCATGCAAGTGGATTAAATCTTGAGACAAGAGAGAGCTGAGGCAAACACCCCGAATAAAAGTTCTATAGGTTTATATATAGGTTTTGCATTAAAGAGAGACATTCAATCGAAAACACCGTGTTTTTGTTTCTCTTTGTAGGATGTACGATTTCCGACGCCCCATTCTACTCATCAACGACCCAGATGTCATCAAGAAAGTCCTGGTCAAGAATTTCAACCATTTTTGCAACCGCAGGGTGAGGCACTGTGGTTGAAGTGAGACAATGGGCGCTAGAATTCCGGGGGGGTATTCTGTCTTTAGTCGGTCGTACTAGCTACAATGCGGTACCCCGCGGCCTGACCAAAGACATAATAAAAAAAAGAGAGTTCTAGTGCTCGAGTTACTGGGTCTAGGTGAATTTGAATTCAAAATTTGGTACTGAGTTCGGCCTTCTCCCTATAACGTCTCACTTCTTTGTAAATTATACAGGAGACATTTTGCAATAGTGCGCCACCAATAGTTTTAAAACCCACGCACACAAAAAAGGCATGCCGTAATTATCTTGAGGTCTCGAGCGCCACCTTTACTGTCCCTGAAGCGATTTCAGCAGAGCTTGTATTGGTTAGAGTCATGACGAGTATTGTTTCGTAAACTTAACTGAGGATTCTGGCTATACAATACATGCAGGCGAATCCAGAGGTGGCAGCAAGTCATTTTTTGCAAGTCCAAGTCAAGTCACAAGTCATTAGGTCCAGTCACAAGTCAAGTCACAAGTCATTAGGTCCAGTCACAAGTCAAGTCACAAGTCATTAGGTCCAGTCACATGTCAAGTCACAAGTCATTTGGCATGTTTGGTGTAAAAACAATTCAAGTCACAAGTATCTTTGTCCAAGAACACGTCAAGTTGCACATTATTTTGTTCAGCTTTAAAAAGAACCTGGCGTTAACTTACGCGTTATTTTGAACATGCCTCCTTAATTCCCCTTTTTCAATGTGTTGCAATTACTTTTCTTGTAGTTTATCACATATCCGTTGGATATTAGCCCTTTGTATACTTTAATAAATGTACTTTACATTGTAGAAATAAATGTTGAGATGACATGAAAAAAAGACTTCACTCACTCGATTACATGTAGTGTACTAACACTTTATTGTTCAACTTTTATGTATACTAAACGCCTACCAATGGGTTAAGCTATCCGGTATGTTACATGCAATTGACAAAGGCATGCTTTCTTTTCATGAAAGGTTCCTTTCAAAGTTTGTTCAACCATTACATTAAGCAAGACACTTGGTCATTGAAAACTGTAGTTTGTTGTGACAGTCTTATTGAAAACTTTTGAAACTAGTGGGAACTATTCATTTTACTGGATTCAGTCACTGAGGTCTATTTTCTGGAATGAAAGTTTCTCGCTGCATCTGTAAACTGCATTTATAAACACCTTGAGTGGCCTTTTGGGCCTTGTGATGGGCGACTTTAATTAAAAATAAATCGAGTAGCGTCTGACTTGGGGTGGTAACAAGTCAGTTTTTGCAAGTCCAAGTCAAGTCACAAGTCATTGTTTGCAAGTCCAAGTCAAGTCACAAGTCAAAGCTGGTATTTACAAGTCAAGTCACAAGTCACAAAAATAGCGACTCGAGTCCGACTCGAGTCCAAGTCACATGACTCGAGTCAGCAACTCTGGGCGAATCTTAGGTCGTGTATGCCTCAAAATCACGTAACCAAAACAAGCGTGCGCACAAAAAAATAATCCATATAGCCGTTCGATTGACATGTACATGTATATCAAAACCGTAAAACGGAACAATCCTTATGTTTGAAAAATACTCGGACGGACCTATTTACTTGCTTGTCTCCGTGGTAAATACAATGGAGTCGAGCATGGGACTCCGGATCGAGCTGGGCAGGGACGAGGTCGACTAAGGATCGCTTCACTTTGTTACTCTAATACACAGAGACATATATCGTTATTTTCGTTTCACCATTTCATATCTTGGCAGGTGTTTCCCCTCTTCGTACCCCCATTGACCAAAGGCTTGAGTATGCTCGCCAACGAGGAATGGAAATATGTTCGTAACATCCTGTCGCCAACGTTCAGTGCTGTAAAGATGAAAAAGGTATATCTATCCGTTCTGTTCACAAGTACCCCCTCACCGGCAAAGAAAGTACAGTTGGGGTGACCGACCGACGCCATCTTGCCTGACTGCAATTTTGCCGCGACGCGCGGCCGTACCACCATGTACCACTGCGTGTACATAATTTTATATACAAATCCCCTGGTGTACTTGAGTCACGCACAAGGAACGGTGTGCGTCAACCAGCTAAATGTCCCGCCCATGGGACGTCGTTGCAAGGTAAAAGGGCGCCCTCTTGTTGGCGCACGGAGCCCATAGGGGCTGTTCTTGAGCGAACGATCGAGGCGCTCTAGCCACGTCATTTTCTGGGCAGAAATGGGGTCAACGTCGGCTTCGTCTCCGCCAAACTGTATTATATAGTTTTCCCAGTTATTTTAAGACTTATATCAATATAACTTGAGAGGTATAATCCTTACTTTTAGGACACCTCTATTTTTTACAAGTTCTGTTCAAAACTGACTGATGCAGATGACTGTCCAGTACCAAAGTGACTATTGCAGGCTAAAGCTGTCTTTTTTCTTCATATAAACTCATGTTAGTTGTAATTTTGAAAGCACTTTCGAAGAAAATGTGACTTTCCTACCTTTTTTGGCAGTCAGACGTGCATGTTGTAGTTCTCACACGCGTGAAAGCCCTACATAATGAAAGCCCGATGCTGATTGGCTGCTAAAAAAAATAATTAGTCTGGTTCCCAGACCAAAAGATTCTGACTACTCCTGAATCTTTTGGTCTGGGAACCAGACTAAAAATAATAAGATGTTAAATTTTTATCAGCCAATCAGCATCGAGCTTTCATCGCATCTGGCTTTCACGTTTGCCATCTTGGTTTTTGAGTCTGTTTTCTGGTTGTCATCGTCGTCTTTTACCCCTGAATTTCCCTCATAAATCAAAGCCCTGCCCTCTTTCCACAAAGTTAAACCTGCTGATATTCAAGAAGGTGTCATTGCCAATTGTTCAAATGTGTCAAGAAGTATCAGAATGTCAGTTTTGAGTGTCATTTAGTAAACTGTTTTGGTGAGTCTTTCCCTTCCTACATGTATATAGGAACGGGGTCCTAAAAGTAAGGATTACCACTTGAGACAGTCTCCTGACCATGACTAGAGTAGGTTAGTGGACACGTTGAGCCCATACTTATCTCACTCAGCCTCAGTGAAGATAATTGCGAGAAGTCCCAACGCCTTCCAACCTACTTAGCGAAAATAGATGGATAGACACGTTCTTTTTAGAACTAACCAGAACTGTTCTTATCAGAAGTAAATCTACTAAGCCACAGTAGTTATTACCACGTGGTGCTACCGCAGACCTAAACTTTAAGGTGTCATTCTGTAATGACAATAATACAAAAGTGTGTCTATATAAACTTTAGTTGCAGTGCGTTTTTTTTTCCAGGTGCGTTTTTGTATGTAAAGATTTAATTTGTGTGTCTTTTGTTTTAAGATGTCTGTTTTGATCAATGAGTGTTGCGAAAGACTGGTGTCTGGCTTCGACAGGGCACAGGAGGGTGGGACCCCTGTGGAATGCAGGGAGTAAGTTCCGCTCACTATACTACTCACTACTACCGCCTTAGACACATTCAGCAACTTCGGCTCAATATACCGAGCCATTTAGAATCAGCATTTGCTTGTATATTCAACTTATTTATGTTATTTCTTTAATGGGAATGGGAATAAGAACAAAGAGTATTATATATATATATATCAGATTGGAACCACCCAACCGACCCCGTTAGCTCGGTGGTCGAGTGGTAAGACATTTGCACTAGAAAGCAGGAGGTCGTGGGTTCGAGTCACACCCGAGTGATTTTTTCCAACTTTCATTCGGGAGGTAACATACTGAGTATACAGTGTTAAAACGTCGGCGAAGGGCAAACCTAATTTGATTTAAGAACAAAGAGGTTTTCGCCTTTAAGCTATACCTCTGACATAATATTGTGTATATTTTGATTAGATTGTTTGGAGGTTACACCTTGGACGTGATTGCCCGATGTGGATTCGGTCTGCAAGTAAATGTACAAGACAAAGACGATCCCTTCGTGAATAATGCGAAGAAGGTATTTGACTTCGGCAACGCAAATCCGGCTGGGGCTCTTGCAAGTAAGTAACACTAAGCAGGAAGATTAAGCCGTCCGTAAATCGTCCTAATGACGACACAGAACAGTCGTCGACTGACTTTTTCAGGATCCAGCTATGCCTGAGCTACGACTGTCGAGAACAAATTATAGTCGCCGATATTTCGCGACCTCGGTGTTACTGTGACGATTATTAAGACGATCGGCGCTAAGAAAAAAAATCAGTGAACAGCCACAACAGCAGAAGAAAAAAAATCAAATTCTGCGGCGTGTTCGCTACAGGCGGGAATCAATCGCAGTCGACCTGTGTGACGTCATGTGCACATCAAGATCATTATGTCATTGTGTAGCCAATCAGCGTGCGGCACAAATTGTTGAATGAACAGATGTGTAGTGTAGATAGCCGACTATCTTGTACTTGTGTTGTCGCAAGGTCGACCTGAGGGCAGCTTTAATGCGTATATATATTGTTTGAAGCATACATCGTATTGAACCAATCACATCACGCACCCTATTACATGAATATTTATCGCGCAGTGTGGCTTGAAGACACTGTAGGTTCCCGTAGTGTTTACACTTATCCCAACCAACAAAAGCATTTGAAGAAAATGGGCATGGGTTCGAACCACAGATCTTGCGATCCATAGTTTATTCCACTATCCACTTTGTGTGGCAGCTCGACGAAAGCCGTTCTTTGAAATGCTTTAGTGTACATGCACGACTGAATGAGAGCAATGGTGTGACGTCATTGTTATTTTCTTATGAATATACATCAAACTAACCATATAATTATGATCCATTGACGATGTGTGCTGCAGTAAAAAAAAAACAACGCGCGCGGCTTAAATTACACGCTAAAAGTCCCGGGACAGAATTGACCCGGAAAAGGGTCACGTGGGGCCTGACCCTTTTCCGGGTCAAAAATGGCACTTTTCCGGGTCAAAATTACACTGTATGACTCATTCTCCGGGTCATTTTGACCCGAAAGGTGTCATTTTGACCCGGGAAAAAGGTCGTTTTGACTCGGAAAAGGGTCAGGCCCCGCATGACCCTTTTCCGGGTCAAATCTGACCCGGGATTTTTTTGGAGTGTAGGCAAGAACACCATATTGTATTGGATTAATGAGCTAGATCTGGCACATTGTGAAGACCAGATGCATGCAAAAAAAACCACCAAATCATCAAATCATCCATGTTCATTAAGCAGTGCTGCAAATGAATGGGGAAACCCCTCACATAAGTCGTTATCTGGATCAAGGTCTATCATGAGCTTGATGTCCGCGCAAATAAAAGTTCCTTAACTGGTGTCTTAAAAAAAAAACACGTTAAGGCCAACAAAAAAAAGGCTCCGATTTCTGGTATGGAGCTTGCCCAAAAGTGGTGCGGCGACGCGCCTTTTTTTTTTTACCTGCTTTTTTTTGCTTCAAATGTCAGCTGAGGACTGCAAATGGTGCCCGACTAAACTTAGTGCAAATATATGGGAGTCCAGAGAGGCCACATAAAGCTTATTCTCGACCATAACCCAATCTAAAAACACGTTAAAATTGTGCAGCAGCAGGATTCCAGTCAAACCAGTGAGTTTGGCGGTTTTGAGACATCATCTTTCATTGAAAAAAAAAACTTTTTCATTTTGCAGACGCGCATGGCTACGGCGACGCGCGCGCATACCAGAAACCGGAGACTTTTTTTTTTGGCCTAATGCCTCAGCATTTTGAATAGAAAAAGTGAACACGAGTTCAAAACCTCAGTGAAAACCTGTTTTTATTCTTTTCATTCTTATGCAGTGGTATTCCCACCCCTGGTACCGCTCTTGAAATGGATGAATGTCACCGTTGTCGATCAGTCAGCCATAGATTATCTCAAGGAGGTTGCGGAAGAAGCTCTCAAGATGCGGAAAGAGGGAGAAGGCACATCTAAGGTGAGACAAACATAATATGCAGAGAAAAGAAATTAAGGAGTAGATTCAAAAAATGTTTAAAGCGCACTTACATTTTATTCCTGCATTTGTAAAAAAAAAAAAAAAAAAAAAAGGGGGGGGGAGCGGGGGGGGGGGTTTTGTTGAGCCTATTATGATTATTCAAAAGAATGGGGATGGCATTATTTTTCTGGCCACTCGTGGCACATCTAGATAGGATTCAAACTTGCGAGGGAAGGAGGGGGGTCGCTTTACCTTATTGGACGCTTGAGGGTGCCCTTCATTGCAAAATGAATATTTTTACATAACCAGTTACGCTAAATGTCAATTTAAACACTGGCTTGGATCATACAACTGGCAACTGTAATGTAATGTACACGTAAATGAACGAACGAAGAGAATGAAACAAGAACGGAAGCAATTAGCTTCGAACGTTGGCCGACAGCAGGGGCGGATCCAGGAATTTTCGCAGGAAGGGGGGTTTCATCAGCCAAAAAATTCTAACATATTGACTGAAGATGGTATTTTTATTCGCCGAGGGGGCCTTGTCCGTCCACCTGTCAGTGTTCTTATACATGAGCTTATGGGGTACCATGAACAAAGGGTAACAATGTGGACAATACCCCGCAAGTCGGTGATTATAAGAAATCTCGGTACCCCATCAGGTGTGAAACGATATGTAGTTTCAGATTTCAATAGAAACAAAGGAGAACAGCAGTAGGCAAGTAGAGTTGGACAATAACTATATCCATATTATGCGGTTGTGTGTATGGACATGTCTCGCCAGCTCTCCTTTGATCGTCTGGCTGGTTCGTCTGGTGGTGTCCTGCCGCCATGACGTGTCCTATCCCTGCAGTGGTACAATGGTGGGCCACAGCACCAGGCTATCCCCTCTTATCGATGGACAGGACCAGTTACACTGGTGGAAGTAGGGCCAGTGGAATACCCAAGGGAGTTGGAGTGGGAATGGCGAAATGGAATCGAAATGTGGAGTTGAAATAAGGGTGGAGTTGAAATAAGGGTGGAGTCGGAATGTGGGTGGAGTCGGAAGGTGGGTGGAGTCGGAATGTGGGTGGAGTCGGAATGTGGGTGGAGTCGGAATATGGGTGGAGTCGGAATGTGAGTGGAGTCGGAAGGTGGGTGGAGCAACTTATGGGTGGATCAACGTCGGTGACGCAACTTATTTCCCTTTGGACTTTGTCCTGGAATCCTTAATCTTAAGTAGATCTGACCTAGAACATCTGAGACTAATAATTGGTGATCGGAAACAGTCAATCAAGAACAGTGGTCGTGCCTTTAATCATATTCATCATCTGTCATGTCATTCCATCCTAATCAAGAGCCTCTGCAATTATCACTGGAGAATCAAGCAATCAACTGCCTAAATCCTAGCCCTGAAACGCCTTTTATACACTATATTTGAGCGTCCATAGGCTACAGTTGTAACTACAGCTTCTCTTTTCCATACAACGGTGCATACATAAACCAAATTGACCAATACTGGAATTCCCCATGCGCAAGGTGTGGGTGACTCACATGGTCTTTGGCATTTAAAACGTACATTTTCTGGCTATATAATTTCGTTGTTTTCTGACTTCAACTTGGATAGAACATTGATCTGCTGCAGCTGATGCTTAATGCCCACAATGACACCGAGCTTGACCAGGGAGATGTGGACTCGGTGGTGGATAGCAAGGGGAAAGGCACCACGCAACACAAGCCACTGTCTAACGAGGATATCCAGGCTCAGGTAAACCCACCCATGTTTATACGTTACAAATCAGGTGTGGACATTCCCTTGGTTTCGTGTAGTTAAGAAAAACCTCTGAAAAAAATATTTTACTCTCACTGTGAAAACACTTTTAACCCATTTTCCCCCTATGATTCCCTTTAGTGTTTCTCTTCACTTTGCCACATATAAACCTTACCCCAAAATGCCTCTAAACCTGTTTTCCAGAAATGGAGAAACACTGTGTGGACTTGCTCAAGTCCACACAACATCGCCTCTACCTGGTTTATGTGGACCTCTTTTGTTCGGAAGTCCACACAGTGAATGTAATGCCTACCCAGCAATTGTTATCTAGCACAATTCTAAATCTTACTGGTTTCTTTGTGAAGTATGTTTGGTAGGTCTACGTACACTTTTCTTTCGGATAAAGCTAAAGCACACCCGTCGGAAACTGTGTTGTGTTTTTACATGGCGTTTCTCAGAGTGTCATAAGGTCTAGAGCGGTCACTAGTCACGTTTATCGAACCCGCAAATTTGTCATCTAACGTCGCTCAAATACCGATCGGCAGCTTCTGCTTCAACGGAGTTTAATTCATATATTTACGGGAAAGCGAAACTGAAGGAACTTTTTATAACCTGAACGTTGAGACTTTCCATTGCGATGTTCGCCGTTATGATACCCTAAATAATTCGCTTGGTATAAATTATGTCGGCGTGATGTATAGACCATGTGACACTTGTTTACAAATTGGATGTTGTGGTCACGTGATGCATGATGCCAACTTTCAGCAGACGGTTGTCCTCTGCGCTGCATGTACATCTCTCGAAATTTCATTTCATTTCATTTATTATTTCTCAGGTAAGAACACACATAGACACAGAATACAAAACAAACATTTAAGGTAACGTGCTAGTGTAACAAAAGCAAAAAAGCAAAAAAAAAAAAGCAATATTGATAACACCCTTGAAGGATTGCCAAAAGCGAACTATATCTGGTGGCTCTCACTAAAAATGCTATCAATTACAAAGAAAACAAGAACATGCATGTATAAAATACCCAATCCCATCGAAATATGACTGGTTTTAAAGTGTTGACCGTGTAACTGTTTAACATGCATGGTTTCCAAAACGCCCTTGTAGTTTTCACACACGAGTCTTTGGGAAGAAACTGCAGCTGCTAGCCAGTGGATTTCATTATGCGTTAAGTTTTCGGCTGCGCCGTAACAGAGTTATTCGGCCACGGCCTTACAAGTTATAAAGCTTGCATTAGTCTAAATCTTCTGCCATAGCTATGAATGCAGCGACACATCCCTTGGTGTGGCCAAAGTAGATCCATTATACGACCGATGATGCTTGCACCAACATCATTGATATTCTTCCCTAGGCAATTACGTTCTTCACGGCGGGTATCGAGACGACCAGCACATTGTTGAGTCTTACGGCCTATCTGCTCGCCATGAACCAGGACATACAAGAGAAGCTGCACGCCGAAATTGACAACCTCGCTCCCACCGGAGACAGCCTGGGCTATGACGTCATCCCCAAGATGGAGTATCTGGACATGGTGATTAGTGAATCTCTCCGCCTGTATCCACCAGTGGTCTTGTAAGTGAAATAGGCGATCAGCTGCACCCGATTTCACGAAGAGCTGCGAGTTGCGACGTGTAACACGTCGCAACTCGCGACGCGTCGTAAGATCCGTTTCACGAAATTGCGATGTGTTGAACGCGTCGTAAGTTCCTTGACAATTACAACGGCTTAAAACACGTCTAAGTTACGACGTGTGTCTTTGCAAAATAAGAAGCATCCTTTTCTTAGCCAGTTTTATGCCTTAAAAATATACATAAACGAGACTACAATACCGAGACAATGTGTGTAAAGTTGTAAATAGAAAATACATTGAATAATTATGAATTAGCGTGGAATATTGCAGTTAACTTTTCAAAGTAGCTATACAGTCCTCAGGGAGCTTGTCTTCCTTCAAAATACATATAAAAAATTCCTTATAGTACTTACTACACGTCAGGGAACCTCATCGCTTATACTGACCTGTAACATTGTCAAACGAGGACCGTATCACGTATGCAACATTGTCCAATGAGGACAGCCGTCACGCGTGCATGTGTTACATCGCCCAGTTAAAGACCCCAGCTTAGCTTACAGCTGTGACTACTTTTCTGTTCGACAGTATTCATTTTATTCATCATAAGTGCCATTTACGCTGGAGGACATAACTCGCATTTATGGCTGTCATTTGAGTTAAGATTGTAGGCTTTTCTAAAAGAACGGTTTTTTTAGAACTAAGCAGGACTGTTCTCATCCGAACTAAAACTACTTAGCGAAAGTTGATAATAAGCAGGACAAGTTCTTTTCAGAACTAAATATCTACTGAGCGACAGTAGTTATTACCTCATTAGTGTACATGTTACTGCAAAGCGAAACGATAAATCTGAATTAATGTACACACAAAGGCTCTTATATCAATTTCCCGGAAGCTATGAAAATCCTAAAAAGGAGAAGTCAATAAGTGTTTTGTAACTTTTTAAAACTGTTGTCTGTAAAAATGCATGACTAAATGTATATGTTTGACTTCCTCATTGGTCATATGACAGTTATGGATCGAAGCATTTAAAGAAGCTCTGTTCTTGAGACTGACATATACTTTGTTCCTTGTTGAATGAATAAATCTCATAAAATGGCTTTTTAGGGTTATTTAAGAAGCTGGTGAACACTCTGAAACTGGTGGCACATTTTCAAGGATGAGTGATTAAAACTCACATTATACGTAACAACCTGATAAAACAAAGTACAATGTACAATCTAATAACTTTCGGCTCAGATTGACCCGGAATGCGGGTTCCATTGGGCTTAACCCATTTTCGGGTCAAAAAATGACACTTTTCCAGATAAAAACATGACCCTTTTCCGGGTCAAAAATTATACTTTTCAGTGTCACAAATTACACTTTTCCGGCTCAAAAATGACAATTCCGAGTCAAAATGATTTTTTTTTGTTCCCGTCAAAATTGACCCAGATGTTGTTACAGTGTATACGACGACAAGCTGTTGGATAATACCCCTTTAAGTTATTTGGAATGTTTCTTAATCTTGCAGTCTGGAACGCCTGTGCAACGAGACCATACGTTTGGATGAGTTCACTGTCGAGAAGGGACTATGCGTGTTCGTTAGCACCTGGGCGCTTCATTACAGTCCCGAGTATTGGCAGAATCCTGCCAAGTTTGACCCCGAAAGGTATAGTCAAATGATTTAGTGGAGTAACAGAGGTACGGGCCCTGGTCGAGACGTGTGCCCAACCCAGTGGCATTAATCTTCTAATTGTTACTCCATTTTTTGTCTCGTCGTTTTATCATGCTAATAATGATCAGCTGGGATGGGGATTGTCAGTTTCAGTGCAATTTTGTGATTCTAGATGTATTTCTTAACTATAATTGTCTGTCAGATTACTTGTGTGTTTTTTTTGTTAATAACTTCTTGTTCTTCTTATTGTCAAGGTCTTGTCTTTGTTTATATCTTTGCCTTGATGTATTTGTATATAATGTGAGGGCCCCAAATTATCAATTCCTCGTGGATGGGCTACAGTGCCGGCGAGTGGGGGAGGGGGAAGGCCAAAATCCTAAAATTCCCCGGTCATGAAATTCGAAAAGGGGGTTGGACACCACATGGCACTATAGAGGTCGCTGTTTATGATGCAGATGTATATCTTATGCAAACTGGCACTCTTACACTGCATCAAGACGTTGATTTTGTGGCTGTTCCCCATTTTCAGTGCTATTTCATACATTTTGGCATTTTATTTTCTCGCCGCAAAAATATGCGGTGGGGGGGGGGGGGGGGTATCCGATGACTTATCCCCCCTGGTCAAAAAGTGGGCGAATATATCCTTGCCATCCTCCCGGGAATTTACACGGCCACGGCCTTTATGCGGCCTGCTCAGAATTGGAAGAAGGAAGCAAAGATGTCGAAGAGTGTCTCGCCCTGCCGGCCTCCAATTCGAGGTGCTAAGTTCCCTCGTACAATGTTGAATCTTGGATGCGGGAGCATCAAGTATGTTTAGGTTAAAATGAGAACAGAGCTGGAAAGTTTCGTTCAATAGTAAACAGGTTTCTCATCTATATAACCAGGTTCTTGATTTGTTTCAAAAACTGGGATCTTGCACACGTTTTAATGAAGGTAAGCTCCTACTCCACATGCAAATGTGAAATGAATTCGACGCCATGGAACTTTGCTGCGAAATTCGCGAGAATTGAAATGTTCAACTCTTGCGAATTCGTAGTCAAGAAGCTTGCCGTGACGTCACAATGCGCGGTCGCGTTCGCTCTCCGGCTGAGTATGAACTTGCTTTTATTTTTTTGAGCATGTGACTTAAACTTGATATAACTTCTCAATTTGTGTGGTATGGTATCAACTCCCGGCTTATGTACCGGTATGCCCACTGTATTATTTGAAAATCCTTATTCAAGGCAAACGCTTGGTGGCGCTAGGCAGTACCCTTTGTAAATTATTCCTTTTTCTTATGTTTGGAAATGCAGATTCAGCGCTGAGAACAAGGCCAACATCAAACCGTGCACCTGCATGCCGTTTGGCTTCGGTCCGCGTAACTGCATCGCTATGCGCTTCGCCTTGCTGGAAGCCAAGATGGCGCTCGTCCATGTCATGCAGAAGTTCCGCTTCGACGTTTGCTCCAAAACTGTGGTAAGCTTTTTACTATTCTATACAAAGTTCGATCAAATGTCGATCGATGAACTGCAATAACAGATACAAGCAAGAGTAGACCTGTTTGTTTTATTTATTGTTAGTCAGTTACAGTAACACCTCCACGATGGCCGATGTTAACAAAGTGTATTGAGTCATTGTAAAGCGTTTCCCGGGGTGCTTTTTTCTGAATGTCTCTATAGATGAATTCGGCGACCAAAATCAGAAGCTTTTACTGCGTTGGTATCACGCTCACGCACAGAAGTGTGTATTTGCCTGCAATCGGGGATCCCCTATATTGTCCCTCTTTTGTTTGTACAAATTGGGCACCTTTCGGGAATTGGGGACCCTATTGTCCTCTATTGTTCAACGTCTCCTATTGAATGCAAAAACACTCTTGTCCTCCCGAGGACAATACTTTGTGTTTCCCTTTGTCCCTGTAATATAACACTCTCCCATAGACTAAGCACACAAACCTACTACAGAGGACCGTTTTGAACAAAAGACCTAACGCCCGACGACTGAAAGGATCTGTTGTTCTTAACGAGGCGCGTGTGCATTTTGGTATTCCTATTGGTCGAAGGAGCCCGGAGTGCGCGTGCGTACTACCTGAGCGCGGCTCGCGCGAGCCTGATGCCACCGCAGAAAATGGCTGCCGTCGGATTGGTCTGTACAATATTAACATATAGAAAGCACCCAGAGAGCGCAAACCTCCGCCAAGGCTAAACAATTCCCACCATACTGTCAGTACACCCAAAATAAATACCTGCATAAATGGTGAAGATTTCTATACAATATCCTGGATCCAGACCCAGATCCGGATCACTTCCAAAATCTAATCGATTTGTATTTGGACCAACCACCACCCCTAAACAATTTTTCATGCAAATCCGTCCATAACTTTTGAGTTATCTTGTTCGCATAAGACACACCAACCAACCAACCAACAAACCAACAAACAAACTAACCAAATCCGATGAAAACAACCTCCTTGGCGGAGGTAATAATTTTTAAGCTATTCAAAAAACAAAAACAAATTGGCAGTCTCTTTCCTAGATTCCACCGACTCTGAGTAAATATGGATTGATTTCCCCCAAGAGTGTACTGCTAAGTCCTGTTCCCAGAAACTAGGATTGGAGACCCTTCCGGGACATTTGGAGATCGCATTTTTGTTTTAATGGAGAATTAACTGTTACTTTTATTCAGAGACAAATAATTTGAGAGTTCGTATTTGATACAAAGTCTGATATAATATAAGTTTTCCCGGCCAATGTCCTAAAATGTTCATTCACTTCTGAAAATCGGTCAGTCATTTTCGTTTGAATTTAAGAATGCTTGGAACGTACACGCGTTTCATTTCCAGAGCATTCGATTCCGTTTCAGTTCAATCAGTTAATTAAGCGATTGAGCAGCACCTTTCGTATATGTCAGATTTGTTTACAAGACTTCTTTTTCGCTTTTAGAAGGCGATTTCTAACATTCACCATTTTATTTCATATTTTTTAGTTTTATGCCATCGGCACCAGATACAAATAGGGCTTTCTTTTTCATTAGCGTTCAATCAAAAATTAGCTGTACTTGAAATCAATTAAGAAAAGGTATGCTTGCGTAAATGAATGCACAGGTTACGCAATTGGCCGTCTGTTTCTCAAAACTGAATGCACAGGCAATGAAAACGATTGAACTTTCGTTGAATTGAAAAATGGGATTAAAGACGTGCATTCAAATTCAGACGAAAGTGAATGACCGATTTTCAGAAGTTAAATGAACATTTCAGGAAATTGGCCGGGAAAACCTATACTTTAAATCTATTTTTGTTTTTTTGGGGGGGCAATCTCTTTATAGATTCCACCGACTCTGAGTAAATATGGATTGATTTCCCCCAAGAGTGTACTGTTGAGTGCTATTCCCAGGATCTAGGATGGGAGACCCTCCCAAGACACTTGGAAATCGCATTGTTGTTTTCATGGAGAACTGTTAATTTCTTTCAGAGACAAATAATTAGAGTATTCGTAATGTATTAAGAATTTTGATATTACAACTAGAAATATTTATAATATATTGATAGACGAAAGAAGTAAAACACCTCAGATTGAATCGTGGTGGGAAAACGTACTTGGTGAGAAGATTAATTGGACTTCCACATGGAAAAAGAAAATAGCCGACATTAAAGAAATTAAGTTGAGAAATTTCAGTTACAGACTCATGCATCGTCTAATAGCAACGGAAGATTGATTGTATAAATGGAAAATTGAGAATAGCCCGTTGTGCTCAATGTGTGACACGATTGACGACTATAAACACGCATTCTTAACCTGTTTACAAACAATTGAATTCTGGAATCAATTAAAGGTTTACTATCAAGAAAAAACAAAAAGTAGTTTTATCACACCAACATTGTCAAACCTATTAACAGGTCTTGATAGAAGACCTGAGTTTAAATTAATAATTACGATAGCAATGTTTTCAATACATTAAGCAAGAATCAAAATGAGTATAGAAAAAAAAAGGATAAATATTTTTAATGTGTTCATTACAGAGCTATTATTCAGAGCAAAGTTTCAAAAGAAAACCAAGACTTCTGGCAACATTTTATGGCTTAAAGGGAATGTACATCATTGGCTTTTGCTGTAATTTTCAGAAATGAACTATTTGAGGGGTTAGTATAATAGATCAAATATTGTTTAAGTGACATGTTTGAAGTTTTGTGTTTGAAAATGCTTGAAAAACCAACAAAAACAAAAATTGTTTAAGTAGTCTGGTTCCCTGACTCCACTAAAGATAAAATGGATCAATTTATAGATGTCGGAAAATTGTAAGGTAAGGGAACCAGCCTAGCTGGCCTGCACCCATTCATGAACATGTAACCAATAGCAAACAAAATTTGGACGGAAAAAATTGTAAATTTGGAGCAGTAGTTGAAAAATAGTTAGGTTTTTCCAACGGTGGTCGGCCGACCACTGTTGGAAATGTATACAAAAATACCATTTTGTTGAAAATGACTTGACACCAGGTACCATAATTTTACAGGATGCTTTAGACTGTCATTTACCAACATCCTAGTAGGGTATTTCGTAAAAACTTGGTAGTTTTATTTTTTGATGTTTGCAAATGTTGTATATTCCCTTTAATATGCCTACTGCTGTTCACACTTATATATTTTTATTCAAAATGATAACACCATATATATTATAACCTATGGTTCTTACAAACATTTATACACATGTAGTACATCAAAACTAATGTTGTGTATATCATTTATGATTGTTATACATGTACATGTACTTTCTATTCATTGTAATAACTAGATTTGCAATATTGTAATTAATGGAAATAAATTTTGAAGGGAAAAAAAAGAAAAAGAATTTTGATATAATATTTTAGATTAAAATGCAACTTCAATAATCGGGTGTTTGTCAGAGTTGGAATCTCACCGAGATGTTTTGCAGACCATGTGACTTGACTTCTTTTTTGTTGTGCTCATATAGAATGCATATCTTATCTGGTGAATTATGAACTGTTTGTGTAATAGTATATGCATTTGTACATGTATTTGTTATCGATTTCTTCATTTTACTTTAAATGTTTACGTAATTCCGCCTGTGGCTGTACAAAGAATTAGAGCATAAAGTAATAGAATATAAACCATTTGACCAACCCGACGAAATGAGTCACAAGCACCGATATATAATAAAAAAAAATATGGATGGCCCATTGCCTTCACTGTAAAAAGTGAAGTCATCGTCCGCCGTATTACCACTCTTGGTATACTTGTTTGGTTCTTCTCCTAAGCTAATGACTCCGCAAGGGAGTTTTAACAGGAGGCCAAAAACAATAACAATGGAATTGTAAAAACAGCTATCTCAATTTAACAGTGTTCGTTACCCTTTTATTAAATGTATCCATTGTTTTTTTTTACTAAACAGTTAAAATTAATTTGTGACTGAAAAATAGTTTGTATATTAAATTATGTTGAGATAAAAATCGTTTAACACAATTGTTTTTTATTATTAATGTACGATGGGAGTGTTTGTACTGGTCCCCGTGCCATATTTGAATTGAGAGATTTGGAACCAGCGCGTCGCTTCAAATGTGTGTACAGCGCGTAATGGCCAATGAGCATGAGCTATCCAAAACATGTAGATGAGCCGTCACAAACCGTTTTACAAAATATTACACAAATGGAAATTAAAACAGTATTAAACAGGCAGCATTTTCACTCACGTGTCTGTGTGTCAAAATGGCCACCACTATTAAAAAAGGGCATATCGTACTGAATTCGCCAAAATTTGTATGTCTATTTATCTTATTTTTAAGGTCTTGTTGAATGGAAACTAACCTAATGTCGCATTGTTCCTCGGAAAAAAATGAGGGAAAAAAAACGGTTCTTAAAGTTGCATCTGACGCAGCGGACATTTTGTGGCATACGTATACATATTTCCAGCAGTAAATTTATGTCTTCTTCAAACCACAGCTTCTTTTTCCAAGATGTCTGACAATTCATTTGGAGGTAGAAATAGACGGATCTGATACACCGTGCCCTCTGGAGACGTGCACATAATAGGGAACAAAAGATTGTATACGTCTCCACAGGACAATTTCTATAGATGAATACGTCTCCACAAGCTGTTCACGAAATAGATATATGGAATAAGGATTTTACTCAAAAACTAGGAATTTCCAAGGTGGGTTGATCCGTCGCAAATGGAAGAGTTTTAGAAAATGGATATTACCGTAAGTCCAAATTTTAGCCAAGGAAATTAATTCTGGTTAAAATAAGAGCATTTTGAAACTTCACTTTCAAACTCGAAAACTTTACTACACGAGAACAAAGAAAATATATCTCCACAAGAATACACATTTCAGTATGTGTGTACACGTCGCGTGTATGCACACAACATGTACAAGTATCGCATGTTGTCCCCGGCCGCCGCACGTCCGCAGCATGTGCAGATCAGCGGATCACAAACCGTTTACAAAATATTAACACAATGAAAATTGAAAGGTAACAGGCAACATTTTCACTATTTGCACCGCCGTGAACGTAGAGGGCGACTGACCCATCGTCCATCGCGATTCTGGCGGCCCGCAGCTGGACGTGTTTTGCTCCAGGCTCAGGAAACTTGAATCCGCCCCCACCGGACCGGGGAAGATCTCAAGTTTCATGGGAGGAGTCGAGGATGCTAAGGGCAGGTTTGATTATGGGTACAGGGGATAGTTTGCTCTTCACGCCAAGATTTATTCGTTAGGAAAGTATGGCGAAGAGTTAGCGCGTTTTATCTTTGCGGCGCTGAATTAAATCAAGGGGTGCTTTGCTTCATGATCCATTTCCACTTAGGTGAGCCACGTACGTGTATTTATCTGTTTTAGGAATGCCCTTTGTGTTTATCACAAGATTGTCCGTGCAGGGTAGGATCCTGGCATTTTGTTAAGGTTAGTGTTATTCAAATCAGGGTATTTATGAGTAACGTTATTCATTGTGCAAGCCAGAAAATTCAGAGTGTGGCTTTGCGGGGGGGGGGGGGGGACACTCCATACTGGCTCACTACTTTACCTGCCGCCAAATACATCAATTTTCACCTCACCTTGTGATTTCACCCATGAAGAGGAATCCAGGAAGCTCTGGAAATGCGAAAATAATTAGGCAAAATGTATTTTTTAAAGCACATTTTGGATGCACACGTCGTGCAGAACTAAGTTGAAGCAGCCGGTCAAAACTGATTGAAGTGTCTGGAAGACAGCGGTACGTTATCGCATGACATCGACAACCATGACAACGCATGAGCCGGCCAATGATAGTGCAATACGTCATTATGAATATTTATTTTCTCATGAATATTTAGTTTATTTCAATGGATACTTCAAATACGTCCACAGATCGACCATTGCAACAGCGATCGTGCGCGGCCTAGCGGTTAAAAGTCTCGTGTTTCAAGCAAGAGTCCGAGGTTCGAAGAAGTAAGTGACTGATTAATAAATAGGAATAAAGGAAAGTAGAGGGTGAAAGTAGAGGAGGAAAAGTGGAGGGAATAACCATAGAGGATGCAACTGGCGCTTGAAAATTAATTGAATAACGTGGTGAGCCAGTAGGATTTTTTTTCCAATCTGCCCCACCCCTCGGCGGATTTACGACATTGATCCGCAGCTCCAGTGCTTGCTACTCAACTTTCTGATTTGTTTGCATCATCTGTCGATAAACGCGACGTGCATTAACGACAGCAAAAATCAACCCAACGACATTAAATGCAGTGGCAGGTATCCGAATCAGAATATGCGGCACCGGGTTTGGGATGTAACAGTAGGCGACGTACGCCCCTATCGAAACGCGGAGGAATAGAAACAGCACCGCACGCGTCACGTCCACGATCTTGTACGCGATGTGCTCCGTCATGTCGTGATACCGCATGAAACGCAAGAGACTGTTCATGGGGAGAGTTATGAAGGCGACGAAGAGGAAGTAGACCACCTCACTGCCCGATCGACCGGTGGCGAGTGCCGTGGACAGCATCATTATGACCAGGGAGTGATGGACGAATTGCCTCAGGTTTTCGAGATGACCGATACAGCAACAGTGGAAGAGGTCGTACAGCAACCCAGAAAGGGCATTGATCAGTAGGATTGTCTCCTTGGCGTTGGATTCAGCACCTGTTTGCGAGAATCAATCAATCAATATTAATTGTCACATGAACCAGAGCAGTTCCGTCTGTGAAAATGAAGCTTAGAGTTTAAACATTTGTTTGTAGGCCTATACCCGCTTTTTCAGACATGTTTAGATTATTTTGTTGCACGGTATAGAGTTCAGCGTAGCTACGGGGGCGTTTAGGACATATAAACAATTTGGCAACCGGAGATAAACACAGTCCTTAAAGTTACCATGATCAGCGGGTTTAACCGAAAGGGGTTTCTTTTCTTTGTAACAATTTCGTTTACTTTTGACGAAAGTCATTGGTATAGCGTTCCTTGGTCCAGTTATGTTTGGAAGTATAAATAACGATGTTTTATTTTTACAACGGTGGCTTTCCACCGTAGTAGTAGTGGGAGCTCTTCATCATTGTCACCGTTGAGGGTACCCATGCACAGTGTCTATTTGATCTCTGAATGGCAGATGAACATTGCAGGGTGAGTAAAAAAAACAAAAACGAAACCCAATGTCGGGACCATTGTTTTAGTGAAGTTCTGCATGTAGCACTTTCAAAATCTAGGATATGAAAGCCCAATTCATAAACGTTCTTTTAGTACAAGAATCATTCACATGACTCATGTACTTTGTAAGTTGCGGAATTTTAAACACAACCACCGTTTTAAAGTTGTGTCCACGGATCACAAAAAAGGTAAGTTCTTTCAGCAAAACGAAAACAAATCACATAGGGATGTGTAGGAATTGTTTTGGTTTTGCTAAAAGAACGCACACCTTATTTGTGATCCGTGGACAGAACTTTAAAACGGTGGTTGTATTTAAAATTCCATAACTTCAAAAGTACATGAGTGATCTGAATGATTATTGTACGAAAAGAAAGTGTATGAATTGGGATTTCATATCCTAAATTTGGAAATTGCTACGTGCAGAACTTCACTAAAACAATGGTCCCGACATTTGGGTGGTTTTTTTTTTACTCGCCCTGTACATCATTCATGGCTATAATGGCGTGAGATAACAACTGAATGGCTGCGAAATAGGCTCATGAAATAATATTATAATTAAAAATCATTTCGTTTTACTTATAAAAGTACCTGGGTTATCGCAAGGGTCGGTTTTGTAAAATTCGCACCAGACGGCCAAGCCTAAAGTCGCGATGATGTTGAGTGTCACAACGAAATGATTCCTGCCCGCCTTGGGCGTGTCAGGAAAGGCCAAGCTGGTGAGGACGTAGAGGGCGCACCACAGAGTAAACAATGCGGCAACGGCTAACACGATGACTGCTGGCGTGAACTCCATCGTGGCTGGTATGAAGGTCTCAGATTTAGGATAGATATCAAACCTGCAGCAAATAGTAATGACATTTAGAGGTCATAAGTGCCGGTTCTCATCGGGGTGAGGACGAACGAGTTACTAAGAAACTTGACGTGTTTCATTCTATACATTATTTTAGGGTACAAAATGTGACATTTGTCCTGCTCTGGTGCTCAGTAATTATACTATTTCAAGTATCATTGAGAATGACCTCAAACGACTTTTTGTAGGGTAGGTAATTTGCTATTCATAATCACTCTTGGAGAACGACTGCACTATAAAGAGTGCATCACAGGGAATTATAAAGTGTTCATGTAAAAGCTGTCAACATAAAACTTTATAGGCCTGCACTGTGAAAGTAATGCACCTATCAAATGTTCCGCCACTCCTCCTCCCCCGCTGCCCCAGGTCCGATGTCGGGATTTGGTCACGTTTTTCATGCCCCAGGGTGGGGATTTTGGTCACTCAAATTACATTGTTAACATTGGTGTACTGCATGGAAAGGCAATCACTAGTCTATAGTGCGCCCCACGTATGTATATCGGGGCATGGTCGGAGATTGTCACTTAAATTTTGCCCGAGGGGTGGGGATTTTGTCACTTCAAAAGTGACAATCCCCACGTCTTCGGTGGGGCAGCGGGGTGGGGGAAACAATTGATAGGCGCATATAAACAGTAACACATCCTGTCACAAGATTACGGAAATTTATTCGCTTAAAATACTCTATGTACTATTTTTATATCATTCGAATACATGTACATAATTATTACGGGCTACGCGCTGCATAAATAATTCGTCGCTGTTTTCAGGAAGGAACAACATTGGACAGAAAACGTCAGTTTTTATTTGCCAATAAAACTTGATTTTCGTGAAGAAATAACTCAATAACTATTATCTAAACGTCGATAGATTTGTTTCGTTCGATTTCTTTCGAAAACGGAATAACCTTTACATAGGAATTATAGCAATGTTTTTGGACTGTGGTGAAACTCGAAACGGGGAAGTCTGCAGTTCATCGGTAAAATGTACGTGGTTCCGACTTGGCTAACTGCATGCGTGCATTTAACCATGCAGATATAAATAGTCTAGTAGTAGTACAGGAAATCCTAGCAGTGCATGTACATGTACATGTACATGTACATGTACATGTACATGTACATGTACATGTACATGTACATGTACATGTACATGTACATGTACATGTATAGCCTAGTATAGGCCCATTATGTACATAGTACATGTACATTGTGCATACTGTCGAATCTCGTTAGTACATTAATACAAAATTCTGGTTATAACAAACATAAAGCCTTAGTCCCGACTGTGCATTTATGTGCACAATGAATGGGACTGATGTTCCTCTTAATACTGTAACGTCTCTCTGGGGTGAGAGACATTATCAAATAAAGAGTCAGATACAAGTATCTTACACACACACACTAGTACTTTATTCTTGATTATTTACATCTCAGGTCAATAGAGGGCGCACTATATATACGTGTACATGTCAGGAACTCTGTCGGGGTCAGAGCCCAGATCAATAATCTAATGCATCATATGCGGGAGCTCTGTGAAGGTCAGAGCTCAGCTCAAGAACCTACTGGGGAAGAGCCCAGTACAACAATGACCAGAACTTCCATTTCTGCGCGGTTTATATACACTTTTGGGTGCGCGTCTTAGCCAATGGGAGCATTGGATTCTGGTAGTTATGAATAATGCATACGTGTACAAAGGCATGGGGAAAGTTCTCTATGGGAGATTTGTACACGCTGACTTAGACATTCTACTGGAAGAAAGTCCGAGAGCAGTGGTTAGCGGGCGAAGTAGGATCACTCGTGGGTGCGTTACGGGGAACTGATCCTCAAGGAAAAGGGAAAGGGAATAACTTTCTCGGTACATAGGCTTGTGTACAAGACTTAGTCTCTAGACTAGTTAAGATTCTACACACTAATGCTATGGAGTAAAACTATGAGATGAAGGACGTAACCTGACCTCTAGCTACCGTAGGTCTCGGCCAGTGGGTTAGCGGGACACACTTGCTGTGGTGTACGGGGTCACTAAGGGGTGAATACACGGGAAGGGTTTAGCGAGCCACATTCGCTAAATGCTCGGGGTCAATGTGGGTCGGATGCGAGGTAAGGTGTGTGAGGGGAATTCGCATCGACTCCGGGGAAAGGTGGAGGGAAAATGGCCAAGTCCTAAGTACATGTCCCATGGCGGTACATGTTCAATAGCAGTGAGTGCTACATGCATTGCGCGCTATACAATAGCGTACTGTACAATGTACTGCACATTTGCACGTGTGTCTAAGACATCGTGGTAAAGCTTCGCGCTGTGTGAGGGCACACAGGATCGCTGCAAGCATTACGCTGTGCACGGAGTGGAATGGATTGGTTGGGAAATAAGTAAACTACGCAATTTGCGGGAACGCAACAATACAAAATTCTGATATAACAAACAATTTGCCTAGGTCCGAACCAGTTTGTTTTAACGAGACATGTATACGTACACGAACATGTACATGTACACCCACATTGTGCAGCCTAGCCTATTAAATCGACCTATACGCGTAACATTGTAAAACAACTTGGCTTGGCTGCCCATGAATTTTGCCTTTCTTTTAACTCGTAAATATAACAATTAGCCTCAATAACACTGTACCATAGCTGATATACATGGACATGTTCATTTAATTAAGTGACGTCCGAACACTTACGATCTTTCCCGCTTTTTGCGTGGACTTGAACAGCAGAATTCGCGAAGTCAATCATCCACCTCACCCAACAGCCGCAGTCTTGATGTTTACGTGCAACAGCGTTGTTGTTCGTTGTTGTTCGTTGTTGTTCGTCCAATTCAAGGTCATTCAGTATATAGTCACGGGTCACGTATTTTCAACATCGTACAATCATAGGGTTAGGTCCTAGCTCTACAGCGTGTCACGGCGCATGGCTAAGCCTACCTACCTGCCAAAAAAATCCATTCTGTCAAATTTTCTGTCAAACTCGTTTTTTTTAACAAAAATTTCTGTCAAAGTTAGCCGAAAATCGGCTAAAACGGTCACCCTGTTACCTGCACTTATGCGGGTTTATTCAGTACTTGTGAAACCAGGAAACACCGGACTGACTTTCCTGCCAGTGCACGTATACGTGCACCCCAGTTATCCGAAAACTGGAGGCATATCTGTTTAGCGCCATGGACCTATGGTTTGATCATACAGAATAGAGAGAACAGCCGAGAAAAAAAACCATGCAAAACCCTCCAACCCCCACCCCCCCCCAACAACAGAGAACAATTAATGTTGTTAGAGAATGATTAAGTACAGTTTGACTGATCTTGTCAATGTTACACATGAAGAACAGTAAGTTACACATTAATTCCCATTGTTTTTAATGTCAAAATTGATGGATAATATGACATAATTGAATATTATTGAAATGAATAATATATTGAATGTCACAATGTTATTATTGGGTTAAGCTTTCACAGGTTAATTTTCTGAATGCTATTTTAATAACAATTCGCCATCAGATTCTCTATTGATAAGTCGAAAGCATAATGCTTGTGTTTTTTGTTATGATTTGGTGTTTGCTGGGGTGTTTGTTTGTTTGTTGGGGTGTTGTTGTTGTTGGTTTTTTTTTTTGGTTTTTTTACTCAGTTAGGAAAAACTTTAGGCTAGTGTACAAAATATAAACCACGATTCAGAACCAGGGGCGAGGCAACCTCGTCCCCAGTGCTTACTTTATTTCCAACGTTGTTTCCAATAGTAAACCCTGGATAGGAAACTTCCTTCCTGCATGCTGATTCGATACCGCAATTGGCTAGAAATAGATCGTGTACTTGGTGTTGTTATTCACAACGTGCAGTATGTGTTTTCGCGATCATTCGTTCACGCCTTCTCAAAACTATTAATTTCCTTTCCAGTTTGTTAATATTAATATGAATTGTGATACTGCATGTTGTCTCGTTAAGATCGTAACAGTTTAATTAAAATAAAATCAACTTTTCGTAACTCACGCCATGCTCGCGCTGCGACGAATTGATTCTGTTTTTACCCCAGACACCGCATACAAAAACAAACGCAAATGTAACGCACAGGCAGGCACCAGACTACTCCTAATTTGCATACGTGTTCAAAAATCTTGCACATGCAAATGATCCAATACCAGGGTGAGAGAGCAGGTAGTGGTGGGCGCGTACTGCTCGACACCCTGGGGATGAGGTTGGGGGCGAGGTGATTTAATCGTGATTCATTTTACATAATCTTTTTAATCAATTTAATCACTTTTAATGTATTTAAAGGCTGGCACAGTTGTCGGCCATACGCATGCTCGCTCATGAACCCAAACACTTGCTGACTGAAAACATTTCTGAGAAAATGCAAACCATAAGTTCAATGTCGTGTACTGAATTGACAGTTAAAGTAAACTTTACGACAACAAAATATCTAAAACTCTGGCAATTGCTGGTGCTGGATTAGTTATCAAATTGAGGTTTCTTTACTAAAATTACATCGGGGAAGGTGGGGTTACAAGCTGGTGGTCACGTGGATCTTATATTGCATATGGTCACTTGAGGGCGCTGCTTACTTGTAGCTGGTATATCCCCAACTTCGTCCTCGGGGTGTCGAGCAGTACGCGCCCACCACTAGCTACTCTCTCACCCTGGTATTGGATCATTTGCATGTGCAAGATTTTTGAACACGTATGCAAATGAGGACTAGTCTGGTGCCTGCCTGTGCGTTACATTTGCGTTTGTTTTTGTATTTTGTGTCTGGGGTAAAAACAGAATCAATTCAGCGCGAGCATGGCGTGAGTATTACGAAAACACGATTTTATTTTAATTAAACTGTTACGATCATATCGAGACAACATAAATTATGCAGTATCACATTTCATATTAATATGAACAAATTTGAAAGAAAATGAATATTTTCGCGAAGGCATGGACGAATGATCGCGAAAACACATAGTGCACGTTGTGAATAACAACACCAAGTACACGATATAAATCAATTTCTGGCAAATTGCGGTATCGAATCAGGATACAGGAACGCCGGGTTTCCTATCCAGGGCTTACTATTGGAAACGATGTTGGAAACAAATTAAGCACTGGGGACGAGGCTGGTATATCCTCCCAATCGATGCCGCTGAGTGGAGGTAGGAAAAAACAATGCAAATTTGAGAGAGTCCCACCACTTCGGTGACAACGTATGTGATTTGGCATAGAATAACATAACTAATTGGATATCTCTTGAACATTAAATTCATTTGAACATCATTTCACCTGCAATTTTTTTTCGCATTTTCCATTTTTTTCTTCTTCTTCCCTATTCCATTCCCCTTCCTTCTCCATTCTTCATTTTCTATTTTTATTTTCTATTTTGCCGACAGCACCAGGATTTTGCCGACAAAACAGACTAGCGACGTCTGTGAGTTAGGTATAATATTTAGATAAAATGAGTTTATTAAACAATATACAAATATAACATGGTTAGAGGGTGGACAGTCGATATTCGCTCCCCGAGGTATTGGAAGTTGACAAACTAGTTCCCGAGGCGAAGCCGAGGGGAGGTAATATCGACTGTCCACCCGAAATAAACCATGTTATATTTGTTTTACTATACCTCATACATATTCAGTTGCCGAATTTTGTTTTATTATTATGCACCTAAAACAAAATTCGGGGAAACTTGTACAGCTCACCAAAAATTCAACTTCAATTACTGGTTCGGTTCGTTTGCAATATAATACATTTACTACAGTTGTAAATACAGTTGTTTGCAATGTGTACAACTTTCTTTTGTACAGGAGACATCTTTACACGGTCTATAAATTGTCTCCAGTACGGCATCATTGAGCTCTGGAAATTAACATTTACGCGAACCATGCAACCATGCATCTCTCCTGGGCGATGTTCGCGCGTGCGTACTGCAACCGTGCGACAGTTCCTCGATTGCTCTGTAAAGCGCATGCGTAGTAGACTGTCGCACGGGTAACCCATGCGACAGTCTACTACGCATGCGTATTTACAATGTGCATGAATCCTCGCGCGCGCGTTTGGTAAACAGCAAGAATAACATCTGGCACGTGATGGTGAATTGACCAGTGAACGTTCGGCTCTCGATCATGAATATGTATGAGGTATAGTAAATTCAATTGGTCGTATACAAATTCCATTCCGTCGAGGTTAGTTTGAAGAGGTTCGAGAATTCTATTTCATTAAAGTAAAGGAAAAGAACGCAGTACTTGTCTTGAAATTGTCCAATTTATTTGTTAACTGATGAATGGGATGGCGCCAGACTTTTTATGGAGGCACAATGTATAGCCTAATTTTACTGTCATATTTATTAAAAAAAATGGCCTTAAACATAAGGGAATGTTTAATTACACATGTTAAATTATTCATTGAAGCAGACTGGAATTTATTATACATTAAGTTACTTTTCATTTCTCTTCGCAAGTTTCAAACATTAGGATTTTACCTAACTTTCAATTCAATATGGTTCGTGCCATATTTTCAATGGGGAGCGCTGATAAAATCCTACAATCAGGTACACTATATTAACTGAAAGTGTACAAACAAATGCACCCTTCTCACGACTATTTAGGGGGAGACCGTTCGCATGTACGTCACATTCTTACATTTTGCTACTGCATTTATTTTTATCCTGGATTTTTTTTAGCCCCCCCCCCCCCCGCCCCCGTAGAACCGCCACTGCATGCATATTATGAATAAGAACTTACTTATTATGAATAGGACGAGGACGGCCGCAGACTGCACGAAGAAGAGGACCTTATACACGTTACGCACTTTCATCTTGGCCGAAACGGGGGGCTAGGCATATTATCTTGGGATTTTTTGGTGAGCTAGGGAACCACGCGCCCCTCCATAATGGCTCAGTGCCAACCCCATACTCGGTTGTTCCTAAGCTTCGTGCTAATATATATTTACCAACTAAGTTAATTTGTTCTCTTTGGAAAAATGTACGTATAAGTAATTGTCGAATAATTTAAATTTGTGAGCTCGATATTAAAACGCTGGGTCTTGAGTAAGATCCCGTGGCGGGATGCTTGGGTGCGGGCCGGGGTTGCGGGTCTGGCTCTATTCCAGAATGTCTGTAACTCACTGCACTGTACAAAATATATACAGGATTCGGTATGAACAATTTCCTCCAAAATGTGTCCAATAATCTCTGATTATCATTTATGGCTCATTCTCAACATTTTTAAAGTAAGTAAACAATATTCAAAAATGAATTTTTATATTAATTTATTAATTGTTTAGGCCTAATGACTATATTTTTTCTTTGTCTAGAATGTGTGTATTTGTACAGCGCTAGTGACATATAACGGTTTCGAAAATGATATAATTATTACACTGTCACCATCATATAGTATAAAAGCATTCTATTCATTATGTTATGAGCAATTTTATGGACTTGAAAACTGATTATACTCATTATTATGATACAAATAAAATGCAAAATTTTGTTTCAAAAGCGGAAAGCCTGAATCTGGTTTCCGACGTTAATTTGAACAATTTGAATCTGGTTTCCACGTTTGAACAACGTTTTCAGGGAAGTTGTCGACTTTTATAAGCATTCGCCGTACTGAAGTTGCCATGCATATTATTCATTTTGACATCCAACGAATCAGGGTGACCGTAAGGTCAGAGCCAAATTCTGCTAAATGCACATAAAAAGTCTGTCAGATATATCAAATATCTGCCAAATTCCCCAGAAGTACTTGAAATACACTATAAACACTTAAAATCACATGCAGATTGGAAGTATTGACTTCATTAAGGTTCAAATTACATTATAAACAATTTATAGTCATATAAAGATGTTATGAAATTATCGCGTACATTAATTTTGGGTAAAAAGGCGCAACTATATATATATATATAGATCCGGCCACAATGAAGACCATTTCCCAGTTAACCTCGGCACCTTCACCAGCCAACCTGTCCCATTATGCAAGGGTTTGTTGAAAGGTATGAAGTATTTTTCAAACAAATATACCATTTTTTATTCAAATTTGCTGTTTTTCCTGTCAAATTACCATTTTTGCAGAATTCTGCCAGAAATCTGCCAAAAAATCCATTCTGTCAAACTTTCTGTCAAACTCATTTATTTTACAAAAATTCTGTCAAAGTTAGCCGAAAATCAGCTAAAACGGTCACCCTGCGATGAATCGGGAAGGCGCGGGGATTATTTTGGGATTTCCCACCTAACCGTATAAATAGTGTGCGGGAATCCCATTTAATTGGATTCGACGAATCGACGGTACGGCTAGACAGTACGGCTAGACAATGACGTCAGCGTAACCTTTGACATGAAACAGGTGATTGTAAAACATTGTACCCTAGTAAATTGAATTTCCGTACTAGTGCGCATGCGTTATACCAATAAACACCAATCGATAGGTTGAGTGTACTTTGGTGTCTGAAGTCTGAGTTAATATGACACCTCCACTTTCCACTCGCCCAACGCATGGTGCCTAGTTCAACACAACAACACAACAAGATGCAGTTGAGGTAAGTTGATATCGATACTTTGCCTTTCAAACGGCGTTGAATAATACTTTTGTAAACTAGTACTAGAGCAACTAGAACTTTCAGTTTCAGTGAAGGATGACGGAGTAACTCCTTCAGCTATATTTGTGCTGGTAAGTGTAGGCTCATGTTCTAGATTTAGATCAGAAGGCTTCTCTGACGGAGAGAAGCCTGCTAGTACTAGCATGACTAGGCTCGTTTGACCATGGAGGAATAAGAACACACCAGACCATTTTTCGTGCGCTTAGTTTGACCGATTTTTTTTCTTGCAAAAACTAAATCATACACAGTTATGGAGTTAAATATTGTAAGAATGACTAATAAACTACATGGAAAAATAATTTGAACATATTGAACGTCAAGGAAGCACCAAGACAAGAACGTCGTCGTCTGCAGATGAGTCAAATTGGCTGCCACAAAAGTTTCGTGCCCATAATTCGCGGACAAACGGAAAACGTCATTCTACTTAATCTCCATTGTGTCCTACTTCTTATCTTAAAACAATGCGGATCGATGTTTGTTGAACATGTTGAATTAAAGGATAAGTTCATGTGCACAACTTTGGTCTGTAGTTTGATAAACTAACTTTTATTTGCCATCTGACATTGTTACTAAATACACGTTTGAAATAAATGAATTTCTTTTGATTTTGGTATGGTAACAACAACTGCATGCAAAATAACTTGAGTAACTCCAGCTCTAATGCCTATGCGATAGGCATTAGGAGCTGGAGTTACTCAAGCTACATGCAAAATATTTAAAATCATATCGTTATTAAAATTTTGACGTAAATAAACTAAGGGGCCATTCAGAATTCAGTGTTTTAAAATTTTGACTATTTTTCCAAATTGTGGGTGGAAGGGTCAAGCTAAATAATTGAAAATCGAAATTCACTTTTCATGGGAAAAAAAGAGCAAAATAAAAAGAAAGATCTGTTGACTTTTGTTTGTTGTCGAAAAGTTGCAAAGAGACAGCTTTTGCCTCCGCCCAGCACTCAGCAGCAATGGACTTTTTTCCGAAAGGACACGCAACCCACACAGGCCCGCCAGTGGGATGTAATGATGTACATGCAAGTGCACGTACATGTAACGTACATGTACATGTACATTTTTTATTACTACGTAACAAATCAGTTTTTTATTAATCGAAATTGGGGGTGGGTGGGTGGGTCAAAATAATTTGGAAAAAAAAAAATCGAAATTTTCAAACACTGAAAAATCTGAATGGCCCCTAAATCCACAAATATTATAATACTTTTGTCGAAAGTCTAAGAAGCTTAGTTAAATCCTATGCTTGGAAAGAGTTCAGAGAATTTTGCTTTGCTGAAAATCAACCATGTGCCAATTACATAACATTTTACAAATGTATGCAGATGCTCCCAAAATGATAGAAACATTTGCAATATAACTTCAGTATGCCGTGGCTATATTTTTAAGTACTTGGCAAAAATATTTGAAATGACCCATCCATCAAAAACATAACAACACCACCCTTCTTTAACAATCTTCTCTGGCATTTATTGCTGATTCTAATACACCTGCGATCAATCAATCAATTATACAGGCGCACGCGTCGCACGTGGTCGACCATACCATTCCGTGGCCAATCCGATCGCGCCGCCTCGGCACATGGTTGCATATGCTACACATCATTTCAATAAAAACAAAAAACAATTGGCGTACTTTTTGGGTACTTTAAACCTTACGATTAGGCCTTAACCCTAACCCACCTCACTCCTCCAACATCCTCCTGGCGGTTTTGGAGGGTTCTAGAGGATTGAGGATGAATGGTGATTGAATCAAATGAGGATTCTGGAGGATTGAGGATGAATGGTGATTGAAGCACATGAGGATTCTGGAGGATTGAGGATGAATGGTGAATGAAGCACAAGAGGATTTTGGAGGATTGAGGATGAATGCATTTTGAGGCAGGACTGTCTGATGATTTTGAAGGATTTGGCGTTGGTTATCCTTCATTTAAACACGAGTGCAAAGTTTTGGGATGAGGAGGATTTTGGAGGATTGAGGATGAATGCATTTTGAGGCAGGACTGTCTGACAGTTTTGAAAAATTTAGGCGGAGTTGAAAAATTTTGGAGGATTTTGGAGGATTGAGGATGGTTGTAAGCAACAAGGGCCTAGGGGGTTAGGGTTAATATTCCCACAGGAATATATTTTAAGGCATATTCATTCCAACAAACAACTCGGTACCGAAATCTGCATCTCTGCGAAACAGATCGTAACATAAAAATGCAATATAAGGCACACGTTGTAGTTCGTGCTCCGTAATTCTGATTACTGTTGTTTAGTGAAAGTCGACCAAAGTTGTCTTTCACATTTCGATATCCCACTTTTAAAAATTCTTCCGATTGAAAGCATTTCGTTCAAAGCGTGGTTTGTAGCCCAATTGGTGTCCCTTTGAAGAGAACAAGGCCCTACTTGTACCTACACAATCTTGCATGTTAGACCAACTTTTATATCCCTACTTATATCTTGAATCTTTTTCAGGTTATTGTCTGATTTAACTTGTCCAACGAACACCTCTTGAGAGTCAACAGGGCAGGCAAATATGGCGGAGGCCTCGACTTCAGCAATGAGGGAAGGACATCCCAGCGACACAGACAGGGTTGTGCCTACAGGAGAAAAAGGTGATAAGATTGTGTGAACTTTGCCAAATACAAACTTGTTATGATCGATCACAACTTTTAGAATTTAAAAGAAAAGAAAAAAAATAAGTGGCTACATAGAAGCTTTGGGAGGGGGGATGAAAGCATGGATGTGGCAAGGCCCCCCCCCCCTAGAAAAGCAGAGGAGCTCTGCAAAGAGCAAGACCATCTCAACACTCTGAAACTGAACCTGAACGAGTACAGACTGCAGTTGATTGGAAAAGAAAAAGAACAAGTTAGTGAGCTTTCCGCCGGGAAACAGGAATGGGCATTCAACAGGGAACAGAGACGGTGGCTGTACTTGAGACGGGAACTTCTGTACGAGGCGCAGAAACTCAGGGATGTATCCCAAGCTGGTGGACAGGCTTCTACGCAAGAGCTTCCTGGAGAGGAAAAGCACAGTGAACTGGACTACAGCGATAAACCACTAGCGGCACTCAAACGGCTTAAGGCTGTGCAGGCTGGTTTGGCAGACGAGTTGACATTCATCCAAAGGAGCAGTGAGGAGGACTTGTCCCGCGGCGGCAGACATGCCATTCTGTTTCACTTTGAACAGCTCGTGTGGCATCAGAGGATGTGGGTCTGCAATCTGGAGGAGGTCCTGCCCGGACAAGAAACGGACGTTGGTTCAGAGAAACAGGGTAGGATTGTAACCGAGCTGCGCAAGGTTGTCGATGCACAGAAGGAACTGATCAAGATTCTAGAAGATGCTCTCGAGCAGAGGAAAGTTCCAGGGAGACAGTTTAAGATGGCAGAGATACAGAGTGGTACAACTAAGGAGCTAGTGGAGCTTATTTCTGAGCAGACCCGCTTAGTGGAAGCCAGTGATCCGGCGCAGGATTACAGTGGAGAGCTGCAGCGTGTGGACTTGATGGTGGAAGAGTTTGCCTGCATCAACGTACGTTGGGAGGTCATCTTTGAGCATGAGAGGTTAAGGGGTCACCGGAAGAAGCCAATGCAGAAAGCCGTGGTGGAGTCAGTTGAGATGCTGAGACAGCAGGTGTACGCGCTGGGCCTCAACCATCGAGAGATCTATCGTACCCTACCGATAGATATTGCTTTGGATCTTGAAGAGGACATTCTACTCAAGCAGATGACATTTTGGGGAGGAGTCATAGAAAGGCACTGGGATGACTGGCTGTTGGGGGATGTTTGTAAGATAAACACAGTGTTGTTGTTGAGTCCAGCACATGTCCTCACAAGTCCATCACAAGTCCTCACATACATGTACAACAATTCTATGACAGGTCCATCACAAGTCCTCCTCAGTCTATCAAATGTCCTTAAGTTTGTCACAAGTCGATCACAAGTCCACACAAATCCATCACAAGTCCTCACAATTCCTCTTGTTCCCAGTCACTGGCTTTGAGTATAATGAACTGTTACAATAAATCACTAGGATAACTGACCCATTCTGTGAAGTCTAATGCTTTCACTATCAATGTGTACATCTGAAGTGTTCTAAAATGTTAAAGACTCCACCAAGTTCAGTGTTACGATGAAGACCATCTACAAAAACTAGACTGATCAGCAACATGCACAGACACATCGCACTTACACCGAGGGAACATTATGTGAAAAATGTGTTCTACAAGTGCATGCAATAATGATGAACATTATGCAGTACGGTACAAATGTACATGTATTCTGTGATGACGAAGTATAGTGAGAGCATATAACGTTTTTGATACAGTCCTTTTGTCAATTTTTCAGCTGAAGCAGGTACATTTACACATGGATTGGTGGGGCAATCATCGCGCTCTGTCCAACCAGCTGTCAGTGTCGAGGGTTTCGGGTCACCAGGCATCAGCATAGAGGGCGACAGGGTACCAGACCAAGGAGACTCCCAGGTTCTGGGGTTTGGGATGATCGGCGGGAGTGCATTGCCGGTCAGTTTGTGTTTCCGCTACACTCTCAAAATTTAGGACTCTGCACACTATTTAGAGAGTTTGAGTGCCTGGGGGAGGGGGCTACTGTATCAGTGATTCTAGTCTCATATATGGTTTAATTCCTAAACCAGCAGAGATGACAATGATTTCTATTGTACTGTATGTTACAACGTCTGTTTTATTTCTTCTCTCCGTAAATCCAATGCCAGATGCGTCCTTCTCAGCCACATAATTTCAGTGATGATGCTTTCTTGTTGGACAATTCAAGTAGTGATTCAACTCCATCACCTCCAACTAGTCCGGCATACTTACCATCGGACAGCAGAGAATTGCCAAAAGGTAATTTACAAATCCAATTAGTTAAAATTTGAGATTAAAATGTTGAGAATAAACAAGTAAAATTGCCCAAAGAGCAGAATCCAACATGAAAACCCCCAACACAGTTCATGTATTAACATTTACTCCCTAGGCAGTTTTTGTTAGGAGGTGTCTCCCAAATCTTATAGACCATTATCATGTTGCGGCCATCTTGATTTTTTTTTTGGATAAACTCATGAGATGATTCCTAAGGATTTTTTTAATGAGATGGAATGTTTGCGTCAGGGTGATGTAAATCAAATTAGGTTTGCCCTTCACCGACGTATAAACACAGTATACTCAGTATGTTACCTCCCGAGTGAAAGTTGGGAAAAATCACTCGGGTGGGACTCGAACCCCACGACTTCCTGCTTTCTAGTGCATACTGGGGAAGTAGAAGGATTTTAAGGGTGTCATACCCCCACCCCCCTGATTCGAAACAGCCAACCGATCCCGTTAGCTCGGTGGTCGAGTGGTAAGACATTGGCACTAGAAAGCAGGAGGTCGTGGGTTCGAGTCCCACCCAAGTGATTTTTTTCCAACTTTCACTCGGGAGGTAACACACTGAGTATACAGTGTTTATACGTCAGTGAAGGGCAAAACCTAATTTGAGTTGACTATTTTAATTTCAGACGATGCATCTACCCGGCCGACCCATCTGCAGCTGATTCTGCAGGAACATGACAAGCAGATTGCAGGGTTTAGCGATAGTGAGCTACAAGAGAGCATCTTCCAGTTGCCCTACATCGCCATCTCCTACTTCAACGAGATGGGTGGAAGCCTAGCCCTGAAGGAATACAATGTCCACCTGTACATCCCGCGTGGCGCCCTACCCGCGGGAAGCCATCAAAAGGTGTACATCTACGTTAACCCCAACGCGCCCCCGATTGATGGGTTGGGTGGACAAGACATTCCCCTATCCCCAATGATCCAGTGCGGTCCGACAGGGCTGCAGTTTCTAGACAGGGTGGTCTTGTCGTTTCCCCACCACGCCAAGGAGGGGACGGGATGGAATTTCTCCGCACACATTTGCAGCAACGACGACGATGCCTCAAAAACCTGGCAGGCTCTTGATAGTCAGGACGACGGAATCTTGGTGTCGACTAAAAATCAGAAAGCCGTGCTATTGATGGGTCACTTTTGTGGAGCAGTTTTGACCAGCCAAGATCAGTCTGTCACCAAGAGAGTAAAAGTTGGGACATTCGGAGTTGACTTGGACCCCAGCGAAGACTGGTACCCTGCGCGGATTCACATATGGAATGATGATCCAGTCGCTAAGCAGGTACAGACCATTTCTCATTTCACAGACATGTAACTTTTCCTCGGATCAGCTGATTTCCTCGTTTTTCACCTCACACTTATTAAAAACTGAAAAACAACTGTATGAAGTCTTGTAAAGATTAAAATGTTATCTTGGTTTGGTTACTTTCCAGTGCATGGCTGTGTTTACAATGGGCAGGATTAAAAACTGGCATTGCCCTTCACAGACGTAACTTCATAAACACTGTATAGCCTGCTCACTGTTGTCAAAGGGCTAGCAAGAACATTTCACAGGCTTATCAGGCGCGGATCCAAGGGTGGGGGGGGGGGTAAAAAAAAATAGCTCTGTCAAAAATCTTTTTTTTTTCATAGAAATTCAAAAAAAATGGGGCCATTTCCCCCCCCCCCCCCCGCCATGCTCTGACACCCAAAACAGTTATACATGTATTATTATACTGGTATTAATACATGCATTGATTTGCTGATGAAACATCCCCCCCTCCCCTGCAAAAATTCCTGGATCCGCCCAGTCAGTTGCCGTGTCACGCTCAGCTGCTCCATTTTCTTGTCCAGACAACTGACAGCAACGGGAGGCCAGCGAACGATGGCCGTAAGAAGGGCTTCAGAAAATTCGCAATTTTCATGGCAAACAAACAAAGCTGTCTCAGGTAGTTAAAGACCTACTAAATACATCTATTGAGATATTTTTTTTCGCAAAAAACGATTTCGATGAATTTTGACGATATTATTTCACGGACAAATCGACTAAAAATTATGTCATGAAATTTCCGGGTTTTTTTCCGACAACAACGAAAGTCTCCCAAATGTTAGTGTACTCAAAGGAAAGAATGAACCTTCATCTACAAAACATCTCGTGAACGTGATGTCATTAATATCTTAAGAATTTGATGTACACCTAACGTTTCCAACAACTCAATTTTTCACAACGCGAAAAGATCGTCGCCATTTCATGCATCGAAAAAGCATAGAGCAAGGAACGCAAACATGGTATGACCTTTGATCCCATACGCGCCGCCCGCCCACTAATTGGTCGAGCTTAAGATGGCCTGCTTAATATTCATAAGTCATTCACTACACGTTCGCACGTGCTGTTCAGGCTGTTGGCCTACTTACGTTCGTTTACACGCGTACATGTGATTGCAAATCATGAAATCTCGCAAAAGTCTTCATATTTCAACAGGCGATTTGGACCAAACATCAGAAGTCTCCGGCACGTGTTTCACATGAAAATGAAGTGTATACTTTCCTCTGTCTACTGAGCCTTGCCGTTTCTTTCGGCCTATTTTAAGAATCGAATGTACACCTAAAAACTATCGGCCCTCGATTTTGTTGATAAAAAAATATGATTTTGTTTGACAGGCCGTAACAACACTTCATATTTGTCAAAAGCAGTTATTTTTGGTATCAAATTAATGCACACGATTTCAACTTTTCACTTATTTAGCCATCTTGGTCAAACGGTGCATGTATCCAGGCACTTTTCATGTTTTTCTGTAGTCTCGAATAAATCTTGTAAAATCTCCCATATGCTTTTGGGCCATGCGTGCATGACCCCGGGACAAGAAACTGAGGTCAAACAGGGCTGTGTGCGTGACACGGCCACTGACTTGCGCCCCTGCTTGCTGGGGTCGGCTGGCTGGTTGAGATCTGATTTTATTATAATACAAGATTGCTGATCACAGAATTTGACATCCAGAAAATTCTTCAAATAACAAGTGGATTTATTTTTCCCTTTTAAACAGAAAGTGATAGACACAGAAATGAGCCAAGATGCCAATTCCAAGCAGCTGGATGTTCCCCAAGACTTGAAAGTTGTGTTCAACCAGGGAGACGTGCAGGTTGAAATTAAAAACGTCTCAGAAGGCTGGCAAGCTGAAGACGCACAATTACTGGTACATGTATGCTCCCAACTGCCGTTTATACCTGTAGTACATTTTGTTTTCAAATGAACCACAATGTAAAACTGACTAGGTGCACTTTAATATATTTTTAGAGTTCAATTAAACAAAGAAATTGACTGGACCGGGGTTTGAACCTGCGACCTCTGGATTGCCGTTCCAGTGCTCTACCAACTGAGCTATCCAGCCCTATGTTGGCGGGTCCCCAATTTGTCAATACTACATTGTATTACATTGTATATATTCCCTGAAATTAAGGGAAAGAACAGATGCCACACTTTGTTCCCTGAAGTTATAGAATGACCTATTTCATTTTTGACATCTTTGATTGTCAAAATCCCTTGAACATTGATTTGCAGTGTTTTATCGAATCATAAGTCATACATGTAGGTTCAGTCACAAGTCAATCACAAGCCATTTCACAAGTAACAGGGTATGTACAATTCATTTGATAACTTTTGAATTGACTAAGTAGTGAAACACTACAACACTTGTGATTTATTGTTTTCAGACAATTCCCAAGTCAAGGATTTGGGAGCACTGCACAAACTCAGTGACCTTTGACTTTGAAAGACAGTCGCATTGTGAGAAAAGTCTGCGCTGCGAGGGTTACGTCTGCCAGGTCGGTTCACCAGAAGCTGGCAATACAGGGACTGGAGACAAAGTCAGATTGCTCATCAGACCCAAAAGAGTAAGTGACAACCAATTTCAACTGGATTACCTGAGTTGCACTGTAACAGATACAAGTTGTGAACTCGGTATACACACAAATACATGTACTCCCTCAACGGTTGCAAATAGAGAGTTGGGAGAGACCATTGGGAGAGACATTCGAAGGCATTGCAGCTGGTCTCTGGGGTTCAAGCAAGATGCTATGGACTTGTGCACACTCAGAATATAATTAGTTGTCGTACTTTTGGGCTGTGTATGCACCACTGATCTCTATATAAAGACTGGATAGCGGATATGCATACAACATTCACACAGAAGACTTTGCATATTGACCAATTCGCCCCCGGTCTCACGAAGATGGCCGCGTATAATACGAACGTTCTACGCGTACAGTAAATACGCGCGCGTTGTATCAACAGTTGACGCGCATTTTGGTCACGTACACACATTATGATGTTCTAAAAGGGACACATTTCCGTAGTGATTATCATTGCAAAACGCCGAAAAAGTGATGTTTGCAGTATTTTAGTAACCACGACGTTAAAAATAATTGTAGTTAACCTTGGTCAGTGGTGGTGGTCAAAATATAAGTCAAGTGAACCGCGACATTACAAAAGAAATCATGCTGTCTATAAAAACGGCAACTTGTCCTTTGTAGATCACCAGCCGGTCTCACCAAAATGGAGTCAAATTCGCACATTGTGCGGCTCTTTATTAGCTATCCAGTCTTTATATAGAGATCAGTGGTATGCACGGACGTTCCAGAGGGCGTACACTTCTGGGGTAGGTGCATTGTTGTCCCATTGTCCTTTTTTTCCCAAAGATTTCACTTGCGGGGTACCTCGATGAAAGGACAGGTACCCCACAAGTGGTCCATGGTAAGCACGAATCAGTATGCGCATGTAGACAAATTTACATGATGTATGAACCGCACGTGTGTGCACATGCTTGTATGCCTTTGCGTAATGCGTATCAACGAACAGGCCAGATGGACGCCCCTGCCGGTGGATCGCACTTGTTTGAAATTGTTTTGGAAAGTCACGTGACATTCAACAGACGCTGTGATTGGATGATTCTTGATGTATTGCATTATATTTCACCAGGCAAAGAATGTAAAAGCAGACATGAATGAGATGAGAGTGCTTCCCTCTGCTGACCCCTGCAGCCAATGTGGCAAGGTATCAGTTGCCAGTTACCTTCAATCTGTTGTAATTTTTCATTTTTTTTTTTAAAGTTGGGCATTAACACTGTCATATTCAAATGGACAAGGGAATTAAAGGTAGAGTATATCATTTGCAGCTATCCAAAAAGTAACTGACAAAATTATTGTTGAAAGGCATACTTGGTTTATAGTTATAAATGACACTAAATTCTCTATGAAATTATTCTCTCTGGCATGCTGTCATTTTGAGGAAAACAATAAAAGAAGGTCATTCCCAAAGATGTGTCTAAAGACCCATTTTTGAGAATGTCCGTAAGTAGTTCGCTTTTAATGTTAATGGGTGCACTCAAGCATTCACATACATGTAAGGCACATCCGCGCGGTTTCTATAATTTGTTGGTTCAGTGTGTGACATCGCGTAGCTGCAGTCGGCTGAATGAGAACATGTCCCGGACGCTGATTTTGGGCGCAATTCAAAACATGACTCGGCAACCTTTGAATTGAAATGGAGATCCTAGAATATTGTTTTCTCAGAATACAGCATTCACTTAAACTAAAAGTTAATCAGGTTAGTTGTTAGGCCAAAAAAAAAAAGTCTCCGGTTTCTGGTATGCGCGCGCGTCGCCGTAGCCATGCGCGTCGGCAAAATGAAAAAGGTTTTTTTTCAATAAAAGATGATGTCTCAAAACCGCCAAACTCACTGGTTTGACTGGAATCCTGCTGCTGCACAATTTTAACGTGTTTTTAGATTGGGTTGTGGTTGAGAATAAGCTTTATGTGGCCTCTCCGGACTCCCATATATTTGCACTAAGTTTAGTCGGGCACCATTTGCAGTCATCAGCCGACATTCGAAGCAAAAAAGACAGGTAAAAAAAAAAGCCGCGTCGCTGCACCACTTTTTGGGCAAGCTCCATACCAGAAACCGGAGACTTTTTTTTTGGCCTTAAACACCCTTCTTTAGATTTTGAGCACTTTTCTTGTTAATGAAAAAAAAAATGTACAAATGACAAATGACATACTCTACGTACTGTGAAACCCAAATGGACAAGGGAGTTAATTGCATATCTGATTTTCACAAGAAGAATGTAGGTTACATTTCAGAAATCTGCCACCATTTCAGATATTTTGGTGGTTTTTTTTGGTTTTTTTTGGAAATGTAGTTTAACACGAAAAAGTGGGAGGATCTTATGGCTGTGATTACATCTTGTTGATGGTAATTCACACTGCATATATCTTTATGTATTGATGACTGGCCAGTATATTATAACTAGGCTCCTAATTAGATGGCAAACCCGCATAGGAATTGGTCATGAAAAGTCCTAATTTTGTCCTGGAAAAGTCCTGGAAAAGTCCTAGAATTTCATTCCAAAATTGATCATGGGAACCCAGAATGCATTATCATTTAATTGTTTCTTTTTCAATACTAATGGAAAAGCTGGACAGCGCCAAGAAGGAGCCCGGAAGGATGTATGGAGATTACGGTGGCTTATCCCTGTCAGCCCTTCAAGACATAGGCAAACGTCTTGAAGCAGGTGACGGCGCAAAGCAGCTGACTGAGAGCCTGACCGGTGCGGGGCTGATTGCAATGATCTCCATCATGGAAGTCTTGAAAATCTTCTTTGCCGACCAACGAGCGAGCCAAGTTTTAGATAAGGATGCGGTTGAACTCCTGAGGCAGACACTGAAGCGCAAAGGATTTGAGGTTTCTGAGATGCTTTGGAAGGAAGGGTTGGAATCAGGTAATACACGAATACATAATGTATAACATGGCTTGAGTGAAAGATCTGTGCAATTACTAGTCCCGAGGCAGTGGTGTAGTAATCGTACTCGTCACTCGTACTCGAGTACTTCTTGAGAATGCTCATACCTGTACTCATACTCACACTCGAATCTCAAATACTCGAAGTTGAATTCCCGGTACTCTTACTCGAGAAGCACAATACTTTTACTCAACTATTCAAAATCGTACTCCATCATCAAAGTACTTGTACTTGATTATAAGGACTCGGGGAAAGATTGAAAATTACTTTCTGAATGAACACAATCTCACTCGGAGAGGCACGCGTGCTCCCTACTGTGGAGATGACTGATTTCCATTGTGTTGGTATTTGCACAGACTTCATGTGTCCTCTCGCTATATGACCGGTCTCTCTGTACTACCTGACTACCGGTCAAATGTTTTCACTTGGAGTACTCATTATTAAAGTACTCATACTGTACTCGTACTTTCACTCGGAGGTCCAAGTACTTGGACTCGGCATTTCAAAAATTATACTCGATAATCTTCAAGACTAGATAGGTACTAGATAGCTTGGTACTCGCGAGTACTTTGTACAATGTACTCACATACAAGTATTGAACCACAACACTGTCCTGAGACATAGTTTAGGCTTATTTGACTACCTGGCAAAACAAAGATACCAAAGTCTGAAAAACTTTCACATTTATTACACCTGTTCATTAAAAAATGAGACCAGTTTTCTGCAGCAGCTTAAGATCAATGCAGTATGGTCTCTACCCTTGAAGGTTACCCCATTGATACTCCTGGGTGGAGAGAGGCAATTGTAGTAAAGTGTCTTGCCCAAGAACACAATCACCATTTTCCCTGTTAGGGTATGAACTCATACCATGGCATATGAGCAAGACTTGACCATTAAACCACGATGCCCCATGCTCCACACTGCTCCAAAACAAGATGTTCTTCTGATGGACCGTTTTTCTTTGATTGGACGCATTCCTCCAAGAACCGGCTGTCTACATTTATATTCAACTTCAACATTGTTTTATATAACTGATCTTGTAATCAGGTTAATTTTTTTTCTTTAGATTCAAATCATAACAAGAGGGATTCAAGAAGTCTGTCCGAAGATGTGGCAAGTGTATGTAAAGACAATAATGTTACTTAATTAATAACAAATAATACAGTACAATCATTGAAGATGGTTTCATAATAAAGTGTGGCCACATGTACATTTTTTTACATGCATGTCCCATATGGAGTCGAGTTAGGTATCCCAAAAAGATTTTCCACATGTTTTGTCTGTTTTCTCAGAATGCATAGTATCCAGTGAACTGAATCCTCAACAGCTTTATGCAACCTGCGTAAGATTTTTAGCATTTCTGTTGCTTCCAATGAGAAAATGCAATGTACACTAGAGAAAATGATGCTAAATTTAAAGAGAAATGTCTGCTGTTTTATGTTTCAGTCAGAGATTGCCGAGCAGCAACGGTTATGGAAACTTTCTCGACAGTTGCAAGAAGAATGGGAAGAACTGGCAACGTATTTGGGAATAACGAGTGCAGAGTTGTTCAGGATCAAGTCTGATCATGCAGGCAATGTAGGAAACCAGATCCACGCGATGCTGGACCTGTGGTGGCGCAAAGGCCGGCCTGATAGCGAACTTGTCCAAGCACTGCGAGAGGTTGAACGACAGGATTTGGCAGAGCAGGTGCAGGAGCATCAGCAACAGCAGCAGGAACAACAGCAGCAGCAGCAGCAGCAGCAACAGCCGTTGAATGGTAACGCATTCCATGAAATTGTAAGGATGGACTCTTTTGATTTAGACTTGACATCATGACATCATACTGAATTCATCATGCCTGAACGCGCATGGATTTTTCAAAAATTTAATATGCAACGTTGTATTTGTTTTTGTCGAGTAATGAAACCACATTGTTGTTTTTTTTTGCTTGTTTCATTTGCTGCACAAACGACGGAAATCCTCAATTTGTCGGACTGTAAGTGTGGTCACTGAGGCTCAGTTTCGTGCATGTGTGAACTTTAGAATGCGAGTGTATGAATGCCTACCCAAAGAGCATGGACTGGCATTCTGTGGTTTGAATAATTGCTTTAAGGGATTAACCAGATAATGATACACTAGGCTCAGTCAAAGATTAATATAAAAAATCCTGGTATAAAAAGGGCCCAGCCGAAAAAGGGAAAATCACCTCATGATAAGTTCAAAGCAGCATTCATGTCAAGTTCATGTTCCATCCATTTGCCATCTAATCAAGTTAGACATCCGTGCATTATCTTTGATTCATCTCTATCCATAGCCTTTCGCCAGGGCCATGGTGGCTTGGAGCTGCGAAGCTGCGAGTGGCTGGAGCAAAGGCTAGTTCAGCGCACACGAGTGGCGAAGCCATGGGGCCTTTTCTAACTTGATTTTGTTGAATTATTCATATTTTTTATGCAAACAAGTAGAGTGCTGAAAGGTTAACCAAGCACAACACGGTTTTTGCCTAGTTGCGTCAATTTGTGAAAGAAGGGTGAGTATTGGAAAACGAAAGAGGAAATAACTATAAATTCAGATAAAAAAATCAGTTTATGCACTCAAAGTATTTCTTGAAAGTAAAATTAAAATAAAATAATGAAAAACAAACATCCCCAGCATCCGGGGCGCATGCACATAGGGCGTGCGTCTGAGTAGTAGCCCTAGAAGGCTAATGATTGGATGGAATTTAGCTACCCTTTTAGGGTACATGTAGCAAAAATTCGAGATTATAAAGAACACATAAGAAATTGTTGACAAGTTGGAAAAGGCCTCGTGGCTTTGCAACTCGTGTGTGTGGTCTCCTGCTCCAGTCACTTCGCGGAAATTTGCTGTTTATCATATTCCGGCAAGTTAAGCCATGATAGACGTGGTGAAAGGCTACTCTATTCATGGAAACTCGCCTCACAGCAATCTCTAGATCAGTCTGCATGTCGATCCGTAAAATATTTTGACGAACACACAACTGAAACACTCGTTTACGCTTTCATCACATCCAAAATGAACATGGGCAATTCAAATTTGTATGGCATTAATGCAATGGTAGCTTAGAGCCGACTTTGAACACGTGCCGGCTATTGAATTATGTTATTACACAGTTTTTGAGCTTACTACCGACAGCAATGGCTGGCCTTTCCCTGATACCGTACCTTGGGCAAATGATATTCTCTTATCGCTCTTCTGTTGACATTTTTTTAACACAACAAAATTCAGTACATTTTGCACACAAAACCCAGGAGCCGAGGACAATTTTTGGTATAGCCCATTGTTCAGTATAGCCGTGTTTAAGCCCGGCTCATACTTCATGCAAAAGCGAATGCGAAGTGAATTTGACGTCATAAAACATTCGCTGCGAAATTCTCCCAAGTTGAAATATAGTCAACTTTTACGAATTCGCATCGCGAATACTTGCCACGATGTCACAAGTTCGCTTTCGCGCAGAGTATGAACTCGGCTTTAGTATAGCAACGTTACACTTTACCTTTATTAGAAGGGAAGTATAGTCAAATCCATCACAAGTCCCTGCAAGTCCATCACAAGTCCTCCAGTCCCAAGCCAGCTCACAAGCTATTCCAATGAGCTTTGACAAAGGCATTCCTTTGTTATTGTTCATCCATTCTTACTTGTGACTTGACTTTTTGATTTGCTTGTGATTTCGCCGGTGCGTGGAAGGTCGTTATGGCGAAAAAAGGGTCAAAAGGTCAAATGCAGATTTTTTGGGCAGTTGTTAGAGCATAAAAAATATCGTTCACTGTGATATAAATTTTGTCGCTGAAGTGGGTACTCCGAGCCAAGTTCATTCCCGGCAAAAGGACGTTACATTTAAGGCCGTTGGAGTTCCCTGTAAAAGATTGGTAGCATAAAAATGTAAATAACTTCAAAATTACATAATACTTTGAAATGAAAATGCACAATATTATTTCAATTATTAACAAATTTTATGGTTGAAAATTTCAGCTTTTTTGCGATTTTTGATTTAGAAATGGGAGCAAAAACCTTTTCAACTCGGTGTTTTTTTTGCATGCCAGGGGCCGTATTCACAAAACTCAAACTTAAGAGATAACTTAAGCCAGACTTAAATCTTGGCACCCTACTAACTTAAGTGGGACGCGTAATATGGTATTCACGAAAGATCTAAGCACCCCAATTATATTAGTGCTCAACTTAACTTAAGTGTTCAAAACAGTCACTCTTGCTCAATGCACAAAATATGTACGTCATAAACGTTCCTACGCAGCAGCAATTCAATCAATAATGTGCGTGCTTCCTTAACATAATCATGCGTGCGCGTATTCTGCGACGCAGTTTCCAAGCTCAATTTAATACACAAAAACTTATCTGCGTCACGCGCGCGTCCACCTAGTTCGTCATTCACATCGTATGCTCTCAGTGCATGTAGTTATTTACCATAGTTTTTACGGTCGTTTGAACAACTAAACTACAAGTGAATTGTTCATTTTATTTACTATCGAGTATGAAACAAATTGTCATGATGATTTATGTCATACGCGCTGGAAGGTAAGACAGTTAATTTTAATTAATAGCCTTTCGGCAGTCACGTGGTAGGACTGTGCATGCCATTACATTGGTTTCGTCAATCGTACCCGTGCCGCCCGCATAAAAATCAACAAATCGTTTGAAAATGACTGTCAGAATGTCGACGAACTACAATCTTAGGGTTGTCACACATTAATTTCAACTTGGCTTTCCTTTTACAATCATTCGTTATTGACGATATTTCCCTCTACCCCTAGAAAGTCCAATTTTGTGCCTAAAAATACCAACCAACGGAAAGGAATAAAGCCGCCATGACACCCTAGTGCCCCACTTAACTTGACTTAAGACAGGTCCGACCACACTTAGATTTAAGCCATGAAAATAAGTGGGGCGCTTAGTGAAAATGCTTTGTGAATACTGCTTAAATTGTAAAACTAGTCTAAGTCGCATATTTAAGTGGGGTGCTTGCTTTTTTATGACTTAAGTCGTTTTGTGAATACGGCCCCTGGGCTGCTTATGTCCTTTTCCTTAGTACCCGGCAGTGTACTTGTGACTGGTCTAGTGACAGACTCTACTACATTCCTGCTTATTTTGTAGATTAGAAAGCAAATATGTGCGAGTAGCAAAACACACAAGGCATGGGTCTGACCGTCGTTTTTGTTTTAATTTGCCCCTCCAGGAATAAAGAAAATGCGAACTGCCTTCAGCTCGGAAGTCACAAAGCCAAACCAATTAGCCAGGGTCGGATTTTGAAGGAGGGGTGAGTGCAGTGACTGGAACTATCTAGTGTTTGGTGGTGAAGATAAACCACCCGGATCTGAGGATGTATTGCTTCAAGGCTAAAATATCCATTAAACAAAAGGATTTGATCACCGTTGAGCTCTATCTTTACCCTAATCCTCCAAAATCCTCCTACCGGCTTTGGATGATTTTAGAGGATTGAGGATGAATTTAAAAGATGTATCTCTTTTTTGTGGCGGATGCATTACGTCGAGCCAGTAGGCCATATCCTGCATTGGTTATGTTCAGCCATGCATAAATCAGCCCTGTATTTCATTCGCACTGCTTGTAAATGCCATTCGCACTGCCTCAAACCATAGCAGTAATTGGCAGAGGATTTTGGAGGATTGAGGCAGTGGTCACCCTCCACAGACTAAATTCAAGAAATAACGGATGATTTTGGAGGATTGAGGCTGAATCCATTTTTTTTGGTGGCAATTGGAGGATTTTGCAGGATTGCGGTTGCATCCTAGCCAGAGGGCCTAGGGGGTTATTAAGCAATTTCAAAGAGCTGCTTATAAGCACAAAATTTGCTTAAGCACAAAAAGAACCTTGCTTATTATAATCGGGTTACCGGCCCAAACTCCATGCGATGTGTAGGCCTATTGCTTGTGACTGGTATTTAGCTGTTGTTTACTTAGCATAACAATCTCATGGAGTTTTGGGTGTATGTAAACTGATTATATGAAGCAGAGTTTTTTTGTGCTGAAGCAAATTTTGTGCTTAAGCAGCTCTATGAAATTGGGCCCATTTTGAGCTGGAAAATGTAACGAATTCAAAACCAAAGTAATCTTTGTATAATTTCATTGGCTTTTTCGTGTGTTTTCAGGTTTCCACCGTGCCATGAAGGAAACCGTTTTAAATACAGGGCGAGTCAAAAAGAAAGTGACCTAATGAAAAAAAAAAATGTTTTGTAAAACTCGTGGCTAGCTCCATTTCATAAAAATAACATTAGGATTAAGTACATATCATTGACTAGTAACCATGGTAACTGTGAAACTTTCATGTAATTTGAGTAATGTTCACAGGTTATGTCTATTTTAATACAAACATCACAAAATTCAGCTGTCCATCGATGATCATTTACCATTCAAATACAATAAAATAAGGACGTTTTCCAGCCTTTATGAATGAATTACAATTTGCAAAGGAAAAATATTTTCTCATGTGAATAGTACAAAATCGGACAGTAAAAATAATTTTTCAGTTTTGTCAAAAATTATAAAAAATCTCACTTGTATTTGAATGCCTGTGTGTAATCTCTGGTTCGCACTCAGCTCAATAACTTCAAATGACATTCAACGGACAGTTGTAATAATGGATTATTTTAATAAAATATGCATAACTTCTGATATCATGGGTCAATTTCAGTAATATTTTTTTGTTAAGTGAGGAAGAACATGCTCCTCTAATGTATGCTTCGTTGGTGTGTAAAGTTTAATTGCTTTGAAGGGGGAAAATCATTAATCCAGGTCACTTTCATTTCGACTCGCCCTGTATTCTGTTTTAAACTTCTAAATTTATATTTAAACCAAAGGAATTCAATTTGCCTTATCTTGCTGAGCAAATCACTTCTCTGAATCAAAAATTAATCCATTACGTAATCACTGCGCAACCCTTTCTTAATCTTACTGATATAGTTCAACCTATTGTTATTTATCTTAGTATTCATGTCCTTTGTCCAGAATAAGTGCAATAACCTTGCGGCCATAAGTTTTGGGTCCAAAATTTAAAAGAAACATCTGGTACAGGTCTCTATTTCTACACATCTCTCCGTAGTATGCCACCAGACTACTGAAGAGGTCATCAGTCTTTTCCAAAAGTTGGACATGTACAACTTAGGCTTCAAATTGAAATCACTTGGCATCACTTTCAGGTGCAAAATATTGAAGAAGAGGCTCCTTAAAAAAAATTGAATTGAGACCTCAAACTTGGCTGGTGAAATACTGAGGACATTTTTTGCCTCCTTAAAAAATTTGATGAATTTTGTGTGCTAAAGAGTAATTGAGTAAAGTTGATGTGAATTTGTTTTGCATGTTTTCAGCGCTCAAGTCCAAGTCTCGTCTTTACGAGCGACATTAGCAATGCTTAAATCAATGTACATTTTGAGATATCACGCTTGCCGTTAATTAATTGGTCATAACTTAAAGTTACTAAATTCCATATTTTATTGTCCTATCGTTAACTTCCTATTTACTATTTATGGATCTGATCGATTATTACCATCAAAATGGCGGAAAGTCGGCCGAAAAGGTACACTATTGTCGTCACGGAGCCATTTGACACGCTTTACATTATTTTGTGGTCCTTTTCAATGGTTTACCTCATTTTGAATATGGGCACATTGTAGCAGAGGGTGACCAGATGAAAATCTCAAATATCTGCTAGATGCATTTCAAAATTCTACAAGATTCTATGAAAATCTGCTTAGTCGCCATGAATTACACAAATTAAAATGCATCAAAAACGAAGGCCAAAAAAAAATAGTTCTGCTTCCGGTTTCCCTATTAAAGCTATCTTCCCTATTCTGCCAGCCCCTACCATAATATCTTTATGGAAAAATGAAAAAAAATAACACCCAAAACCATCAATTTCTACCTTTTACCCTTGACTACACGCAGAAACCTCCATCGTACACACAAAAAAACGATTGCCAAAAAAAATCCTTACCTACCTACCCTATTTTCAAATGCCATGTAATCGGAAGCAGAAATATATATTTTGTTTTGGCCTAACAATACAGCCTGTCAAATGTTGATACAGCACGCAAAGTAAATTTACGTTTGAACCAGGGCGACCAGATAAAAAATCGCACGATTCTGTTGGATGCACTTCAAAATTCTGATTGGGGGGGGGGGGGTCCACAAAACATTCTCAGATCTAGCAGAAACTCTGCCAAAACGGTCAAACAGAGCTTAAACATGACGTTACAATTGAAAAGGACCGTTGTGTTTTGATGCCACAAAGTGTCTCAAAAGCCTCCCATTATTGGTTCAACAAAAAAACTTGTATAATGAGCATGATATGGGTGCACACCTGTAAATAGGCCAAAAATCCTTCCGCCGAGCTCATGAATAAAAGTTATACCCGCAAAATATTCTATATTAGAGAGTTTTGGAGTTATAAAATTGGGAAATTGAAGAGATATGGTAATGAATCTCTGGCCCGGACTTGGGGCTTCCAATTCTGAGCATTTTGGATGCTATTGGGCTCGAAAGTGGCGCTTTTTTTCGCTTTGGGGAAAATAGGGGTCGTCTTCTTTGGGTGAGAATATCTCGAAAAGTCAATGGTCAACCCACCAAAAAATGATAAGAAAAAGAAAGATGACACATTGATCATCATTTTTCTGTGCAGCTTGAATACCTGTGAGAGTTCTGAGTATTTTTAAAAGAATTTTGAAGTACATGTATGGGCATTTAGCAAGTGTCTATGCGATTTTGTTTGCAGGGTTGCACCCTGTATAGTTTGGGTGTCTGTTTATCAGAAGTTTAGCTGGTCATGTTTGGATGTTACAGTGTCACTCGTTAAGTTTTCCTTGCCTATACGTATACATATTCCATGTATTGGCCTTATTTGCTTTCTCCGTATTTGCTTGAGAAGAGCTAGAACGAGTTTGTCCCATCACAAATTATCATGTTATTTTTTCATCTTTGCTGTTAAAATAAATATAGCGCTGTGTGAACGACAGCTTGCCGCCACGTGCATGTAATACTGTTTGCTATTTACGGGCTGTTTACCTTTAAAGTTATAGTCCATCATTTGTAATTTGTGCATTTTGTTCGTTTGAAGCAACAAAAGTGCTCAAAATCTAAAGAAGGGTACTGAACAACTAACCTGATGAAGTTTCAGCTCAGCTTCAGCTGTATATTCCGAGGAAAACAGCATTCTAGGATCTCAATTTCAAATCAAAAGTTGCTGAATCATGTTTTGAATTGAGCCTAACTAAATTCACCATCCGAGACACGTTCTCACTGAGCCGATTGCAGCTACGCGATGTCACGCACTGATCCGACAAAGTATAGCAACCGCGTGTGCGTGTACGTCGTGCCAATGCTTGCGCGCGCTTCGCCGAATAACAAAACAAACTACTAATTTAAAATTCCTACGGTGCGTCTTAAGAAGCACCTTTGGAAAGGCCTTCTTTCGTTGATCACTTTAAAATGACAGCTTGCCAGAAAGAATAAATTCACAGGGAGATTAGTCCCCTTACTATTTTTCAACCAAGTATGTTTTTCAACAATAATTACGTCAGTTACTTTTCGGATAGCTGAATGATGGACTATAGCTTTAATGTTCTGCTATCGACACGTCACACCAAATAACGTCCACGATTCGTATAGTTAACGTCAATCCAGTCAGTAATAGTTTACAGCAGCTTTTTACTTCTCTTGTTTGGAACAAAAATATGATTTGAAACCTGTAAAGAGAAACAAACTGAAGGACGTTTCTAGTATAACACTGCAAAATACAATAGGCTATTATGAATGGTACGTAATACACTGAAAAATTGCCTGGGTTAATTTTACCCAAGCCTGAACTCCAAATAACGTATCCATTTGCTTTTTCGCATATTTTCAGGCTTTTATCTTGCCATAAAGGAAAGTGTGTTAATTATTTTTTTTTTCAATTTTTTGTGCTTAAGCAAATTTTGTGCTTAAGCAGCTCTATGAAATTGGGCCCATTTTGAGCTGGAAAATGTAACGAATTTAAAACCAAAGTAATTAACTTTGTATCTTTTCATTTGCTTTTCGTGTGTTTTCAGGTTTCCACCGTGCCATAAAGGAAACCATTTTAAATACAAGGAGAGTCAAAAAGAAAGTGACCAAATGAGAAAAAAGAAAAAACGTGTGGCTAGGTCCATTTAATAAATATAACATTAGAATTAAGTACATATTATTGACCAGTAACAGTGAAACTGTCATTTAATGTGAGCACTATGTTCAAAGGTTATGTCTATTTTAATACAAACATCACAAAATTCAACTGTCCACCAATGATCATTTACCGTTCAAATACAATAAAATAAGGATGTTTTTCTGTTTATCAATGAACAACGATCTGCAAGGAAAACAGTCAAACATCACCATTATTAATCAAACACTTTCGATCTCAGGCTGTGCTCCGTGGTCATATACATGTATGGGTCGATGTGGCCGGCATGCAGCCATAGGCGCCTTCACGTGCCAGCGGCCCGACCACGTTGTAGCCGCGTTCTTCGCAATTCAGCATACCAGCTGCAAGTAAGGATGATTAGCCTCCCAAATTATTATTATTATTATTATTATTATTTAGAAAAATATTTCCTCATATGAATAGTACAAAATCGGACAGTAAAAATATTTTTTCAGTTTTGTCAAAAATTATAAAAATCTCACTTGTATTTGAATGCCTGTGTGTAATCTCTGTTTCTCACTCGGCTCAATAACTTCAAATGGCATTCAATGGACAGTTGTAATTATGGATTATTTTAATAAAATATGCATAACTTCTGATAGCATGGATCGATTTCAGTAATACTTTTTTTTTTCAAGCAGGAAGAACATGCTTCTCTAATATGCTTCCTTGGTGTGTAAAGTTTAATTGCTTTGAATGGGGAAAATCATTAATCCAGGTCACTTTCATTTTGACTCGCCCTGTATTCTGTTTTAAACTTCTAAATTTATATTTAAACCAAAGGAATTAAATTTGCCTTATCTTGCGGAGCAAATCACTAGTCTGAATCAAAATTTAATCCATTACGTAATCACTGCGCAACCCTTTCTTAATCTTACTGATATAGTTCAACCTATTGTTATTTATCTTAGTATTCATGTCCTTTGTCCAGAATAAGTGCAATAACCTTGCGGCCATAAGTTTTGGGTCCAAAATTTAAAAGAAACATCTGGTACAGGTCTCTATTTCTACACATCTCTCCATAGTCTGCCACCAGACTACTGAAAAGGTCATCAGTCTTTCCAAAAGTTGGACATGTACAACTTAGGCTTCAAATTGAAATCACTTGGCATCACTTTCAGGTGCAAAATATTGAAGAACAGGCTCCTTAAAAAAATTGAATTGAGACCTCAAACTTGGCTGGTGAAATACTGAGGACATTTTTTGCCTCCTTAAAAATTTGATGAATTTTGTGTGCTAAAGAGTAATTAAGTAAAGTTGATGTGAATTTGTTTTGCATGTTTTCAGCGCTCAAGTCCAAGTCTCGTCTTTACGAGCGACATTAGCAATGCTTAAATCAATGTACATTTTGAGATATCACGCTTGCCGTTAATTAATTGGTCATAACTTAAAGTTACTAAATTCCATATTTTATTGTCCTATCGTTAACTTCCTATTTACTATTTATGGATCTGATCGATTATTACCATCAAAATGGCGGAAAGTCGGCCGAAAAGGTACACTATTGTCGTGGGAGACATTTGACACGCTTTTCATTATTTTGTGGTCCTTTTTCAATGGTTTACCTCATTTTGAATATGGGCACATTGTAGCAGAGGGTGACCAGATGAAAATCTCAAATTTCTGCTGAATGCATTTCAAAATTCTACAAGATTCTATGAAAATCTGCTTAGTCGCCATGAATTACACAATTAAAATGCATCAAAAACTAAGGCCAAAAACAAAAATAGTTCTGCTTCCGGTTTCCCTAAGCTACCTTCCCTATTCTGATAGCCCCTACCATAATATCTTTATTGGAAAAATGAAAAAAATAACACCCAAAACCATCAATTTCTACCTTTTACCCTTGACTACACGCAGAAACCTCCATCGCACAAAAAAAAAACGATTGCCAAAAAAAGTTCCTTATAATTACCTACCTACCCTATTTTTCAAATGCCATGTAATCGGAAGCAGAAAATATATAATTTTTTTTGGCCTAACAATACAGCCTGTCAAATGTTGATACAGCACGCATAGTACTATATTTACGTTTGAACCAGGGCGACCAGATAAAAAATCGCACGATTCTGTTGGATGCACTTCAAAATTCTGATTGGGGGAAGTCCACAAAACATTCTCAGATCTAGCAGAAACTCTGCCAAAACGGTCAAACAGAGCTTAAACATGACGTTACAATTGAAAAGGACCGTTGTGTTTTGATGCCACAAAGTGTCTCAAAAGCCTCCCATTTTATTGGTTCAATAAAAAACTTGTATATAAATGAGCATGATATGGGTGCACACCTGTAAATAGGCCACAAATCCTTCCGCCGAGCCATAAAAGTTATATCCGCAAAATATTTTATATTAGAGAGTTTTGGAGTTATACAATTGGAAATTGAAGAGATATGGTAATGAACCTCTGGCCCGGACTTGGGGCTTCCAATTCTGAGCATTTTGGATGCTATTGGGCTCGAAAGTGGCGTTTTTTTTCGCTTTGGGGAAAATAGGGGTCGTCTTCTTTGGGTGAGAATATCTCGAAAAGTCAATGGTCAACCCACCAAAAAATGATAAGAAAATGAAAGATGACACATTGATCATCATTTTTCTGTGCAGCTTGAATACCTGTGAGAGTTCTGAGTATTTTTAAAAGAATATTGAAGTATGCGCATTTAGCACAAGTGTCTATGCGATTTTGTTTGCAGGGTTGCACCCTGTATAGTTTGGGTGTCTGTTTATCAGAAGTTTAGCTGGTCTTTTTTGGATGTTACAGTGTCACTCGTTAAGTTTTCCTTGCCTTTATATATTCCATGTATTGGCCTTATTTGCTTTCTCCATATTTGCTTGAGTAGAGCTAGAACGATTTTGTCTCATCACAAATTATCGTGTTATTTTTTCATCTTTGCTGTTAAACTAAATATAGCGCAGTGTGAACGACACTTGTTACCGCCACTTGCATGTAATACTGTTTGCTATTTACGGGTTGTTTACCTTTAATGTTCTGCTATCGACACGCAACACCCAATAACGTTCACGAATCGTATAGTCCACGTCAATCCAGTCAGTAATAGTTTAGGCCCAAAAAAAAGTCTCCGGTTTCTGGTATGCGCGCGCGTCGCCGTAGCCATGCGCGTCGGCAAAATGAAAAAGTTTTGTTTCAATGAAAGATGATGTCTCAAAACCGCCAAACTCACTGGTTTGACTGGAATCCTGCTGCTGCACAATTTAACGTGTTTTTAGATTGGGTTATGGTCGAGAATAAGCTTTATGTGGCCTCTCTGGACTCCCATATATTTGCACTAAGTTTAGTCGGGCACCATTTGCAGTCATCATCCGACGTTTGAAGCCTAAAAATCGCAGGTAAAAAAAAAAAACCGCGTCGCCGCACCACTTTTTGGGCAAGCTCCATACCAGAAACCGGAGACTTTTTTTGGCCTTGCAGCAGCTTTTTACTTCTCTTGTTTGGAACAAAAATATGATTTGAAGCCTGTAAGAGAGATAAACTGAAGGACCAGTATAACACTGCAAGATACACTGTATCTATAGACTATTATGAATGGTACGTAATAAGAAGAAAAGTGAGAAGAACAGGGAGAACCCAATGTAAAAAATTGGACTTTTATTTCTCACATATTTCCTTCTGATTCGGCAGTCTATTATGGCCGGTTCATACTCAACGCGAAAAGCGAAAACGGTAATACCTTCGCTTTGAAATTCACCGGAGTTGAAATGTGTTCAACTCTTGCGAATTTGCACCGCGTATACTTGCCGCGACGTCACCGCGTTCGCTTTCTCGCCGAGTATCGCACTAGTCTAATGCCGTGGTCTGTTTCGCGTGAACAGATTTGCTGATTAATTAGGCAAGACCCCAACCTCGTCCCCAGTGCTTACTTTATTTCCAACCGCGTTTCCAATAGTAAACCCTGGATAGGAAACTTTCTTCCTGTATCCTGATTGGATACCGCAATTGGCTAGTAATGGATTTTTATCGTGTACTTGGTGCTATATATTCACAACGTGCAGTACGTGTTTTCGCGATCATTCGTCCACGCCTTCTCGAAAATACTAATTTCCTTTCCAATTTGCTCATATTAATATGAAATGTGATACTGCATGTTGTCTTGATAAGATCGTAACAGTTTGATTTCAAAAATCGTGTTTTCGTAACTCACGCCGTGCTCGCGCTGCTACGAATTGACTCTGTTTTTACCCCAGACACCGCATACAAAAACAAACGCTAATGTGTAACGCAAATCCAGGCACCAGACTGTTCTCATTTGCATACGTCTGCAAAAATCTTGCACATGCAAATGATCCAATACCAGGGTGAGAGAGCAGGTAGTGGTGGGCGCGTACTGCTCGACACCCTGGGGACGAGGTTGGCAAGACCCCGCCTCTTGACCTCCTAGGTTTTGACCAATCAGTGAGCGCTTTCTATATCGGGTCTTCGGTCATTCACCCGTTGTGCGTCCCATAGACAATGGATACAATTTAAAAAAAAAAGTCACGCGCTCTGTATCATGTTACGCGATATCGCGCCCGGCTGTTGTTGTATTACAAAACACTGCATTCGAATTGACCAATCAAACCATTTAGTCCTAATTTAGGAATGAAATGACGTCACGATTCGATTGGCGGGCGCGCGGCTTGCATAAATTTGCATGTCAGGAGATGTCAGACGTTCTCCAGGATTTGGATCCGTGGATAACGGGTGATACTCGGACTAAGTGTGAACCGGCCTGAACTCCAAATAACGTATTCATTTGCTTTTTCGCATGTTTTCAGGCTTTTATCTTGCCATAAAGGAAAGTGTGTTAATTATTTTGTTTTCAATTTCTAAAGTTCAATTTAAAACCAAAGAACTAAATTTGCCTTATCGTGCTGAACCAATCACTGCCACATATTCTAATCCATTACTTAATCTTTGTAAATCCCTTTTCGTTATCTTACTGATAATTCAACCTATTTTATCAGTACCATTTTACTTAGTGTTGATCCTGTGCTTTGTTGGGAATAAGCGCAGTAACCTGGCGGTCATAAGTTTAGGGTCCAAAATGTACGCTTCCCTGTCACAGCTCCCCATCTATATAACTCCTGTTCCTGTCAGACGAGAAGCTCTTTAATATTCAAATCACCAAAAAGAGAAACTGACAAGATGACATTTTTTTTAGTTGAACAAAGAAATTGACGGGATCGGGACTTGAACCTGCCACCTCCGGATTGCTGTTCCGGTGCTCTATCCTGCCCTATGTTTGCGGCCCCCATTTTGTCTATGTATTGGTTCAGGGGCGCTATAATGGTCAGAAACATTATACCCATATGCCATGTAGTCAGGGATCACGCCCAAAGTCATGGTGCTATAGCAACATTAGCAATGCTTAAGTCAATGCACATGTATATTATTTCAAGATATCACGCTCGCCCTTAATTTATCGGTCATAACTTAAAGTTACATAATTCAACACTGTGTTGTCCTATCGTTTTGCTCCTTACGTACCTCATGGGTTTGATCATTACCATAAAGTAGGTGACAGTCGGCCCAAACTTGAGGTACATTACGCTGCATGGTCGTAAAGTATTGGTTTAACCAAACCTGTATGAGTATGCTACAGTTCGGTGTGTTTATCAGAATTTTAGCTGATTTTGTTTGGATTTTTACCTGCAAAGTTTTCTCGGCCTCTATATATATTTAATGTACATGTATTAATTTATGTTCTTCATACTTGCTTCAGTAGAGCTAGAACGATTTTTCCTCATCACAAATTATTGGCTGATAAACAAATAAAGCGCACCTTGCTTCCACGTGCATTTACTAAACTGTTGTTCTGAAGTATGACTTTCTTTTGGTTAGTTTGCCTTTGACAAATGATCTGCTATCGACACGTCACACTGCAAAAACCGTGGTGTTAATTTAACAACATTCGGTATCTATATAGGACAACACCAGTAAAATTTAACACCAGATGGTCATATATAGATACCAACAGTGTACATTTAATACTGCAGTTTTTGCAGTGCAGGCCCAGTAACGTTCACGATTCGAACACTTCACGTCAATCCAGTCAGTAAAAGTTTACAGCAGCATTTTATATCTCGAGATAAAAATAATGATTGAAGCCTGTATGGGGTGCGTGAAAAAAAACGAGATTCAAATGTTTGTCCCATTGTTTTAGTGAAGTTCCGTATGTAGCACTTTCAAAATGTAAGATATGAAAGTCCAATTCATAAGCTCTCTTTTAGTACAAAAATCATTCAAATCACTCGTGTACCTCTTCAAGAAGTTACGGAATTTTCAACACAACCACCGTTTGAAAGTTCTGTCCACGAATCACACAAAAAGGGTGTGCGTTCTTTCAGCAAAACGAAAACAATTTACGCACATTTCTATGTGATTTGTTTTCGTTTTGCTGAAAGAACACTTACCCTTTTGTGATCCGAGTACAGAACTTTAAAACGTCACTTAAACAATGGTCCCGACATTCGGGTTTCGCTTTTTTTGACTCGCCCTGTATAGAGATAGATGAACTGAAGGACGTTTCCAGTATAACACTGCATGATATCTACATTGTATGGACTATTATGAATGGTACATAATTAATAAGAAGATCAGTTCGTGAGAAAACTTGGATTAAAAAAAACACAATGCAAACGTATATTTTAATCCCATACATTTTCTCCTCATTCGACAGTTAAATGGTCGGTTCATACGCGACTAGAATGCGAAGCGAATAGGTCTACAGCCCGGTTCATACTCCACGCGAATGCGAAGCGAATTTGACGTCATTGCACGTTCGCTGCGAAATTCGCCCGAGTTAAGCCCGGTTCATACTCTGCGCGAAAGCGAACGCGAATTTGTGACGTCGTGTCAAGGATTCGCGCTTGCGAATTCGTAGAAGTTGAGCACATTTCAACTCGGGCGAATTTCGCAGCGAACGTTTCATGACGTCAAATTCGATTCGCATTCGCGTGAAGTATGAACCGGGCTTTAAATGGTCGGTTCATACGCGACTAGAATGCGAAGCGAATAGGCCTACGTCACGGGATAGTCGCTGCGAAATTCACCAGTTCAACTTTTGCGAATTCTCTTCGCGAATACTTGTGCAAAGCCGGTTCGTATGCTTCTTAGGAATACGAATTGATTTTGACGTCATGAAACATTGCTGCGAAATACGCAACGCGAATTTGTAACGTCGTGGCAAGTCTTCGCGCTGCGAATTCGTAAAAGTTGAGCACATTTCAACTCGGGCGAATTTCGCAGCGAACGTTTCTTGACGTCAAATTCGCTTAGCATTCGCAATTTCGCTTTGAGTATGAACCGGGCTTGAGTTGAAATATGTTCAACTTTTACGAATTCGCAGCGCGAATACTTGCCATGACGTTACAAATTCGCTTTCGCTTTCGCGCCCAGAATGAACCGGGCTTATGAAGTCACAAATTCGCGTTCGCTTTCGCGCCTAGTATGAACCAGCCTTAACATCGACAGCATACATCGATTTCAATGCACATGCCATAGGGTTTCTATTTGTATTAAGTTTTAACAAAACAGAATTAAGTGTCTGGATGTTGCAATTTGGCTAAAGTTGAAAATGAAAACGCCATATTAAGAATACATGTATAAAATATAAATTTATGCCAAAAAAATAAGTCTCCGGTTTCCGTGGTATGGAGCTTGCCGAAAAAGTGGTGCGGCGTCGCAGCTTTTTTTTTTTTTACCTGATTTTTTTTTGCCTCAAAATGTCGGCTGATGACTCCAAATGGTGCCCGACTAGACTTAGTGTAAATATATGGGAGTCTAGAGAGGCCACATAAAGCTTATTCTCGATCATAACCCCATCTAAAAACACGTTAAAATTGTGCAGCAGCAGGATTCCAGTCAATCTAGTGAGTTTGGCAGTTTTGAGACATCATCTTTCATTGAGAAAAAAAAGTCTTTCAGTTTGCCGACGCGCATGGCTATGGCGACGCGCGCGCATACCAGAAACCGGAGACTTTTTTTTTGGCCTTACTCAAAGTATATCGTTTAAACCACGGGAATAAATAGCCAGCCCTTAATGATGGTTTCACTCGTACACGTTTCTCATATCCGTTTCTTCACTATGAAATTCTTGTAAGCCTTCTCTAAAATCTCCCCCATAAAAACTACGTTAACTAGCCACATTATTATCCCGCCGATCTTGAGGAGAACATAGGACAGAGGGTTCATGATATAGAGGTACAGTAGATACGACCCAAGCCCCATGCGTATTACAATGTACGCCACCAAGAACAAGAGCTGATTCACCTCGTAGAGGATGTGATCTGCCATGCCGGCATCGCGTAGGAACCAGTGTGCCATCAGCATTGGGTTGGTCAGTTCGGCCAGGAACAGACATAAGGTGACTTCGGCGCCACAAATGCCGGACGTCAATGTCACGCGGGCTCCCACTGCTGCGATTGCATGGTGGGCCCACATCACCTTGGCCTTGCCTTGGTAAATACTGTGGATCAGGTCAAAGATGAAATAACCTTGGCATATTGCCAACGTGAAAATCTCGTCGTTCGTAGACGGCTGTCCTGTGGAAAAGAAATAAATGGAAAATCGTTCGGCCACTATTTGGCGAGAAGTGTGTGTGTGATTAATAATATCACTCTCACCACCAATAAAGACTTGCCATCACCAGGACCAATATATGGCTCTTCTCGAGTTCATAGGTTGTACTTAAAAATGTATGTCCTGCTGAAATTACATTATATAGGAACTTTTTTGTCGCACTATAGTTGACTTTAAAATTGGGGGGGGGGGTGGGCACATGTCCCCCTTTGCATTCTGAGAAATTTGGGAAGGCAAACAAGCTGTCCAAAATGCATTGTGTGCATGCCTCTCTTCAGAAAAGGCACCCCATTAAGTGCACTTGTGGGCATTATTAAAGGGTATTAATTATCTCTTAACTCCCCCCCCCCCTGCCAGCTGGCCATTAGTTCATGTAATAGACCACGGCGAATGATTTGGTCTATTTCGCGTGAACATAATTGTTTGATAATTAATTAGGCAAGACCCCGCCTCTTGACCTCCTAGAGTATGACCAATCAGCAGGCGCTTTCTTTATCGGGTCTTCGGTCATTTACCCAATGCGTGTCACATAGACAATGGATTTAAAAAAAAAATCGTGACACCGGCTCTGTATCATGTTACGCAAAAAAATGTGGCCGGTTGTTGTGGTATTACAAAGCGCTGCATTCGAATTGACCAATCAAACCGTTTAGTCCTGATTTGTGAATGAAATGACGTCACGATTTAGTAAAAGTCGACTCCGATTGGCTGGCGCGAAGCTTGCATAAATTTGCATGTCAGGAGATGTCAGACGTTATACAGGATTTGGCTCCGTGGATAACGGGTGATACTCAGATTACCCGCGGCGCGGCCCGGGTGCACCGCAAAAATAAACGCTCTATATGCCTTTTCGGAGTTCCAACTGCGCATTCATAACCTGTGACAACGCGCATTATTTGTCTCAAATTGCCTTTGACATTATCGCGCCACTGACTTTACAAAAAGGCTATTTGTGCATTGCGGGTACTGTCAAAGGGCATTTGAGACAAACAATGTTCGTTGTCACAGGTTACGAATGCGCGCAGTTGGAACTCCGAAAAGGCTTTGTCGGCTCTGACCAAGCAGATAACGAGGATTTATTCAGATGTTGCATGAACCAAAATAGTGAATATTTCACATTCGTGCAATGGAAAGAATAATTTCATTCGGTGACATGCAATGCATTTTCAATTCCATTCGAGTTTGCCTCTTCATCATGTTACGCAAAATGTGGCCGGTTGCTGTGGTATTACCAAGCACTGCATTCGAATTGACCAATCAAACCATTTAGTCCTGATTTGGGAATGAAATGACGTCACGATTTAGTAAAATCGGCTTCGATTGGCTGGCGCGCGGCTTGCATAAATTTGCATGTTAGGAGATGTCAGACGTTATACAGGATTTGGCTCCGTGGATAACGGGTGATACTCAGATTACCCGCGGCGCGGCCCAGGTGCACCGCAAAAATAAACGCTCTATTGCAAGGTCACACCACACCATTGGTGGCTCTGACCAAGCAGATAACGAGGATTTATTCAGATGTTGCATAAACCAAATAGTTAATATTTCACATTCGTGCAATGGAAAGAATAATTTCATTCGGTGACATGCAATGCATTTTCAATTCCATTCGATTTTTCCTCTTTGCTGAATGGAACATCATCCCTGTCATACTCGTGAAATTTTTCTCACCGTTGCACTCCCATAACCATGATTCTTCCAAACGATATCAATTTCAGGTGGAATCATTTCACAGGTTATTTTGATACCGGGCAAAGTTTTTGTCATCACACAATCGGTAAATAGGTAAATGATCCTACATGTCTTAAAAGAGACATCGTGTGATCGTTTGGTAATGCAACCGAACTGCGAACCGTTTTGTTATAGTGATTACCTGGAATGCTAAATCGCCAGGTTTCGTTGAACAGTTCGCAAGCCGCGCTCATAACGAGCATAGCCAGACAGTGGACCGTCACCACAACCCGGTAACTCCACTCGAAGGACTTGTGAGTAAACGTCAGGCAAAGGATGCCGTAGAGGGCGCTCCATGAGATGAATGACGTCACTGACAACAGCAGGATGGCAGTTTGGCTGGTCTGCATTGTAGATCGGTGGCCTTGGTAAAAAAAAAAAAGGTATGAAAAGTTGATTTAAAAATTGAAATATCCTTTAAGCTCTGAAAGGGTAATAAGTTGTGTGTTTACGTTTGAACTTCGCAGTGGCGTTGCTGGGGGGGGGGGGGCGTTAGCTGGGGACAACCCTTACTAATTCCCATGTGCCCACCTGGTGTCCCCCCCCCCCCCCGCAAAAGGGCCCCTCGCCATAAAAGTGCCTTTATGAAAAAGAGCGCCCTCAGTAATAACTGCATCGTCATGGAGGCATGCAACAACCGGTTACACTGATACCAGCAAATACATACAGACCTCAGTAAGAAATACGCCCACTTCCAAAAACAAGGTGTGGCGGAAATTTGAAAAGTGTGATCGGTCCGTTTGATTCGCGGTCCGTCAAACTTGTCCAAGATGTTACCAGGACGATAGCGCTGCCACCAGGCGGAAAATTTATAGGCCCTAAACCCCCGGAGTTCCGCCTCACCGGTTTAGTATTTCTTAATCTGCGTCTAAAGTTCGTAGTCAAAATATATGACCCAGTGAAGAAGTAATTAGTGAAGTAACAACCAGTCTTACTAGTTCTTAAGGACTGACTCAAGAAAGATACACCTCAGGCAAATCTTCAGCACAACTCGAAAACTAGCAATTTAATTCAAAACTGAACCACAATCAAAAGAACAATGCCAAGGATGAGCTTAAACTTGAATTAATTCAAAGCTGAGAAAATACTGTAAATGGCAGTGGACTTTGCACTGGTGAGGAACGAGTCTATGGGCCTAATCTCTGGAATTTATTTACCCGAAGGGGGGAGGATAATTTTAAAGGATAGTGCTCTCTGCACTGGGAGGCAAAACAATCAGTCTCTAAGTTATTCCCTAACCTTCACTATAAACTTAACAACGGGCAAATCCATGCCCTTATAAAAATATACTACGACTATAGGCAATTACGTCTGCCAGTTCAAAAACTAAATATCACTACGTTAGGCAATTCCGTCTGCCGGTAGTTTCCCAAATATAAACACGACTAGGCAATTCCGTCTGCCAGTCCAAATGTCTCGCTAAGTCAAGGCCTCTGACGGGTCTGCCAGTAGTTTCTTGAATCTGCTTAGCTCCTGCGATAACTTAGATGACCTTAGATTAGTTTATCCAGCTCCTCCATTCCAATAATAAGTGACTTACAAAGTGTCCTCCAAATTCAGCTCCTCAATTGGCTCCTCTGCTCCTCAACTCCTTAACTGGCTCCTCTGCTCCTCAGCTGGCTCCTCAGCTGCTCAATTACTCCTAGGTTTCTTAATTCCAACCCTCCCCAATTTAAATTAAGATTTAATTAAACCACTTTCCACTAGCGAATAGGTGAATAACAACCTGGCTCCGTTTGCGCCTAAGAGCTCCTTAACTGACTCCTCAGCTGGCTCCTCAGCTCCTCAATTACTCCTCAACTTCTTAATTCCAAACCTACCTAACTTAATTTATAATAAATATTTTCCCCCAGTGAATCTGCACGCTAATGTAAACATTAAACGGGCTCTGTACGTGCCTATTAGCTCCTTTACTAGCTCCTCTGCTCCTTAGCTCCTCAGCTCCTCAACGTCTCAGAGATCAGCAGTACTACAACTCGACAAATGCAAACTCAGTTAACTAAATCACCCGAACCCCGAATTCACAAAAATCTGCCCTATTTATACTCTTTGGATCGCGCGCCTTACACACAGCCTGCGCGTACGCGTAGTAAAGAAGCCACGCCCACAAGTTGTAAACTAGCAAAAATTACTATACACAACAAACTTTTCATTCATCTGAAAAATCAATAATTTATACTGTACATCCATCACTCAAAGTATACAAATAATCCTTAAATCCTAAGCTTTCATTTACACTGAAAACAGAACAACAGATTTCCCCAGATTTCTCACAATAAGGCAAAAACAAAGTTGGTGACTGAACGTAAACATGACCTAATTTCATTGAAAAAATCCAGTGATGTCATACTCATGAATATTCATGAAGCATTTCAGGCCTTGGCAGACGAAATCATTACAAATTTCGATAAATAATTGCCTACTGAAATATTATCTGCCAAAAACTTAATCTAAGTGGTGAAATAGGTAAAGATAAAGGAAATACAACTTTTTGCTCTTACAAATCTCAGTTTTATAATCTAAAATCGGAAATATTCTTTGAAAACTTTAGGCCAATCCAAACAGATTTTAGAAACAAGGAGGCGGCCATGTTGGATTTACCCTAACTCTATTTTTAGCACACACAAACACATGGCAGTGGCAGTGCATGAAAACAGCTGACGGTTGGTAAATACTAGCGATAAAATAAGTCATCAAACAGTTATAAAAGTGGATGGAACCTAATAAAAAGTTACCCAGGCGTACAGGTGAGTCTAAGAAAATGACTAGAGTGGCATTTTCGTCACACAGCCCTCCCCTAAGATTTTGCTGTCCTCAGCAAGTTAAATTATGTACAATTTAAATGAAACTAATTAAAAGACCACCACTTTACATACTACATGTACTACTAGGCATTATGTACATACATGTTTCAGAAATAAGCTAATAAAACCTAAAGCCTAAACTGATTAAATGACTCTGCAAAAATGGTGAACAGAAAACACTGTAAATTGTAATTAGGCAATATTATTTACATTACAATAAATTGTTTTGAAGCTCTCTGAGAATTTTTTGTCTCAACAATAACCTACATGCTTAATCAGATAATACAGTTTCAAACACATTTAAATGCACCATTCCACATGGGCCTATTGAAAATATTTAACAGCTATATAAGAACAACATTTCAGAATCTTGTGACCAACTATTCTCAACCTCAGACCTGAGAAGGCACACAAATTAATATTCTTGCCTGCAATTTAAAAGTCTAAGATATTATTAATTTAAATCAAATCTAGTTTGATACAGAGATAATTTAGATCGCATAAATTTACTACACTCGTCTCCCTGCAACTAGCACATCACTTTTATGCATAAATTAAAACTAATTATCTGAAAACCAGAAAATGGGATAATCCGTCTAATCTCAAAACATCAAGTTAGTAAGAAACATATTCTGGCAAATCCGATTCAACTATCTTTAGGTACATTACAATTAATCTTCAAATTTATACAGTGAAAAGCTGTCATACATGTCATATCATCTCCTTTGACACATTTTTCTGTCCAAAACTTACAATATTTTTTTTTTCCGCAACACTTGAAATTTAGATTAAATTAACTTTATACATTTATTAGGATAACAATATTTATAATTCTTCATCTTTACTACCCGATGTACCCGCTCTCTATTCTTCTCCCTTCCTTGCTTGCATCTCGTACGTCCTCTCGGTCACCTCTGTTGCCTTAACCCTTCCGCTCCCGGTGTACGTGGTCCGAATGTGTTTCTCTGTGATCTTCACCACCCCCTTCATGACATCCTTCCATGGCATGTTCCTCCACTTGCATTTCCGCTTTACATGTACTTCGTGGACTTCCTTTTCTTCCTCTTCTTCATCAGCACTCTTCTCCTCATCACTTTCCCCCTCGCTGCTGTCCTCTTCGCTGCTCTCCTCTTCACTGCTCTCCTCTTCACTGCTCTCCTCTTCATTGCTCTTCATCATGGTCTGTAGCTTGGTTCCCCTGGGTTTGCCAGAAATGGGGAGGATCGGCTCAGTCTCGGCCTCAGCAATTTCCAACTCCCTCTCCACATCTGAGGCCATTAAAGAAATGGCGGCATCCGCTGCTGCTATCTCGTCTTCATCTTCATCCTCCTCCTCCTCCTGCATTCCCTCTCCTGCCCTGCTACTCACTCCATTCCATTCCTCCTGCTGCTCTTCCGATATCCCTGTCTTGCTCTTGTCTCTCCCCTGCTCTTCACTCCCTCCTTCTTGCCTTTCTATCTCCCTTCCTGTCTGCTTCTCTCCAGGCTCCTGTCTTCTCTTCTCTGTCTGATCTGCAGCTACATGAATCTCCCTCTCGCTCCTTTCTCTCTTCTTCTCCTCATTTTCCCGTGCTCGCCTTTGTACTTCTTTTCCTTTCTTCTCCTTGGGTTCCCGTACTTTCTGCTCCTTGCGTTCCCGGCCTCTCTGCTCCTTGTGTTCCCGTCTTTTTCTCTCCTTCTTCCCATGCTCTTTCTGCTCCTTGTGTTCCTGTCCTTTTCTCTCCTTCTTCTCATGCTCTTCCTGTGCCCGATCTTCCATTCTTCCATTCCATTCCTTTCTTGACTCGTTTCTGTTCTCCTCTCTTCTGTAATTCTGTATTGGCCGCCTGGTCATCCATGGTTTGATTTGTTCAATCCTGGGATTCACTCCACTTACGTCCGCAGTGCACCTTAGATGTGTGGCCTCATAATGTCTCTTCAAGTTCCCTCTCCTACCATAACTGAGGGGACACCTCCTGCACTGAAACCTTTCCTGGTATTCCAGATGAGTTGACTTATGTCGGTCGTAGTTGAACCGTTTTCCGAAGCAAAGGCCACAAACCTCACATTCGAATACTCGTCGGTCACTTAGGATTTCTTGAAGGTCCTGGAGTTTCTTCGCCATGGTTATCTATTTACGAAAAAGGAAAAAAATTGGAAAAGAAAACAAGAGTTAGGATCATTATTTGAATTCTACTCATTGGCATTACATCATCCCATATCTAACTGATGGGATCCGTTGTCTTAAGGAACACCTCCTTTCTGTCAGTACTGATTCCTTGTCTCTTTTAGTGTTTTTCTTTACAGGTGGTCCTTCATAGGGTTTCAGCCTATCGGCATGCACCACAGCAAATTTAGCATTTCTCCCTTTCTTTATTCTGAATACAACATCTGTGAGCTGCTTCACTACTTTGTGGGGTCCTTCCCAAGGTAAGCCTAGTTTTGGACTCTTCCCTTTCTTTGTTGCTGGATTGTGTAACCACACATGCATGCCCTCAGTGATTTTACAATCCTCCGCCCTTTTATTATAGTTCTTCTTTTGATGTTCAGCTGCAACTGCTAAACATTTCCTTGCCCGTTCATGTGCTACATATAAACGGTCCCTCAACTCTTCTGCATAATCACTAGTGTCGTTAGAAATTTCCCTGTCAGGTTTCTCAAGTGTTAAGTCTACCGGTAGCTCTACATTCCTCCCCAACATCATCATATTTGGGCTGTCCTGAATAGATTCCTGTGTGGCACTCCTATAAGCAAACATAGCGTAAGGTACTTGTTCATCCCAGTCTTTCTGATTCCTAACTGGATCTACTAAAGTAGCTACCATATTCATCAAAGTCCTATTGAACCTCTCCACAAATCCATCAGATTTTAGTAGTCCTAGTCTTCTGTATTCCTAATAGACTACACACTTCAGCTACCACTCTAGATTCAAAGTTTCTCCCTTGATCGCTGTGCACTTCTCTTGGTACACCATAGCGACATATGAACTGCTCCACTAAAGTCCTAGCAATAACCTCTGCTGTCTGACTTGGCAGGGGATACGCCTCAACCCATTTAGTAAAATAATCTCCAACTACTAAGATATATCGATTTCCTCTGTCCGACTCCGGCAATGGTCCAAGTATGTCCATCGCTATCCTCTCCATGGGTGCTCCAACTGGGTACTGTTGAAGTGGGGATTTCTTTTGTCTAGGTGACTTCCGTCGGGTGCACATGCAACATTTCTTAATGAATGAACGTACATCCTGACTCAATCCAACCCAATAGTACCGATCCTGCACTTTTTCTTTAGTTTTCCTAATCCCAAGGTGTCCAGCTGTCCTCGCTCCATGTAGTTCTTGTAACACTACCCCTCTGAATTTCCTAGGAAGAATTACTTTGTAGTCCACCTGTTTCCCATTGTCCGATTCCCATCTTCTGCACAGAATGCCATCTCTTACTTCCAGTTGTTTCCACTGAGACCAATAAATTTTGAACTCTGAAGACATTCCCGATAACTCCTTCCATTCTGGTCGTGCTTCGTTATTTTCCACCATAGCCAACAATTTCCCCAATATCGGGTCTGCACGTTGAGCCAGACGAATTTCCTCTTTAGTTATCTCTGGACCAATTGAAATGACTCTTACATGACAATAGGTTCCCTCTTCCATTGTTGATGTCTTCGACATTTCTTTTGACACTGACTCTTGTTTCTCTTTCTTATCTGTTTCAGCTTCAAGTCCTGTGGTGCTACTCAGCTGAGGTGTTTCAGTTCTTGGCTGTGTAACCTCGTCTCCCTCCTGAGTAGTTTGCTTTTCCATCGGTTCTTCTCGTCCACATTGCTGACATTTCCTCGAGAGCCCATCAGCATTCCCGTGTTGTCGTCCTGGTCGATGTATCAATGTGATGTTGTGTTGACTAATTGTCTCAAGCCATCGAGCTAATTGTCCCTCCGGATCCTTGAAGTTCGTCAACCAACGAAGTGCTCCATGATCTGTCCGTGTTGTTATTGCCCTGCCATAAACATACGGTTTGAAATGCTTCAGAGCAAAAACCACTGCTAACAATTCTCTTCTTGTCACACAGTAATTCTTCTCTGCTTTGGATAAACTTCTACTGGCGTATGCGATAACTTTCTCCAGCCCATCTTGACTTTGTGAAAGAACTGCTCCAAGTGCGTAGCCACTGGCATCGGTGTCAAGTGTGAAATCAGATGCCGGTAATGGATAAGAGAGAATCGGTGCTGATACCAACTTCTCCTTTAACACTGCAAAAGCCTGCTCGCATTCCTCCGTCCACACGAACTGTCTGTTCTTCTCTGTAAGCCGGTGAAGTGGTCGTGCTATGTCCGAAAATCCCTTGATAAACCGACGGTAGTACGACGCCAATCCAAGAAAGCTTCTGATCTCTGTCACGGTCTGAGGGCATTTCCAATTCTTCACAGCTTCAATTTTGTCAGGATCTGTTGTAATACCATCCGCTGAAACGACATGTCCCAAATACTGCACACTTCGTTTGAGGAGGTGGCATTTCTTCGGTTTCAGCTTTAAGTTTGCCTCTCGCAGTCGTTTGAAAACTGTCTCCAGACGATTTAGTGCCTCTTGCATGGTTCTGCCAAAACACAATATGTCGTCAATGTATAGTAACAGGATTTCCCACTGTAGTCCTGCCATGACCCGTTCCATTAAGCGTTCAAATGTAGCAGGGGCGTTGCATAGTCCAAATGGCATCACACTCCAAGAGTAAAGACCTCCTTGCACAACAAATGCAGATTGGTCCTTCGCCTCCTCATCTAATTCAACTTGCCAATATCCCGAGGCTAAGTCAAGACTGCTAAACCATTTCGCTCCTGCCAAGGCGTTGAGTGAGTCCTCAATATTCGGTACCGGGTACGAGTCCTTCCTTGTCACGTCGTTGAGTTTTCTGTAATCAATACAAAATCTCTTGGTGCCATCCTTCTTAGCCACCAAAACTACTGGTGAAGCCCACGGACTTGATGATGGTTCAATCAAATTCTTTTCGAGCAACTCTTTAACTTGTTTGTTAATTTCCTCTCTGTTTGACCCTAGTGCTCTCCTTGGTCGCTGTTTGATGGGTGCTGATGTCCCTGTGTCAATCCGGTGTTTAACTAACTTAGTTCTCCCAATATCGAAGTCCCCCTTTGAGAAAACATCTTGATAGTGGATCAATAGTTGTGCCAGAGCTTCCTGTTCAGCTTGATTCAGATTCTCTGCACTGTCCTTCCACAAATCCTGTAAATGTTCTGGAATCTCCATCTCCATTTCAGTCATCACTCGAATTGTATTGAAGTTTGTTTCCTCTCGTACTGGTGTAGTTATGGAGTCCTCATCAACAGCAGAAAATACCCCAACCACTGTTCCTTGCTGTACCGTTGTGGCATGATCGCCAATGTTCATCAGACGAACTGGTAATACACTTCCTTCGGCATTTACTAAAGTTCGCGCTACCAAGACTCCTTTGTCTGTTAGATTACTCCTTTGCAGTCCCTCAATAAGTCCACTTCCTTTGTAGTTTCCAGATTTCCTGAAAGTTGCATTCACTATCATTTCCTGTCCAGCTGGAAGTGTAGTAGTCTCCGTCGTAATTACTCGTAGCTGAAAGTTGTCCTCCCTGATGCTCAGGCATGGAATTTGTTCACCTTTAATCTGTAAGGTAGCCTCTTTCAAATCCAAACGTCCACCTGTCTTCACCAAAAAATCCAATCCTAAAATTCCGTCATTGTGAATATCAGCCACTATCACCCAAAGTTTGATTTGTGTATTTCCTATTTGCAGGTCACAATTTCCACTCCCCATGACTGTAATTGGTGCTCCATCTGCTTGCTTAATTCCTGATTCCATTGGTGAAAGTTGTGGTCTGTGACAATCCTCCATGTTCATGTAAGTCGACCTTGAAATTACGGTATGAGTTGATCCAGTGTCCACGAGAAACTTCACCCTCTTGTCACAAATTGTTCCCATCACAAAAACACCTGCTTGCATTGCACCAGTCCTCTCATCCTCCAGGGCGTCATATAAATTACTTCCTACTTCGAGGAAGTTCTGTTCCCCCGATTTGCTGGGTCGCTGTGAGTCCTCGGCCACCTGTCGACCCTCTGAGCTGGCCCAGGGTTGTTTAACTGCATCTTTTGCTGTGGCCCATTTGTTCCTTTTGTTGGACATTGCCGAGCGATATGCCCAAGTTTCCCACATGCAAAACATGTAATGTCTCCGTTGGCGAAACTTTGTCGTCTAGTCATGTCCATCTCCTGTCCATTGTTTCTTGAGTTTTTCTGCAACTCCTTTACTGTACTCATCAATTCAGTCAGTGACGCTCGTACCTCGGCAAGTCCTTTTCCAAAGCTAGACATCTCCTCATTTATCCTATCACTTCCAGTGATGTTCCTTGTGTATCGGCTAGGTTTTATCCTATCTCTGCTATGTTCAACACGCAGAAAACATTCTGTTTCCAGTGCTGATCTAATAGCGTCGTCCAGTGTTGCTGGTTGTGACCTAAAAATTCCTGCTCTAATTTCAGAGTCGTCTATTGCATCCAAGAAGTGTCCTTTAGCCAATCTCTCCCTTACTTCTCGTGGCACTTCCGGGTATGCCATTGCTGTCAAGTCTCGAATCTCCTGTCCCAGTTCTTGAAGAGTTTCATTAGTCTTTCTCCGTCTCATTCTTAATTCAAGAAGATAGTTCTCGGGGTGTTTCCCTGGCCCAAATCTTTGTGACAACTTCGTAGTAAGCTCATCATAAGATGTGTAACCACTCATAGGCATACTCCGAAGCACTTTTAAGGCTGGCCCTTGTAAGCGTGTAGCCAAATGAAAGGCTGCATCTCTGTCTGACCACTTATTTACCATCTTACAGGCTTCAAAGTGTTTATAGTAATCTCTCCATCCAACTCGGCCATCAAATTTTTCTGGGGTGACTTCCTTCCTGCTAACTTCACGTCTGTTTCGAAAATTTCCTTGCTCGCCAATATTTCTGTAGTTTGCTCCTCTGTAGTTTTCATCGTCCTCCAAATTAGCTCGCCATTCACCCCTTTGTTTCGAGACTCCCTGTTGATAAATCCCGTATTTCTCTTGCCCGTGTACATACTGTGCCTCTCCACCATCAAAATCAGTGTTCCGACCTCTGTTACCCAACAAGCCCATTCTTATTTGCTCTTCTTGCTCTCCACATCCTAACTCCGGATAATTAAAATTCAGTTCTGATCTCCATTCCTCTCCATGTTTCCTAGTTGCCTCTCCTGAAGAGAAATTCTTCCCCGTCAGTACTTGAGTTTTCTTTCGAGCTCCTTGTTCCATTTCAGTTTCCTTTGTCGAGTTCTGGTTCGGTTTGTCTTGGGTAGTTGTTGTACTGCTGATCCCTGAGATGTCACCACATCCGTCCACGGAAACTTCCATCCTGTTAATCTTGCTGCTTCGTTCTCCTCTGTTTCCCTTCAAGATCCAAAGTGCTCACTTCTGCAACGTCTCCGTTTCGTCTTACACTCTCCCTTGTCTACTGTTACTGCTTAATTAAACTGCTTACTCCTTACTGTTTATCCCACCGCTGCCACCATTGTGGCGGAAATTTGAAAAGTGTGATCGGTCCGTTTGATTCGCGGTCCGTCAAACTTGTCCAAGATGTTACCAGGACGATAGCGCTGCCACCAGGCGGAAAATTTATAGGCCCTAAACCCCCGGAGTTCCGCCTCACCGGTTTAGTATTTCTTAATCTGCGTCTAAAGTTCGTAGTCAAAATATATGACCCAGTGAAGAAGTAATTAGTGAAGTAACAACCAGTCTTACTAGTTCTTAAGGACTGACTCAAGAAAGATACACCTCAGGCAAATCTTCAGCACAACTCGAAAACTAGCAATTTAATTCAAAACTGAACCACAATCAAAAGAACAATGCCAAGGATGAGCTTAAACTTAAATTAATTCAAAGCTGAGAAAATACAGTAAATGGCAGTGCACTTTGCACTGGTGAGGAACGAGTCTAGGGGCCTGATCTCTGGAATTTATTTACCCGAAGGGGGAGGATACCTTTAAAGGATAGTGCTCTCTGCACTGGGAGGCAAAACAATCAGTCTCTAAGTTATTCCCTAACCTTCACTATAAACTTAACAACGGGCAAATCCATGCCCTTATAAAAATATACTACGACTATAGGCAATTACGTCTGCCAGTTCAAAAACTAAATATCACTACGTTAGGCAATTCCGTCTGCCGGTAGTTTCCCAAATATAAACACGACTAGGCAATTCCGTCTGCCAGTCCAAATGTCTCGCTAAGTCAAGGCCTCTGACGGGTCTGCCAGTAGTTTCTTGAATCTGCTTAGCTCCTGAGATAACTTAGATGACCTTAGATTAGTTTATCCAGCTCCTCCATTCCAATAATAAGTGACTTACAAAGTGTCCTCCAAATTCAGCTCCTCAATTGGCTCCTCTGCTCCTCAACTCCTTAACTGGCTCCTCTGCTCCTCAGCTGGCTCCTCAGCTCCTCAATTACTCCTAGGTTTCTTAATTCCAACCCTCCCTAATTTAAATTAAGATTTAATTAAACCACTTTCCACTAGCGAATAGGTGAATAACAACCTGGCTCCGTTTGCGCCTAAGAGCTCCTTAACTGACTCCTCAGCTGGCTCCTCAGCTCCTCAATTACTCCTCAACTTCTTAATTCCAAACCTCCCTAACTTAATTTATAATAAATATTTTCCCCCAGTGAATCTGCACGCTAATGTAAACATTAAACGGGCTCTGTACGTGCCTATTAGCTCCTTTACTAGCTCCTCTGCTCCTTAGCTCCTCAGCTCCTCAACGTCTCAGAGATCAGCAGTACTACAACTCGACAAATGCAAACTCAGTTAACTAAATCACCCGAACCCCGAATTCACAAAAATCTGCCCTATTTATACTCTTTGGATCGCGCGCCTTACACACAGCCTGCGCGTACGCGTAGTAAAGAAGCCACGCCCACAAGTTGTAAACTAGCAAAAATTACTATACACAACAAACTTTTCATTCATCTGAAAAATCAATAATTTATACTGTACATCCATCACTCAAAGTATACAAATAATCCTTAAATCCTAAGCTTTCATTTACACTGAAAACAGAACAACAGATTTCCCCAGATTTCTCACAATAAGGCAAAAACAAAGTTGGTGACTGAACGTAAACATGACCTAATTTCATTGAAAAAATCCAGTGATGTCATACTCATGAATATTCATGAAGCATTTCAGGCCTTGGCAGACGAAATCATTACAAATTTCGATAAATAATTGCCTACTGAAATATTATCTGCCAAAAACTTAATCTAAGTGGTGAAATAGGTAAAGATAAAGGAAATACAACTTTTTGCTCTTACAAATCTCAGTTTTATAATCTAAAATCGGAAATATTCTTTGAAAACTTTAGGCCAATCCAAACAGATTTTAGAAACAAGGAGGCGGCCATGTTGGATTTACCCTAACTCTATTTTTAGCACACACAAACACATGGCAGTGGCAGTGCATGAAAACAGCTGACGGTTGGTAAATACTAGCGATAAAATAAGTCATCAAACAGTTATAAAAGTGGATGGAACCTAATAAAAAGTTACCCAGGCGTACAGGTGAGTCTAAGAAAATGACTAGAGTGGCATTTTCGTCACAAAGGGATAATGCTCAAAACTCTCAAAGGTGTTTGAGACACACATCAAATTAAGCTAAATTCGTCATCTTCCATTTTCTGTTCAATTTCTTGGAGGTTGACGAATACATTTTGGGAGGAAAGATGAATAAAGGAAATGGGGCCAATTAAAGAAACGAAAGAAACAGAACCGGTTTCTCAAGAACCCTCTAGGCCTACATGTATTTAATTATCAGTAATCTCACCTTCATGAATTCCTGTCCTCTCCTGTGTTTATTCGTTCTCCAAGCACCAGTAGTACGTGCAAGGTTGCCACATAATGCAATCGTCGGTGAATGATTCTAATGGTATTGTATCCAAAGTTCTGCGATTTACTTGACTATCAATTAATCCATCAGATTAAATTGTCAAAAAGCTACCTGACAAACAAAATGATTCGTTATCTCTTGAACTTTGTCTGCGAAGTGCCTTGACATCGCGGTCTAGGGCATTTTTCTGCAAGTCATTCGGCAGGTTGTGGTTTGGAGTCCAGCCTGGGGTTATGGTGCGTGTGTCCTTGAGCAAGGCACTTTGTCACTCATATTCCTTCTCCCCACCCAGGAGCAAAATGGGTACCTGTGAGGGCAGAGATGGTAAATGTGATTGGTTTTAGCTGCTTTGTGCCGAACTGGCAGCATCGGGCTTTAGATTTCCCAGGGAGCTAAGATTGTCTTTGGAATGCTTCATTGGCCAAATAAGCGTGGTAACAAAGATGTATAGCGCCATGAACGTCAATACTGTGTAGATATACGTGTGCTTTGTAAATACAAACATTTCGTGGCTGGCATAGTAGAAATGAAATTTCAGGCCGACTGGTGAATTAAATTGGTATTTAAACAAAAAATGAGACGAAAGAACCCTTTTCAGCCCAAATTAAGTAGAGTGCGTATCAAAATTTTATTTAAAAAAATCATTGCCGTTAGCTCTTCATGTGCATTATATGTAATCATCTAGATACTGTTAACTGTCGTTGGAAACGCTGGGCGCCTGTGTAAAGTGTTACAGCAATATACTTCACTGATCGTTGACTTCGTAACGGTTCTCTCGTACGTTGTCAGTACCACACAAACGCTAAAAAAAAACACAATTGCTTTCACATCGTGTGGTGTCAAACTTATTTTGCCTCTGTCAGATATGGTGCACAAAAAGAGGGCGTAGCTATTTGGGGCGAGTAAACTCTTTTGTAAACCACTCTTATAGCGCCCTCAGTGTCCGTCATGTATCAAAAAGGCTATTTATGCAAACCCTCAAAATGTAATGATTCGAGACTCGTTTATACGCAAGTGTGGAAGACAGTTAAACTACATCTTAGCACAGCCTACAAACATATTGAGATAATAAAACCAAAAACTTTCGGAGTTCGACAACTCAGATTGCTCATGTTTATAATACCATAAAATGGAACAGCTTACGTACATACCCAGTGTAGCGATTACTCCTGTATACACGGTGAAATTACAGCGTGCTGAATGTTAAACAAAAAAAGTAAGCAAGCGTGCGTCCTGGCTAATTATCGCGAAAATACGTTTAACTTGGTGTACAGAACTTCAGAGATACAAAAAATTGTCTTTTAAGAAGAGTCTATTTCCGACACGCGATCAGCACCACTTTGATACATTTTGAATCCCGCTCCGTCATGGCTGCCCAAAAGGGCCACAGTCAGTTCGACGAGTTTTAAGCACAATCCAAGAAGACAATAAAGCCAAAAATAAAATTTAGAAACAACTATCACATCTTTTTTATCCTTTAAAGTTTGATAAACGTGCATTTTTTTCTTTGTTGAAAATGGATATGCGGCGTTTTGAAAATAAACCAATTAATTTGTATTTCTGATGGGTCGTATGATAGACTTGAAAGTTCAAACCAGACGCTAAGCACTGGAAAAAAAAAGGTAAGCGTTGTTTCCGCGAAACAAAAATACAATTCAATGGTTTTGTTTTGCTGAAAGAACGCACACCTTTTTTTAAAATTCATAAACTTGAAAAGTACAGGAGTGATGTGAATTATTTTTGTACTAAAAGAAAGATTATTAATTGGGCTTTCATATCCTAGATTTTGAAAGTGCTACATGCAGAACTAAGATAAGAAAAAAAAATGGTCCTGCCATTCGGACTTCGGCGCGCTACGCGTCGTGAAAACTGAATTTTGCCATATACATCGTGTACACAGAGCAGAATTACCATTCGTACATATGAATAATTAATTAGCCCAAATTCCAAAACCCTTTGACTTATAGTCATGACATTTCTTGGGCATGTTTTTGATGAGTTGCTCTATGCATGTACCGAGTTTCATTTTTTTTTCTCATTCGATGGCCGAGATCACAGGGGGGGGGGGGGGGGGAATCCACTAAAAATTGGGCCCATCTAGAAATTGGGCCCAGGTACGCAGATTTTATTTCTGCTTAATTGAAAGTCTCAGGCTCACTTTGCCTTATTGTTTTCTATCGTCTTGTCCCTTGACTTCCATCTCCGGTACAACTTCGTGTACTTGTGATAACCAAACACCACTATGTGTCCAAACATAACTATCCCAACAAGATAGAGGGCCACCCCGCCCACCTTGAAGAAAGGTTTCGGGCGCGGATGCGTGATATGTCTGTAAAGGAAAAAGCTGGCGATCACACACCGACAGAGGGCGAACATCAGCATGAACATCAAATCGTTCAGCTCGTACACCCACCCTTCCTTGATGCCAGAACTGCGCATGAACCAGCGGAACTGGAGCATAGGGTTCGTGAGTTCCGCCAGGAAGATGCAGGTTCCGATTTCGGTGCCCGAGAGGCCGGTTGCCAACGAGGCGGCGATACCAATGATGGAGACGAGGTGATGGACTATCATGATCTTGGTTTCGTCGTCGTAGAACCAGACGCACCAGCAGAAGTCGAAGAGGAAGTATCCAAGGCACACTATCATGGTCGTTATCTCGTAAATGTTGGATTTATTACCTGAAAAACCAGATGGACAAAAACCAAAAATGGGTCCCAGAATGGGATGAGTTTAGCCTTATAGGCCTAAGGTACACAGGCCCCATTATTAGGAATTAAACTATAAATAATATGGAAACGGTCACACCGTTTTTGAATTCGTGTTTTTTCTCTTCCAAATTTTCAATTGTAGGGCCTACTCATATTATCGGTAATAATATTTTGACACTTGAGGGCGATGTTGCCATGATGTCATTTAAACCGTAACCACGTGACAATTTTGGAATTTGTCCACAATGTTATGAACTTGAAAATGTGAACTTTTGTATGCTAATAAAACAAAAAAGCTCAAATTTTGCGCAACCAAAAAACCAAATTTCCCGTGTCGCTTATTTCGCATAGTTGGAAACGAAGTTTAAAAATTTGTCAAATTTTGCCAATAATGATGTCACACGTTTCCATAATGCACTGTGCGTCGAGCAGGATTAACGCCGCCAACGGCAGCGATTCTGTATTGTGAGTTAAATTCACTGACGATTATATGTGCACCAACCTGGATGCGTGAACGGCCAAGGATTGTATAGAAACCCAAAGGTCGACGACATGCTAAGCACAGTCACTGCGTGGATCAAGACCACAACCCGACAGTTCCATTCATAAGATCGGTGGGGCTGGAGCCAGCAGAACAGGCCGTAGAGGGCGCTCCAGCACACGAAGGCGGTGACCGTGAGAAGCAGGATGGGCCCCGTGGTTAGCTCCATGGCGACTGTGAATCAAAGAAAATAATGGAAGTTCAAATAATTTGTACCACATAAGCCTACTTGGTAGGAAATAATTACACTTCTTCAGCACAGTAATTTAGTACGTGGTTCCCGGTACCGACACGTGTTGTTCTGACCTCTCCATATTTTGGGCGGGAACCTATAATATATGCGCGGAGTTCATGACAAGTTCAACTATCTTCTCTCAAACCGCGACGCTATGCTACCAATGGACTACAGTTCACCTTGTCATGTCGGCAATTTGGTACCAGCCTATACCAATGTCGGCCGCGTATCGGTTCAACGGTGCCCATTAGCGTGCAGGGAGAGACAAATTGTGATAACTGGCCATCATTGAGACTCAGTGGAGAAATTCGCATGTTGCTATATACGTAGCAGCCACCACTAGAGGGCGTTTTCTATTATTTTAACTCGGTAACAATGAATGCACAAATTCACTCATAGGGCCTATGCATATCCCAGCAAAGGAAACAAAGGGCATTGCCGTCTAAGATGCCTGCTATACATGTAAAGGCCTATTATACGCATAAGGTATATAAGTGCACACGTTGTTATTAGTGCGCAGGCGTAAGTTACGTCATGAATCAACTACAGTCGACCAGTGGTACGTCCCCGACCGAACTTGGTTCATCTTTGAGTGATTTCGCATCTTTGGGTGATTTCACATCTTTGGGTGATTTCACATCTTTGGGTGATTTCAAATAAGTGCTTCTTTGGAACTCTTTATTTATCTGTATTAATCAAAACAAACATGTAATTTGCTGAAACGAAACCTACCAGAACACTTTGATATTGTTCAGTTGCTTGTTATGTTTTTGATGACTCAAGTGATTGCAAGTAAGTCCTTTCAAAACTCAATTCTAATTTTTCAGTATAAATCAAATCTAACACTTCATTTGCTGAGAAGAAACATATCAGAACAGTTTAACAGATACCGTGTTTAGTTGGTTATTATGTTTTTGAGGCCTACGTGGGGGACAACGGTCATCGCCGCCACGTCTATTTGCATGACAATAAATCATTAACCCGAGCAGAAATGATGTTGTTTGGTTGGTTTGTGTTGGTGCTTCTCTACCGACATCGATAAACAAAAGGGCATTAAAATATAATTTGACATGCTGTCTGGTTTGTTTTAATTTTGCTGGTACAGCGTTTTTACAGGTCTTTTTACCGTGCCGTAAACACATGTCCTTCATGATAGTCGGTCAACCATGACAAGGAATAAAGTATATTAATGTTGTGTTGAATACATGTTTTAAGATTTGCAGTATTTCATTCTTTAAAATGAGCTACCCAATAAGATAAAATATATATATATATATATATATATAAAAAGGATCCAAAAACTCAACTGCAATTGATCAGTACTTATCAACGAATTGAGTTAATGTTGTTATCATCTGGGCTTCCATATGCATAATCTGTCCTTTATCCGTTGTCTATCTTTGACAAAACTGTAAACATGGATAAACCATACCCATGATCATTATTACGATGAGTATCATTTTTTTCATAGCCCGTGTACGTGTGTCCGATGCTGCAATAGTTCATAATTTATTTTTACTGTGCTCGAGTGCGTCAGTTGATGTACATGTATATACAACATGCCATCATTTAACTTGCGTCACGTAGGACCGAAGCCATCAATTAAATTTGTACTTGAAGTTTTGCACGATTTGTTGCAGATTTATTTCCAGGATTATTTATGAAAGTACGCCTATACACTGCTCACGTGTGCATTGAATTGTGTATTATGCTCACGTCAAATCCAGTAAATTGACAAAAACTATAAACGAGAGTCGATTCGAAACATATATTATGTAGTTTTCGATAACACAATCGGTAACTGTACAGGCCCATTGCTTAAAAAAAGAAGAAGATGCATATAGGCCTATTTATAATACAAAGTTTGACCTCAAAGGTACAGGGGTTGCCGCTATGAAATCCTGTGTTGATTTTACGTTCGTCAGTGCTAGTTTCTTCGCATGTACTATCGGGAACGATCTTCTTTCACAGCCAAGAGATATATTGTTTCGTGCATTGCAACACGGACCGTAAATGGTCCGTGATTGCAACAGCTGGGCAGTGCCGTGCATAACACAGACGGCGCTGTCTGAGGCCTTTTAATTAATGCAACATTTTATTGGATGCCCGGAACAACACACATAGGGGATCTAATACGAATCAAAAGCTATATACATGTACATCAAAGCCGTACATAATTAAACTTCAACATTGCATGCCAGTTGTTCTGGAAGTTCTATCATATATCTCATATATTTACCTGTATAGCCTATGCCTACATGGATGATGAAGCCAGATTATTACTGTAAATGAAATGGTAAAAAGAAATTGTCATGAATTAAGATGATGATGCCGAGCATAATGATGGAAATTGTATTTTAGAGATTTGAAAATGCATCCAATTACAGATGCAGTTAATAATGCATCTCAATAGCACGGTGCACCAAATCGCTTACCTGGCTATATACGTACGTCGACTCTTGTGCACGAAGTCATCAATTCGATGGAATGAACATAGGCCGGAGCGACGTTTCTCATGATGCAGACGATGGGCCGACAATATTATTTTAATGGCCGGCAAAGATGATGAGATCACTGCCGCACGAATGAATCTATCTGCATAAACCTGTTGATTTCAAATCAGAGATGCTCAGTACGATCGTGCATGGAGGAATTAATGGATCATGCAACTGCGATGTTGAAATATTATAATCACCTGATTTTCAATACTCTCCATGTATAGGATACTGCGCGTCATCAGCAGCTGCGGACATCATCGTACACACGGCGTCAACCATACGGACGTACAATGCACATGTATACATGTACATGTACGTACATGTACATTGATCCGGCCTTCTGCAGTGAACAATGCGGGTCAAAGGGGCACATTGATTGTATTTTCACGGCTGTATAATGATTGTCCGATGAAAAGCTTTTGTTCCGTGTTTTCTCGGATCTTATTGATTTCCAAGGTACCGTGTTGGATAGGGTCAGAATAACGGGAGTCATAATCCTTATGATTTTGTGTGTCACTTTTTATTTTTTTTCACTGAATTTTTTGTTTTAAAAATTTGGGTGTACCCCCTGGCAATGTATGTTCTTTTTCTTTGGGGGAGGGGGCCGTATCAATGACATACTCGGTTTCAACTTGCCCATATAAGTCATACGAAGGGCAGCTAGTACCATGCTTGATACTAATTGCTCACACAGAAATCATACGCACAACAAAAAAATGTTTTCAAACCATGCAAGTACATGATATGTCACCGGTCAAAATGTCTCCGGCATGACAGTGTACAAAGCAATTAGGCGGTTTCCAAACCGCGGCTTTTCTAATCGCTGGCATTGGCTTATCCATCATCCTTTAGGAGGGAAACCAGATGGGAATACACTAAACTATTGCTTCATGATATAATATTTGATGCTCCTGGTGCATTGACATGGTGATATATATTAAGCCGGAGGCCCGAAAATCGGGGCCTCAAATAAAGTGAAGCCACAGTTGCAGACAAGGCCGTGTTTTCGAAAACCACATGGAGTGTTGAATCCAAGACAAGATGGCGCTGTTCTAAAGGTTGATTGTACTTCGACTGTCACACTTCCGTATCTTTTAATATCAGATTTTCTATTTGTGTTTCAAGGTCGAAGTGCTGACATTTCGTGACCACTGCACCGTTCAAATAGACATCGTTAATCAGAAAACATGACTCATCGTGCACTTTGCCCGATATAATCTTACTGGTGGTCGAGTGCCTGACCCTAGCGATATATTTCTCATCACATTTACAAAATAAACTACAAGACAAATTTGATGTTGGATGATTGCGCAAACTACCATGATACAAACTTCACATTTTTATGTCTGAATTATGCATCGATCATATGTTTCCCATATCGAATTGTTCAACTTGTGTGCTTCACCTTTTAACAAAAATACTTTTTTTTTTCTTTTTTTTTGTGCGTCTGCCGTACCCTCTGAAGAAATGTTGTTTTTTTTGGTCAAATTTGATCGCGCACACGAACCTGTCTAATCTGCCCTACGAAAACTGTGGGTACAAAAACAATTCGAAATTCTATTCCTTAACGTGGGCAGATTTTTTTGTCTGACATTTCATTCAAAGTGAATAATTTTGAATTGCCAAAAAAGGGGCAATTGAACAAATATAAATACTTTCTTTTCGCGGTAACGTATCTTACATAAAAAACAAGATCAGATGAAACCATCTAAAATCCGCCGGATGAAATCATTTTCAAAAAGAAAAGGAACTTCGGGAACAACAGGGCTTGCAATCAAAAATGCAGTGTTTTTTATTCAAAAATCAATCAAACCTTAAAAAAAAAAAATAATAATATAAAGACCCCACTAGGAAAAATGACTTTGTCACAAGAAGAACATTATTTTATATTATACAAACAATCACAAAACATTTTATATTTTATTATACTTTAAGCAGTTGTATAAAAAAAATTCAAACTTTTCATTTTTTTTCAGTTTGTCAAAGTCATCGATATAATCATTTAGAAAATTACAAGTAAACTACAAGACTTCCACTTCTTATATTCAGCTGTGAGAAAGACATTCACATGTCCTCCATATTACTTGTAACCTTTTGTTAATAATTATTTTGACTCGACTACAATTCTAGAGACATCACAATACACGTATATGTTCGGCAAAGAAGAAAAACAATTTAAGGCCACAAGGTCATCTGATTTCTCAGTAGTTGAACAGTTGATCACGGCCCGGCGCGCCACATCTCAAAAATAAAGATCCATTGCACGGTCACACTATTGGCGGCTCTGACCAATCAGATGACGAGGATTTATTCAGGTGTTGTGTAAAAAATAATAATGAATGTTTCACATTCGTGCAATGGAAAGAATAATGTCCAGATGCAGATGCAACGTTCCATTCCACTGCTTCGCCTCGTGGAACGGAACATTCCATCTGTCACCCCATGAAATTATTCTTACCATTGCACTCAAAAACATTTACTATTCGTATAGTACTGTGCATGCAATAGTGCTTGGCACAAACAAATTTGGCTTATAAAAGCAGTTTACCAGCCAAAACTCCACGTGATTTTCATGCTATAGCAAACAACAGCTTAATGCTATATACAGTGTAATCAAGAGCAACATCACATGGAGTTTTGGCTGGTAAACTGCTTTTAGAAGCCAGACATGTTTTGTGCTAAGCAAATCTTTGTGCTGAGCAGTTTTCGCCGTGAAATTGGCCCCAGGACCGAAGTCGACAGTAACACACGTGTCTATGACTTCATATCCGCTTCCATAATGCTTGTCTAATATTGATAACCATAGCCAAATAATCCGAACGCGGCTCTACAGGGTGAGTCAAAAAAACGAAACCCAGATGTCGGGACCATTGTTTTAGGGAAGTTCTGCATGTAGCACTTTCAAAATCTAGGATATGAAAGCCCAATTCACAAGCTTTCTTTTAGTACAAGAATCATTCAAATCACTCATGTACTTTTCAAGTTACGGAGTTTTTAACACAACCGCCGTTTTAAGGTTCTGTCCACGGATCACAAAAGTTCAGTGTTCTTTCAGCAAAACAGAAAACAAATCACATAATGATATGGGTGAATTGTTTTCGTGTTGCTGAAAGAACGCACACCTTTTTTGTGATCCGTGGGCAGAACTTTAAAACGGCGGTCATGTTTAAACCTCCGTTACTTAAAAAAAAGTACATGAGTGATTAGAATGATTCTTGTACTAAAAGAAAGCTGACGAATTGGGCTTTAATATCCTAGATTTTGAAAGTGCTACATGCAGAACTTCACTAAAACAATGGTCCCGACATCAAGCATCCATGAAAAAAAGCTCTCCATAACTTGATGAAACTAGTTAGAACTTAGCCGAAAGAAAAACGGCAGTACGGCAAGCAAACTACATCTGGCCGGTTTCACAACCACTCTCGCTTCCGAACCAAGTTGGCTGTACAATAACGGCCACTTCGAATTCTTCCGTGTAAAAGCCAAAGTTATTTCCTGCAATACATGCATTAATTAAAGGTAGAGTACATCACTTGCAGCTATCCCAAAAAAGTAACTGACGAAATTCTTGTAATAACTTAAGGCATACTTTGATTACAGATGGTAATGACACTAAACTCACTGTGAAACAATTGTTTCTGGCATGCTGTCATTTAAAACAATAAAAGAAGTTTGCAAAGTTTTGGAAATGTCCGTTAGTACATTTAGTTCGTTTTAATTCGGCGAAGCGTGACATCGCGTAGCAGTGCAATTGGCTGAATGAGAACGTGTCCCGGGCGTCGATTTCGGGCGCAATTCAAAACCTGACTAGGCAACTTTTGAATTGAAATCGAGATCCTACAATTTTGTTTTCTCGGAATATACAGCACTCGCTGATGTAAAACTTCATCAGGTTAGTTGAAAAGCACCCTTCTTTAGATTTTGAACACTTTTGCTGCTTCAAACGAAATAAATGCACAAACGACAAAATGATGTACTCTACCTTTAAATATCGGCATCGTTTTGGTTTCATATACATGTAGAGATTATCACTAGGAACCACAAACTGATACCGATACAACCTTCAATATGCAAAAACTCTTAAACATTTCAGACCATTTATGTCACGCTACAAACATACATACGCGTATAAAGATAGCAGTACTGTTCATTCAATATTTAAAGATCACACAAATTCAGTTATGTAGTACAAGAGGTCCTCATAAAGCAGTACTGGCGTAGATGGTGGGGGGGGGGGTGGCAGAGTGGCTTGTTGCAACGGGATGGATATTTTACAATCAAAATCGGGACGCTGATAGAAGCAAAGTCAAAAAGCTGAAAACGGGTTAAAGGGAAGATACAACATTTGCAAACATCAAAAAACGAAATGATCAAATTATCATGAAATACCCTACTTGACTGTAAGTGAATGACAGTCTAAAGCATGCTGTAAAATCGTGGCTCCTGGTGTGCTGACATTTTCAAGAAAAGTTGGGTTTTTTCCAACGCTGGTCGGCCGACCAGTGTTGAAGAAAACTGGCTTTTTTTCAAAAAGTGCTGCTAATTTTTCATATTTAGTGATTGCGCATTTTCTTTGCAATTGATAACACACCTGTGAAGGGGTACAAGCCAATAATGCTGGACTAATTCTCTGACCTTACAATTCCCCAAAGTCTATAAATGGCTCTGTTTCATCTTAAGTGCGGTCAGGGAACCAGACTGCAAGAACATGATTGGTTTTCTTGGTTTTTCCAGCATCTACAAGCCCAAAACGTGAAACAAATCAGTTTGACAAATATTTGCTATAACATACTAATCCTCATATCCATTTATTTCTGAAAATTGCAGCAAAAGCAAATGTTGTACATTCCCCTTAAATTGGACGAAAATTCTATTTTGCAGCAGGCAAACCAAAACCCTGGCTACGCGCCCGTCTAAAACGTCCATCACAAGTCACCCAGTCCGAAGTTAAGTCACAAGCTATTCAAATGGTTTGTGACAAAGGTATATTTTTTGTCAATGTTCATCATCTGTTATGTGACTAGTAGACGTATGAAGGCACATGATTTACTTGCGACTGGAACTGTGATGGACTTCGCTACAACACTGCATGAATTTTATATTTCCATTTTCATTCCCGCCATGGTGACCGTAAGGTCATGGCCAAATTCTGCTAAATGCAATTCAAAAATCTGTCAGATTCATCAAAAATCTGCCAAATTCCCCAGAAGTACTGCAAATACACTACAAACACTTAAAATCACATGTAGATGTTGTAGTATTGCCTTCATTAAGGTTCCAATTACTTTATAAACAATCTATAGTAAGGTAAAGATGTTATGAAATTGCGTAAATTTCAGGCTAAACGCGGTTGTGTCACGACAAAGTCCGGTTCCCAGTGAACCTCAGCACCTAGACCAGCCAACCTGTCCCATTATGCAAGGGTTTGTTTGAGAAGATTGAAGCTTTTTCAAACAAATGTACCATTATTCTTCAAATTTGCTATGTTTTTCTGTCAAATATCCATGTTTGAAGAATGCTGCCAGAAATCTGCCAAAAAAATCCATTCCGTCGAATTTTCTGTCAAACTCAATTTTTAACAAAAAATCTGTCAAAGTTAGCCGAAAATCAGCAAAAACGGTCACCCTGATTCCCACAAGAGTACAGGGACATGATTGGACACAAGTTTGAGTGAGGAACCAATCGGATTAGCCGAAGAACGACACAGTTTGACTGACTCATGAGAGCCAAGGGCGGACACACATCTGGCAGGGCCTTGATATACCCCTTGCATAGAGCGCCCTCAATGGGGACAGATTTGTTAATGAAAAAAAGGTAGTGTCTACTCATACCTATCACAGACAAATGCAGACCTGTCCCCGGTGAGGGCGCTCTGTGCAAGAAGTCTATTCTTTTGGAGTTGCATTCACAGTGTAGGAACAAACCCTTTAATATCCCCTTTAAAAAGTGGTTTTGATGTAAACAGGCAGGGTCACAGGACCATGGCATGCTAATTTACATACAATGTTCTTTCTGCCTTGTTGAAGGACCAGTGCAGAGAATTTTACACTAAAATGTACTTTCCCATTCCTCTGAACTGTATTCAAGTACTGAGACACCCCGTTACAATCTGCTTAAGATGACATCACTGTTATTTGTAGTGAATATGGAAATTTGCCTTAGCATGAAAACAAAATGTCACTGAAATGGCACTAAACAGTTTGTGGCGTCCCATTCTTAGAGCAAACCTACAGGGTCATCATCCTTTCTCCTTGACATTATTTTAATGACTGGATGTGAAGTTGGACACAAAAGTGTCAATTGAAAGTTTTAATTAAAACCTATTGCATGGGCTCTTTATAACACATTTGCCAACTGTCCTAAAATTATCAAGTACCAGGCCATTTTTTCCAAGGATGGGGGGTTAAGAGAAGTGTTGTACTACAAACTGCAAATTTTCAACATGTGCTTACTGATGCTTGAAAGTAACAAGGAGACACATGTGCATGTGCATTGTACATGTGGACAGGCATAGCATGCACACAAAATATCAAGTACTGGATCATTATCTTCATGTACATACATACAAAACTGCTTAAACTATTAAAAGAAAATCCTGAGACTTGTTGCAAGTGGTACCATCTTTTTCATGAACATTCACAGCAGTGGCGCACCCATGATTTGGCTTTTTGGGGGGAGGGGGGCTCACATTTTTTTTCCAAACAATTTGGGATTTGTTTTTTTTTGGGGGGGGGTTGACTATTTTGATGTTGGTGGCGCCACTTACACCCCTATTATACTACTCGAAAATAGGCCACATACATATCACCAAGGTCACATCGTGGGACAATTAAGCCCCCCCCCCCTTTGGGTGCACCAGTGATTCACAGAACACAGTGAATAATTATGTGAATTATATCTACTGTTCACTGTCGAGTATGTCATGTTAATGTGTCAATTTCGAACTTCATTTAATTAAAATTAAATGAAGTTACTTAGAAATGAACACACTAACATTACATAATTATAAAGTAGGGGTGTGCATTTATGGGTAGTTTGGGAACCGGGTACCCGATTGGAACAAAAAAAACATGGGTATCAGTTACAGAAACCCCAAACCCAAAATTCAAATGTAGGTAGTTGCCTTTCAGATTGTTCATAAAGGTTCCCCCGATAAATACCACCACATCGGTGCGTCATTGCAGCAAGATACAAGTGTGTACAGTGAGCTTTATAGCTTTACCGTGTAAACTGCAACATCTGCGAACCTCATAAAAAGTGAAACCTGTTTTGTTATTCCACATAGCTTGGTTTCAGTTTGAAAATTCCCCACAAATGACATTCAAAACCTTACTTTTTCATTGTCTGAGAAGTAATTTGTCAAGTCGGTAACGGGTACCCGATCCCATAACCTTAAACTGATTCCTGACATCAGCGATCGTGTACTCGGTCACCCAGCTCTGATGCACAGCCCTATTACATACATTTGTACATAAAGACTTTAAAACAATGCCCACTTATAAAATGGAGTGCACCAACATTATAAAAAAAAAAAAAATTCTAAAAAGTTGCAACAACACACAAAACCACAAAATCTGTGATAATCAAATGCATAACATCAAAAACACAACACTAACTTGATTTTGGTTTCATTTATAAATGCCAACTGTTAAAAAAGGCAGTGCACCAAAATTGAAAAAAAAATACCCGACTGTGCAAAATCATTTTTGTCAAATAAAAAGTAATCACTTTACATGTAAGTGATCACTATAACATAACTTGTCCTTGCAAACTTTGTCCTTGAAAAGAGTCGGGGAGGGAAACCGGTGGTATGTACATGTTCAATATCATGCTTCATCTTTTTTTTATATGCATGTAAGATCACAAATCCTAGGTAATCCAACACTCTTCAGAAATTCCCAACAAGGTGTTTGTCCTTAAAACCTTCAACCCCTCATGAAAACCTGCCCAGTTTTTCAAACTTTGTAGCACGGGATAGTACTGTACTGACATGTCTGACATGTACACGTGTACTGTATGTGGAAAAAGCTACTAGCCTATCTCATGAATATACATGAGCTACATGTACACTGTAATTTAAATATTTACATTCCTTAAACTATCTTCTTCATTTTAACTATCACGTTTCAACATGCCTTACATAATAATTCATGTGATTTCCAGCTCACATGTAAATGCCAACTCAAATACTTGGGATTAGGCCCCCCCCAAAAAAAAATTTCGGTCTTTGGTCAGACCAAAGTTTTGGAATTGACGTGGCGATGCGGCTTTTTTTTTAATTTTTTTTTTTTTCTTCAAGCTTGGATTATATATATATAGTTCGTCCTTCGAAATTCGAAGATGACAGCCAACATCTCCATACTAGTTGGTGTTGTGTGTTCGCAGATGGCTAATAAGTCCAATTCTAGCTAGGAAGCTACAGTCCTACACTGGACACACTAGGTTGGGGGTGGGGGTGGACACGTAGGGAAGCATCTAGCTGACGAGATTTTCGTTGCTGTCGTTTCAGCTCAGCCTCCCTGATGCGACGGGCTTCGAAGCTTGATGCACCTTCGTGTGATAATCTTCTCCATGCCGTTCGATCATGGGCAAGTTCTTCCCAGCTGCTCACATTGAAGTTGCATTGCTTCATGGTTGCTTTAAGGCAATCCTTGTATCTCTTGAATTGACCACCAGCCGATCTTTTGCCTGTTGTTAGTTCACCGTAGAAGATCTTTTTGGGGAGTCGATCATCAGGCATCCGTACTACATGACCTGACCAGCGAAGTTGAGCTCTCATAAGCTTGGATTATACAGACAAGGTGGGGTACTATTTTGCTTTTTTGGTGTCCTCATGTACATTGGTGTCCTCCATAATTTGCCTTGGTGCTCTCGATCATTTGCCTTGGTGCAATTTCCCATTCTTAGGTGCTCTTTGGTAAAACAAATTGAGGAGGTGCGGAAATAGAGGGCGCTGTTGAAGCTACCGCGGAACATTTTGGAGAAAAAAAAAGATCGACGCGCATTATTAAAATCGACGCGCGCGCTGACCAGAGACCGACTTATTTTTTTTTTTGGCCTTACATAATTTCAGAGGATGTATTTGAGTCATGGATGATGATTTTGTTCTGTTTGCGTTATTGTGATATCAAGATAAACTCAAAAGAAGACATTTCAAAGAAAGAGCTTTTGAGAGTTTAACTTGAAGTCAACAGTCACAAGTTTGGTCACAAGTCAAACTGCAAATGCACAACAAATCTGATCACATGTATTGAGGATCAACAAAAGACAAAAAAGGGCTTTTTACCTCTGTTCCTTAGTTACAGTAACTTATGACTAGGGGTGTGTATTTACGGGTAGTATGGAAACCGGGTACCAAATTAAAAAGACATGGGAACCCAATCCAAATTTCAAATCTTCGAAAGTTGCTGTTCAGATGTTCACAACGGTTTGCATGATAATGCTACAACATCAATGCATCGATACAGCACGATACAAGTGTGTGTTACAGAGCAAAGCTTTAGGCCAAAAAAAAAAGTCTCCGGTTTCGTATGGAGCTTGCCCAAAAAATGGTGCGGCGACGCGGCTTTTTTTTGTTTTTTACCTGATTTTTTTGCTTCAAATGTCGGCTGATGACTGCAAATGGTGCCCGACTAAACTTAGTGCAAATATATGGGAGTCCAGAGAGGCCACATAAAGCTGATTCTCGACCATAACCTAATCTAAAAACACATTAAAATTGTGCAGCAGCAGGATTCCAGTCAAACCAGTGAGTTTGGCGGTTTTGAGACATCATCTTTCATTGAAAAAATTTTTTTTCATTTTGCTGACGCGCATGGCTACGGCGACGCGCGCGCATACCAGAAACCGGAGACTTTTTTGTTTTGGCCTTACGGAGTAAACTGCAACTTTCTCAAGCGTCATAAACTTGAAGTATGTTTTGGTTACCCATGTAGCTTGGCTTCCATTTTGAAAATGACATTTAAAGCCTTTCTATTTCATTGTCCGTGACTTTACTGAGTAACTTGTAAAGTTGGTTACGGGTACCCGATCCCGTAATCTGGCACCGGTTCCTGACATCAACGGTCGGGTGCCCGGTTCCGATGTACAGCCCTACTTGTGACTTGACTTGAGACTGAACGACTAGTAACTGACTTATGAGGACATTAAACCTACATGTTCAACTCTGAATGCTTCTTTATGAACTAGTAATCACACGAGATAGTGTAATGCATATATCCGTGTAAGAGACAGTGTTGAAGTCCAGTCCATCACAAGCCCATCACAAGTCATCCAGTCCGAAGTCAAGTCACAAGCTATTCAAATGAACTTTGACAAATTGCTTTGTTATTGCTCATCACTTGTTACTTGTGACATCATTAACCCTAACTCCCTAGTGTCTTTTACTAAGTACTGGACCAAGTCCGCAAAAGTCCATCACTGACCCTGCTCCACATAAATGCTCTTTAGGACCAAACCCACTGAAATCCACCACAAGACCACCACTACTATAGCTGGATTTTGATTGACTTATCTTGGCTTGCCTACCAAAATCCCCCAAATGGGGGAATGGATTTTGATGGATTTGGGAAGGGTAGGGTCCTTGCGATATGTCTTGTGATGCGCTTGTAACGGACTGATGATGTACTTGTGACAGACTTGAGATGGACTTGTGACGGACCCAACTACAATACGAAAGCGAGTTAGCCAATTGCTACCCATCCACTGCTGCGTAACCATTTCTCATTCTGACGCGTTCATCCTCCCTTGCATGCACCGTGCTATTCCCATCAACGAGGGGTTGACCATGTGGCCCATCCACTGTCTTGCCGCTCCAACCGCGGTACATCTTTGTGTACTTGCGGTACGTAAACAACAGGATATTGACCATGAGGACCCAGCTAACTAGGTACAGCGCCACCGCGCCAACTTTGAAGAACATCCCAGGCAGCGGATGTAACAGCTCACAGTAGAGGAAGTACGACCCCAGACCGATCCGGCAAACGGTGAAAGTCAGTAGGAACAGAAAATCGTTGACTTCGTACAGGAAGGACCCCTTCCAGCCTGCCTGGCGCATGAACCACCGCATCTGTAGGAGGGGGTTGCTGAGCTCCGCCCCAAAGATGGTCGCGCCGACCTCGGTGCCGGAGTGCTCCCACGCGAGGGCGGCGAGGATGCCGACGATCGTTATGAGGTGGTGTACTAGCATGACGCTGGATTCTTGGTCTCGGAACCAGGCGCACCAGACGAAATCAAAGACGAAGTAACCCACACAAACCACCATGGTGCAGACCTCATGGATGCTGGACTTGCCGCCTGACCAAACCAGAAATGACAGAAAAACATTTGAGTATGCATTGCAGTTAATACTAAATTGGGATCAATGACTTATTGTCTGAACAAACTTGACATTGTCTCAATTTCCGTAGGAGATCATGTTTTAACTGACACTCGTGTTTGGAATGGCGCTCAGAGACCTGAAATTTGCTAGTGATCACCAGATTATCAAAACATGCTGGTGATTGATGATCTGTTTCACAATGATTTGCGAAGGAAATGCAGACATCACAAACCATTGTGAGTACTTGTAGGTCACTTGCCACGATGTTCATGTGCCCGGTACATACATTCCATCCACACGTATCATATGCACACAGAAGTTTTGCCTCAAGCCTTCAAAACCCATCCACTTAACCCTAACAGAACTCAACCCATCAAACCCCAACAGCATGTTTTGTTGGAATCTGTCAGGATGGGTTCAGTACCCCTAAACTGACAGTCTTTTACATTGGGTTGGCACACCTCCAGAATCAAAGTCAGAAATATGTGTGTGCAGTTTCCCATATGGTGTTGGAATTTGCCAGGATGGGTTATGGTTCCTAGTAAATCATGCTGGGGAGTTGGGGTTAATTAATGCTCAAATGTGTCAACATGTACTTTTAAAATTTGTCATCTTCATTCGTTGTCTGGTTTGATTATTATTTTTTTTTTTTTCTTCACATTTTTAGGGATACCTTGCCCTCCCCCTCCCCTTCCCCTTCCCCCCAACCTGGTCTGCGAGTAGACCGAGTAACTAGGACTCTACAAATTGCATTTTTTAACATTTGACATGGTCGGGCGATAGTAGAGTCCAAGGATCACTTAGTACCTTGCATTTACCAATAATCTTTTTTGACCATTTTCACTCGTACCCCCAATCAAAATCTTCGGATTTCACCCCCAAAACTGTCCTCAAACTGTCTGATGTGGCCCTGTAGGCTTCAGTGGGAATTGAACAAATGGTGATGCTGTAAGGTTCACATACTTTTGGGAAGAAAAGAGAAATTTCACCTTCAATTCGGGAAATCGATCCTCGTTGCACGCGCCATGCTGGAGCCTGCCATCTTGAATTTTAAAAAAATGACTTGTGCATGGCTTCTGGCTACTGTTTCCCGGCCCCTCTACAAATATTGGAGGCGGAAGGATAATGGGAATAGGGAACCAGACTAGCTCCTGGCTTGTATCAGACAGACCAATCACAGGGCGCTTCACTTGGACACCTTTATTGGTCGCCTCAACGGGCCAATCATACGGCATCTCGATTGAGCGTCTCCACGGCGACCAATCAAAGCACCCTGTGATTGGTCCGTCTGATGCTAGCCAGGAGCTAGTCTAGTTCCCTGTTCCCATTCTGACCTGATCCTTCTGACTCCAAAATTTGTAGGGGGGCCGGGAAACAGTAGCCTGGAGCCATGCACAAGTCAATTTATTTTTAATTTCAGATGGCAGGCTTCAGCACGGCGCATGCGACGAAGATCAATTTCCGAATTGAAGGTGAAATTTCTCTTTTCTTCCCAAAGGTGTGTGAACCTAACCACCACCATTTGTATTTTCAAGTCACACTGACGCCTACAGGGGTGCGTGCATTAGGCAGTTTGAGGACTGTTTTGGGGTGAAATCTGAAGATTTTGATTGGGGGTACGAGTGTTTTATGGTAAAAAAGAGATTATTGGTAAACGCGATGTACAAATATTGAATGCTTGGAGTGGTGTAGTAAAACTAGCCTCCCAAGGTGATCCATGGACATTCTATTTTCCCGAGGCGAAGCCGAGGGAAAATAGAATGGTCCATGGATCATCGAGGGAGGCTAGTTTTACTTCACCACGAGATAAAGCATTCAATATTTGTTTTATAACACTTCACCCACAGATTCTGCTTGATTTTAATATTTTAAATTATTTAAATCTGAACACAGTTGAAATAAATTTCAATTTCAATACAAAATTGGTGGGAAATGTATTTCTCTCTTAAAAACTACCCCTTCACGAAATGTTTGAACCCAAGTCTTCGGCGCGCTCTCTTTGGAATAAAACGCGCTACGCACAACGCGCACACCAGCATGCATTTGCACACAAATACTGCGCCGTGGAAATAGTACTTTGGTTGCTAATGGTATAGTACTTTGGTTGCTATGCGCATAGTAAGATAGCAAAATTAGAAAGTAACATGTGACTTGCTCTCGGCCAATCAAGACACAGAATCTGTGGGTGAGGTGTTATAATGTACAATATGATCCTCAGACTCTACTATCGCCCGGCCGTGTCCAGATGTAAAAAAAAGGCAATTCGTAGAGTCCTTGTTTAATGCTCGGACTAGTCTGCACGTGAGTTCCAATGAGTTCAAACAATGTATTACCAGGGTGCGTGAAAGGCCACGGGTTGTAGTAAATTCCAAAGATGTAGGACATAACGACGATGGTGACGGCGTGTATCAGGGTCACGGCTCGGCAGTTCCACTCGTAGGACCGCTGCGGGCAGAGGTAACAGAAGAGGCCGTAGAGCGACGACCAGAAGACACAGGAGGATATGACAAGGAGACCGATGGTGGAAGCGCTCATTTCCATGGCGATAAATCTCGCCCACGGCAATCGAGCTGGTGTAGTAGAGGAGCTGCATCAATACAAATCAAGATAAGTAATTTTTTCTATATGTTAGGCATGTCAGCGCGCGCATCGATTTTAATCATGCGCGTCAACCTTTTTTTCTTCTTCAAATTAACACGGAAGCTACAACAGCGCCCTCTATTGCCGCGCCTCCTCAAATTTTTGTACCAAGGAATGGGGAAATTGCACCAAGGCAAATGATAAAGGGCACCAAGGCAAATTATGGAGGACACCAATGTATAATGAGGACACAAAAAAGCAAAATAGTACCCACCTTGTCTGTACAATACAAGCTTGGAAAAAAAATGCACCCAAAAAAAAAAAAAAAAAAAAAAAGCGTCGCCGCATCAATTCCGGAACTTCGGTCTGACCAGAGACCGACTTTTTTTTTTTTTTGGCCTTAAGGACAATAAACCGGCTATCATTAGGGAAGCCGTAATGCAATTTTTAACTGCTATCATTAAGGTACGGCAACAACACCATTGTGAATTTATATCACATTTTAAAAACGGAAAAAAATGTTGCAACCTGACGCGCCACTTCCGCGACTGTGTACAAAGTCTATGGAGAGTCAAGAACATTTTCCCAGTAGTATTACTAAGGGAATAAATGTGTGTTCAGGGGGTATAGGAACACTCTGTTCAAGACCGGTGTGAGTCTGGATGGCTGATAATTACATGAGGCGAAGCCGAGGGCAATTATCACCCATCCAGACTCCCACCGGTCTTAAACTCAACACATTTTCTCGGCTTCACCTCGGGTAATTATCACCCATCCAGACTCCCATCGGTCTTAAACAGAGTGTTTAATACCGACCGAACACATATTTATTCCCATTCAAAAATACCTTTTTGGTAAAAAAAAAAACAAATCTTTTCGGTCCAAATATCAAAACAAGTAAAAAAAACTTGACGTTGCCAACCATTTTGTTCAACAATTTGACTTCATGTTTTACGAAACACCCCTCTGACTATAAAAGTATAATATGCATACGTGATGAGGAATGTGAACGCTCAACCAATAAAACATTAAAAGGCACCGGATTTCACGGGAGTCCAAATTTCATGTGACACTGGAAAAGTGTTTAAGACCAGCTAGCCATGTCTTAATCATCCGTTTAAGACCGGCTACGTGACGGGCTCTCGACCAACAGGAATGCGTAAACTGTCTTAGGTATTTATGAATAATAGTTTTTCCTAACAAAATTGAAAATGTTTCTCAGCTAGTCCCCGATTCGGAAAGATTCCCATATCTGGCCATAACTAATTTTTCCCTTCAGTGGCCTATCAGCCATCAGAAAGTGATAATACGTCCTAAAAAGTTGAATTTAGCACGGTACGAGAGAAATACCGAGGAGAAAATTTATCGTCCATTCGCAGCTCCCATGATTTTCTACAAACGGTCCAAACATGTCAAAGTGCGAGTCGGAAATCTTGCCAAAATTCCTTTTCGAAAAGTTTTATCGAAAAGGTCTGTGTGTATCAGGAAGCTTACATTTTCCTTTTCAAAATGCACTTCGTCAGATTTTTTTTTATTGGAGACTAGTCCAAAAGAGGTAGGTTTTTATGTGAAGCGATCCGGAACTAGGAAAAATCCGGAACTAAGAAAACGACTGTATTACACGAATAACGGAAATACGGGTAAGACACTGTTCTGACAACGGAGTCCAACCGGGGCCCAATTTCACGGCGCTGCTAAGCACACGATTTGCTGCTTTTTCATGGAGACCGTAATGATAAGCACAGCAAAAGGCACGCTTACTTCAGAGGAAGGAGTAATTGCAGAATACCCCGCCACTCGGAAATACACCCCTAAAATCACTGGCTACGCGGTCGGAATAACTGGAAAAGAAACAATTCAAGTCCATTGCCAGCTACGCGGATACTGAGTGGGGGTCCATTATTTGAGAACGAAGCAACACAAAAGGAATGGCAGTTGCTGAAAAAATTCCAAGTCCAAACCAACCACCCTGTTGACGGCTACGCGGACACGGAGTGGGAGTGCAGTGGAGCATGACACAGAGTAGCTTGAGTAACTCCAGCTGACATGCTCCATATTCATTCACATGTTACATGTGAATGAAAATGGAGCATGTCAGCTGGAGTTACTCAAGCTGGACGCAGAGTCATGAGAGTACATCTCAAGTAGTGCTGCCGCTGAGAAGGTGTATTGAGGGCAATCAACCGTGACCTCGTAGCCGGCTACGAGGTGCATAGATTGAGTGGCGGGTAGCTCTACTGAGTGGAGCGTTGAATTACGGGTACCCCTCCATACAAACGCTCCACCGATTTGCCATACTTTGGTAGCACTTACACGGTCGTCATGACGGTTTGCATTTTGTGCATGCCCTCGCGAGGACAAGGCCCCAAAAAACTGATAAAGAAAATACAAATGAGGAAGACAGTAACCCTGGATAGATCCACACATTCATGACATTCCATAAGACCCCTCAAATTGTTTCAAACAACCGGTAATTTTGAAAAAAGAACAAAATAGTCTGAACTTACCGCTCACGATTAAATGTGTCTGCCGAGTTGCACAGTCTATTTCACTGACATGACTGATGCATAATTCATTGCGCGCTTGTGTGACGTCACTATTGAAGAAAAACAAGTTGCGCTTACTCAATAGCTGTTTCATGTAGTCATATGTGCCCCGCGCCGTCTGACTGTGGGTTTTTGGTGCGGGGCACATATCAGTACATAAAACAGTCGTTGATTAAGCGCGACTTGTTTTTCTTCAATAGTGACGTCACACACGCGCGCAATGAATTATGCATCAGTCATGTCAGTGAAATAGACTGTGCAACTCGGCAGACATTTAATCGTGAGCGGTAAGTTCAGACTATTTTGTTCTTTTTTCAAAATTACCGGTTGTTTGAAACAATTTGAGGGGTCTTATGGAATGTCATGAATGTGTGGATCTATCCAGGGTTACTGTCTTTCTCATTTGTATTTTCTTTATCAGTTTTTTGGGGCCTTGTCCTCGCGAGGGCATGCACAAAATGCAAACCGTCATGACGACCGTGTAAGTGCTACCAAAGTATGGCAAATCGGTGGAGCGTTTGTATGGAGGGGTACCCGTAATTCAACGCTCCACTCAGTAGAGCTAAGTGGCGGGGTATTCTGCAATTGTGCCGCAAATTTTTCTGCTATGCTAAACACAACTTTTCTGCTAACTGTTAAGCAGCGCCATGAAATGTGCGAGATAACCACTTAAGAGGTGTTTGCACAGTAACATAACAACCAGAACCAGAAATTGGGCCCTGAGCTATGTTTACCCAATCAATCATGCCATTGCCAATAGCCCAATGTTTACCCTGCTTCGACTTTGTTAAGTTCGTAATCGGTCATCTCGGTAGCCTGTATCTAACAACAAACGCAGTGGCTATTGTTACGGCAGCCGTAACGCATTTCCCATTTTCTATCGTTACGGTAGACTGCAACTTTTATAAAAACATGACAAGAAAATATAAAATTAGAAGAAGGAAAAAAGTGAATTTGAATGCTATGAAATTCGGACTTTATTTTTATTTCCCTTTTAAAAAAAATCCTCCAAAGCCTCAGGTTAGAAAAGGAAAAAAATTCGAGTGCAAAACTGAGATTCGAACCCGCAACCTCGCGGTGCAAAATCCTACCCTCTATCGACTGAGCTGTCGCACTGATCACTAACTTGTGTGGAAACAAATAATTATACTTATATACCTGCGCGGGTATCAAACAAGTATCATAGAGGTCGCTAAACAACGACTGCCGTGACGATAGCCACTTCCAACATGTCCAACAATGAATAAATCCTGAATAAAAAATAAAATCTTACCCTTTGCACTTCCTGGAACTTCCAGTGGAAGTCTAAATTTTGCAGTCCAAATAATTGTGTATACTATTGATGCTTTTCTTTCAACAACCCAAGTTAGGAAAAGTTGTATGCATGAGGACTAACGTTAGTAAAAAAAACAAAACTGGAAGGCCTAACAAGTAGACACGACTCTGATCAGCCGCAAATTCTTTTGGAACCGCCTAGTTGACATGTACCCTGAAGATGCAGTACAATGTGAGCGAGATATTCGATATCACGCGAGGGGACCCGTCTATTTGTCATACACTATCAATGGAGGGCGCTATAACAGTTCCCATGGTGAAATTATGTCTATGAAATTAATGGTGACATGAAAAACTTTGGCCGGCAGTTCAACATGGCCGGCAGTGATGGCTGTACTCTTTGCGGTTTTACCCTGAAAAATGCAGAATGTCTTAAATTTATGATTTCTCTAATAATTCCAAAACGTATTCAATTTAGAATGACACATATAGAAACAAAGAACATTCCACCCAAGGTCGGTTATAGGCCTATTTTCTTTGTTCTTTTATTTTTTTAACCTTTTTTATATTTCAGATTATTGCGGACGGGCCAGACAGTAGTTATTTCAGTGATATGAAATAGGACCCATCTTTTGTGGATTACGAACGCTAGGGCACATCCACTAAAAGCGTACTTTCATGGGGACTAACAATTTTAAAAATATAAAAGTCCCCCCCCCTGCCCCGTTTATACACAGACAAATCATGAACATGTATTAGCGGGAAAGAAAATCGATAATGTTGAAGATATGTTGAACCTGTGGCCCAGATCTTCCATTTTGCTGGGGCTGAGAGACATATTATTTCAAGGCTTAAAAAGTGAAGAAACAAAACCGATTGTAGCCTGCTGGCCCAAAATCAACTGTAATAATAATAATAATAATATAATTTATTCGGATGATTGACATGTATATACAAACAACAAAAGGATATACCAAAAAAAAAAAAAAAAACAATTGAACAATACACACAAAAGACAGAACTGTCGATGGAGGCGCTGTTCAAAGCCGCCAATTATGCACACCGTAAAGGACCAATTATATGGTGCGATATTGTTGCGAAATTCTGAAAAAGGCACCGAAAACGGCACATGCCACAAAAAAAATGGCATTAGCAAATGCTACTAGTGACGTCACATGCGAACGGTCTCCGCCCTAATAAAATAGTCGTGAGAAGGGGCGTACACTAATTATAGATGAAGTAGTGTGTACGATTGTAGGAGTATGAGCCCTCGCCCCCTTGCTTTCCCCGGATGCAAGATTTTCAGTGAGGGGAGGGCGAATGGGGGGGGGGGGCGAATTTTTATGGGTGCGTGCGGCCCCCCCCCCACGTCCGCCGTAGCTACGCCGCTGCTGCTAGCCCCCTCCAGCATTAGCACCGCGCCTGCGATACAGCCTGGGGCGGCGAAACCGGGGGACGGAGAGGGGGAGGCCAACAAAATTGCCCCTCTTGCATAATTATGTGCCACCTGGAGATGAAAACAAAACTGCCCCTCAAACAGGTCAAGAAATTATTATGATCGCGCTGAACAGTAATTTGCCTCCCCTTTTGTAATGCAAAAGTACCCCTCAAAAACACAAATACACCTCGCGCATTAACAAGATTGTAAACATTCTCGAGATGTAACAGGCAATTTGAGAATAAGTATAGGAACTTTAGCATCCTTTTATTATTTTTGGGCCCCATTTAGTAAAAATCTGTCAGCGCTGGGCTGAAGGGGGTGGGGGTGTCCCTTAACCCCGGCCTTCTCTAGATCCGCTAACTGTGCAACAAAAGTTTCACATGTATGCAAACTAGAGGAATAGCCGGGTGCCTGGCTGTGCTTTTAAAATCGGTGCTTGTTTTTGTATGCGGACGGAAAAATATCACTGAACGTTTAAATTAGCAATAGGCCTACACGTCGTTATAAGTAACTCTTGGGGACGTGGTTAAATAAAGTGAATATTTCTGATTCTGGGTAACATATTTTGTGCTACTGTCTAATCCTCTTTTAGTGTATGCAAACTAATTAATATTCCTTTTTGGTTAATTTTGTTGAAAAGTGCACTTTTCTTTAAACCTTTACAATTTTCCAAGCTTTTCCGGAAAACTTGCTCATGAATATATATTTTTATATAGCATAAAACCAAAAAGGCAGCAAAATACACTTGAAAATGGCAAAATAAAAATTGAAAATAAGGTTAAAGGGACATAAAGGTGCATTTTCAAGGACTGCAATAAAATAAAATACATTTCATGGGCCCTATTCTTTCGCGAGATTAGCTCATAAAAAAAATGACAAACAAATAGAGCTTTGACAGTCAACATTCATTCCATTGGTAGTCCGTCGCGTCCGACGATGACGTCTGTGCCTCTCATTTGGTATAGTGGTGTAAACTCTCATATGACTGTGGACTCCCAGTCTTGATCTGCATAGACGTCTGCAGTGAGGGCAGAGAAACTGGCCTAGCGCTTCGGGTCCTGCTGCAGCTGCCTTCCTCCTCTCCCGGGCCTCCATGACTTTATTTCGGCGGCTTTTTTCACAGCTGTCGGTTGCTTGTTTTGTCACAGCACGCCAGCCTGCCCAGTCCTACGCACGCTCCTCTAGCTACTTCGGGGGTATTCCAGCATGGACGATGTTGGCCTTGACACTGTCTTCAGTTTGAAGAGCTTCTGAGGCCTTCCCCGGTTTCTTTTGCCTAAAGCAAGGTTCGCCATAGAGGAGCTGCTTGGGAATTCTGGAGTCGGCATCCATTCGGATGACATGCCCTGTCCATCGAAGCTGGGCTTTTAAGATCATAGCTTCGATGCTTCTTTGGTCTCTGCCCTGTCCAGGACCTCCAGGTTCGTGATCCTGTCCTGCCACCGGATGCCGAGATCGATCTCAGCCTGCGCGTGTGGAAGCGTTCCAGCAGTTTGACGTGCCTCCTGTACAAGGTCCAGGTCTCACATCCATAAAGAAGGCTGGTGAACAACTCTCTTGTACACAGTTTGGTGAACTGCCGGATGCTGTGCTGGTTCAACATGCACGAGATCTCAGTCTGCCAAGAGCTTGCATGGCTAGCCTGTATAATTGCAAATCCGGCGCGTTGATCTCTTTGTCAAGGGAACTGTCAAGGGAACCGTCGCTGGAGATGACACTGCCGATGTATTTGAAGTCATCTACAGTCTCCATCTCTGTTCCCTCGAGGGAGATGGAGGGGCGGGAAGCCGCAGATAACGGGGTAAACCGGAGTAGGACCTCTGTTTTGTCCAGGCTGATGGTGAGACCATATTCAACCATAAACGAATACCCAACGATTCCCTGTCTTATTTTTGGTTGCACCATACCAATGTAAAGGTTAATCACCCGCGGATTAATAGAGGGAGGGTCGTATGGCTATAACCCATTTTGGGGATTCGTATAAGGCCCGATCAGCAAACTGCCACAACTTATTGGAGTTTGCAACGTCGCCATAGTTCCAGACATTTGGAAATAAATCGAAGCTTTCTTTCTCTCATTCTGCTGTTTGATTTCCCCGGTGTCTGCAAATGGTCACGGATTTCAAGATAATCAAGGTCCTGGAAAGTTTCGTGCTTAGTCTTACGTGTATTAGAGTAAATTACAGACTTCTGTGACTATGAGCATTTACAGCATTTGATCTTGGGGATGACTTCCTTACAATCTTTCCTAAATCGTCTGTTTGCGATGCCGTAAATCAGCAGGTTAACTACGCTGTTAATCAGAAGAGTGATCGAAATATCCTCAATTATTTCCGTGTCATGTGGAGACGCGTACGATCTGACAGCGTAAGGAATGGGATCCGGAATGGGACCGTTCGAGAACCGGGCGAGCTCGGCCCGCCCGCGAATATTTTATTTACACAACTATCTGGGGGTATCCATTTTTCAGGCGACTTGAATCACGGTTATAGGATTGTAGAGCGCCGCGTAGCGGCGCTCTACAATCCTGTAACTTTTTATCTACGCGCGCGCGCGTATACTCTCTCCACATGTGTAAAAGTATATAAATTATGAATTGCAAAGATTTTCGAGCACCGCTGTTGCCTAGTGGTTAGGCATACTGGCTAATGATCGGAGGTCTCGAGTTCGATTCCTCGCTCGGTCATGAAAGATTTTGCTCTTTTTTTCAACAATTTTAAGTTGAATCTTAAAAACGTTATTTTTCAGTCGGATACTACTTGTATAGCAGCAATTTCCTTTTTCTTTTCCTGATCTGAGGCTCTGGAGGATTTTTTTTAAAGGGAAATAAAGTCCGAAATCCGTACCAAGTTGAAAAATAGTAGTCTCCCCTCAAGCCTGGTTATAAAAACCAAGCCCCATAGGAAAGCGCACAAAGTACCCCAGATAGTTGTGTAATAAAAAATATCGCGGCCCGCCCAGTAAGCTGCCGCCCGCTTCGAACACTGTACCCGCCCGGTTACTCAAGCGTGACGCTCGGTTGCCTGCTGGAGTGGCCCTCTGGGTCACAACAATAGCTGTTATCAACGGATTAGAGGTTATTGTTCGAGGATTACAGCGCCCAACTCAGGTTGGGTTGGTGTGGAATTTTATTCTTTTCTATCTTCATAGAATGCAAGTATTTTATTTTTGCATGAAATCATTTGACAAATAAACTTGATAAAACTGCCTAGTTTGCAAGGTCTGTATATGAACAATGGTGTGATTTTTTTCTTTGAATTTTTCGAAATACGATGTTCGATATCTATATTCTCGGAATTGATCAAATGTACGAAATACCTCATTCTGTATTAATTGAAATAAAGTATTCCCCATATGACGAACATGAATTGTTTTGCGTGTGGTAATAACGTGATGTTTTTGAATTTTAGACTACAACACCGCACTTGCCCCTTATTCACGTTAATGCATACGCATTTTAAACAGAAAAGTCTGATACTCGTTTGAGAATAAAAGCGGGCGGGCTTGACCCCCGATCGGTATGAAGTGGCCCACTCGGTAGCCCCGATCGGTATGAATACTGGGCACTCTTTTATTCAAGCGTGACGCTCGAGAAGCGGGTGGGAATGATCCACTCTGTAGCTCCCGATCGGTATGAACGCTCGGTTATTCAAGCGTGAGCTTGGTTGACTGGAGTGGCTCTCTTGGTCGCTATCAACGGATTAGTGGTTATTGTTCGAGGATTACAGCGCCCAACTCAGGTTGGGTTGGTGTGGAAGACACTGGCAATCATTATATTTTTTGTGGAATTATATTCTTTTTTAGCTTCATAGAATGCAAGTGTTTTATTTTTGCATGAAATCATTTGACAAATGAACTGGATACAACTGCCTAGTTTGCAAGGTCTGTATATGAACAATGGTGTGATTTTTTTCTTTGAATTTTTCGAAATACGATGTTCGATATCTATATTCTCGGAATTGATCAAATGTACGAAATACCCCATTCTGTATTAATTGAAATAAAGTATTCCCCATATGACGAACATGAATTGTTTTGCGTTTGGTAATGATGTGATGTTTTTGAATTTTAGACTACGACACCGCACTTGCCCCTTATTCACGTTAATTCATACGCATTTTAAACAAAAAAGTCTGATACTCGTTTGAGAATAGAAGCGGGCGGGCTTGACCCCCGATCGGTATGAAGTGGCCCACTCAGTAGCCCCGATCGGTATGAATACTGGGCACTCTTTTATTCAAGCGTGACGCTCGAGAAGCGGGTGGGAATGACCCACTCTGTAGCTCCCGATCGGTATGAACACTCGGTTATTCAAGCGTGAGCATGGTTGACTGGAGTGGCTCTCTTGGTCGCTATCAACGGATTAGTGGTTATTGTTCGAAGATTACAGCGCCTGGCCAACTATGGTTTGCCCTGGCTATGATTATCTGCAGAATTTTCCTTGCCAAAGAGTATAGAATGACAGTACATGTAATTTCTTTGCACGAACACGTGTAAATGTTGGCCTATATGGGTTTTACTGATTGTTTGACGTACAACGTATTATTTTCCCCCTTTGTTTTAAGGTTTAAGTTTTTCTGTTGACGCAAAAACTTTATTCACTTTAAATCCTGAAACCAGATTTTTATGTCTACATTTTTTGTTCACCCTGAGGCTCATTTAAATTAATAGTTGGAATATTTTTTTCTAGGTATTCTAATTTCTATCTAGAAAATATGCAAGATAAGACGTTGCAAAATTGTACGTGAACACGCACATTCTTTAATCAAACCACTGAGCTGTGAAAGCAACTTGTGAATGACTACTACATGACCACGTTCCCGCCCGTCGTCCGTGTACGGGACCCGGTGTCATACGAAAATCGGACTCGTATGAAAATCGGACTCTTTGTCCCTTTTATTGGTTAAACCCTCTCACGTGACCGGTCCATCTCTTAATTGTCTATGCAAGGGCATGCGCAATACCCCCAATGAGTCCGTACTTCATACAACCTAAATACATGCTACACTGGCGTCAAGCGAGCGCAGAGCAAACCTTCTTTGTCATTCATTGAACGGTCTCCCTCATGTCTTAATATCGAATACATACAGCGCAGCGGGGGATATCTAACCGAAGGAACAGCCCATGACGTGTACTGCTTTGTTGCAACGCGGGATTGGGTGTCAGACAGAAAGTGTGATACACGCTGTAAACATAATAGTCTGATACCCTTTCACTATACTTTGTGATAAACGAAACTCAAAGGTTGAAAGCTCTCCATCTTTATTATTGTTCATCATCGGTATACCTCATTCCCTATCCTGCCTTTGGACTATCTGTTGAACGAAAAAAAATAATTAATGCACGTAAATAGAACAAACTGGGGAATTCTGATCTTAATACTGAACAAAATACCAACCCCGTTTGCTTTAAAAGTCAGATTCAGAGATTCATCGGTGCAAATCCATATACATTTGTATACATTTAAGGGGAGAAAAACGTACCGCGTAACTAATTGAAACCCCTGTTCACTGATCACTCAAGCTTTTCAATAGGCCTGCGATGGCAATGGGTCACCAACAATAGCAGTCCACGGGAGGGATTACCGGCGGCGCGCCCTTTGATTTGCCGGGTCTTTGTTACCCAGCAGTGAGGATTATCGCCTTGCAAATTGCTTCTTTTGTTAGGTTCAGGAGAGGGCCCACCAGTCAGACTTGTACTTCGTTCTCTTAATCCGAGCTCGCCCACTTTGGAGAGGAGTCCCAATCCCTTTCTCGGAGTGGGCGAGGCTTAGCCCAGACCGTCTGGGAACCGGGCGGTAAGGGATCTAACGCCTAAATCAGGTAGGGCAGCCAGGTTAGGAGAAACACCACACTGGTGATGAAAAGCCTTCTGGTTGTCTTACGCTGCAGTTTGGCAGCACCGACCCTTTGAGGGGCGTGTCCAGGCTCTGTACGACTCTGCCTTTGCGATGGGGAGTTGTCTTGGGGCGTAGTTTTAGCTTTGGGCTCGGCGATCACATTGGGTTGGCTCGGTCCAGAGGAGTCTTGGTGTGCCAACGATACTACGTGAGCAGATGTGCATGCATCGCTGGATTTCCGTTTGTAGGAATCTACTTCAGTTGTCAGACTTGTGCTTGGCGTATTTACCAACCTTGTCACGGCCTCATCGACAAATGATTCACGAGAGTTTAAATCAATGGAAAGCCTATACTGCCTCTAATTTATGATAAAACAATAATAGTCATTAAGGTTTGGTCTTGTTCATAATCCAAAACAAAGGGTTGTGTTGGATTACTTTTTGGGGGACTCCCTGTATTATGATATTGATCACACGCAAGGGCGGATCCAGGAGGGGGGGCAAAGGTGGCCATTGCCCCCCCCCCCCCAAAAAAAAACCCAACCCAAAACCATTTTTTTTTATGTGACGTCGCAATAAAGGCAGGCAATGAGTACAACACCATCTTTTCTTCAAAAACATTGGTTAAAGTGGTCAGAAATTGCCTCAGATCGCACCACAGAGCATCTAGAATCCAAAAATTGTCGGGGCACTTAAGCGGGCCTCGAGCCCCACGCCGTAATTTTTTTGACCCACTTTTTGGGGGCCCAACATTTTTTTGGGCCCCCCACAATTGTGTTCTGGATCCGCCCTTGATCACACGCAATTACGACATCACTTCAAGACGTTTGCATCGTCACGATAGAAGATGTTTTCTCTCGGATGATTTCAGAGCTTCCCATACTCCCATCCAACCCCCGCTATCACCCTAAATTTCAATACACGTTTTTCACTCGTTCGAACTCCCCCTGTACTTTTAGACACCATAATTATAGTGAAATATAAATATACGTAATGGTTGGGTAATGATCATCAATCAAGCTTTAATGGATAATCTAGTGAAATGGGGGGTGGGGGGGGTTCTGTCATTTGCAAAGAAATTGAAAAAAAAAGGAATTATGAGGCACTGTTATGTGTTTCTATAGCATTATATACGACATTCAATCAACCATCAAGCTTTCATGAATAATGAAATGGTCATTATTTCTTTCCACTCGTTTTTAGGAGCAATTAATTCTGCAGGCTTCAGCTGCTGTCTTTTTTTTTTACAGCATTCGCCTGTGTTTAATATTAATAAGATCCTCGCGTTGTGGGTTCGAGTCACCATTTTTACCCGAATTTGTGGTGGTTTTTTTAATCTGAGGCTTTGGAGGACTGTTTAATGGGAAATAACGTCCATATTTAATTACATTCGAATTAATTTCTTTGTTTCTAATTTAAGTCCAAAATGTCATATCGTACACCCCATGCGGATGTCGTTGGGGAAAAAAAGATTCGCGGGTTGGGGCCGCTAACGGATTGTTGGGGATATAAGATATTTCCAAACCTCAGTATTGAATCATGTGTGTCCTGTGTTTTAAAGCACAATAGTCACAAAATGGCATAAATCACGAACGCAAGAGAACGTAAACTTTGGCTCAAGAATGCGGAATCCGCATGAGCTTCAATACCAAAAAGACACCAAAATACCCTTAAAAATTGCCGGACAAAAATTGAAAATAAGGTTAAACGGGACACAAAGATGAACGTGTATTTTCAAGGATTGCTTGAACAAATTACATTGCACTGGCCCTTTAAAAGATATCAATGAAATCTTTGGAGACGATATTTATGTCGTTATTTATAAATAGACGGATTGCTGGGACTATATACTGTAATATTGTGGTTCAGAGTAAACCACGATGTATAATTATTGGTTTTTAGGTGAGCTACGTGCCAAAAACTCTCGCTCGCAATATATTTCAAACCGTAGAGATAATTACATTTTAAATTATTTATTTTCATTCAGACATGTCATAATGCACAGTCAGTTGGATTACAAAGAAATGTGTCGCTCGCTTCCCATCTGCACTCTTGGATTAAACTTTCATAACGTCGTTTGTCCCTTGGTAACGTTTGACTTGTGTTTTCAATGTGCACATGCTAATGATATACCATTGATCAGGGGCGTAGCACGGTCATTTTTATTGGGGGGGGGTAACATTTTTTGAAAAGGTCACTTGTACATCCGTTGTGAGATGTGGACAGGTAAAATCAAAAAGCGGGGACTGGTACCATCTGTCGATGGGGGAGCTGTTCAAAACCGACAATTATTCACACAAAGGGCAAATATATGGTGCTTTTCAGGGCGATACATGTGCGAAATTTTGAAAAAGGCAACCAAAACGGCAGATGCCACAGAAAAAAATCACCACTTCTTTTTTGAAAAGGGCACTTGTTCAGAAAAAAAGGGCACTTCGTAAAAAAAGGCACTCTATACAAATTATTGCGGGGGAGTAAGCCCGTCGAAAAAAAGGCATTTGAATGGAAAAAGGCAGTCTTTACAAAATGTGGGGGGGGGGGGGGGGGGTTAACCCCCCCACCCCTTACCCCCCGCTGGCTACGCCTGTGTTTAATATTAATAAGATCCTCGCGGTGTTGGTTCGAGTCACCATTTTTACCTGAATTAGTGGTGTTTTTTTTTTAATCTCAGACTTTGGAGGACTTTTTAAAGGGAAATAAAGTCCATATTTAATTACATTCGAATTAATTTCTTTGTTTCTAATTTAAGTCCAAAATGTCATAGCGTACACCTGCGGATGTCGTAAGGGGAAAAAAGATTCGCGGGTGGGGGCCGCTAACGTATTGTTGGGGATATAAGATTTTTCCAAACCTCAGTATTGAATCATGTGTGTCCTGTGTTTTAAAGCACAATAGTCACAAAATGGCATAAATCACGAACGCAAGAGAACGTAAACGTTGGCTCAAGAATGCGGAATCCGCATTAGCTTCAATACCAAAAAGACACAAAAATACCCTGAAAAATGGCCAAACAAAAAATGATAATAAGGTTAAACGGGGCACAAAGATGAACGTGTATTTTCAAGGATTGCTTGAACAAATTACATTGCATTGGCGCTTTAAAAGATATCAATGCAATCGTACTGTGGAGACGATATTTAGGTGGTTATTTACAAATAGACGGATTGCTGGGACTATATACAGTAATATTGTGGTACACAGTAAACCACGCTGTAAAATTATTGGTTTTTAGGTCAGCTACGTGCCAAAAACTCTCGCTCGCAATATTTCAAACCGTAGAGATAATTACATTTTAAATTATTTATTTTCATTCAGACATGTCATAATGCACAGTCAGTTGGATTACAAAGAAATGTGTCGCTCGGTTCCCATCTGCACTCTTGGATTAAACTTTCATAACGTCGTTTGTCCCTTGGTAACGTTTGACTTGTGTTTTCAATTTGCACATGCTAATGATATACCATTGATCAGGGGCGTAGCACTTGTCATTTTTATTGGGGGGTAATTTTTTTTGAAAAGGGCACTTGTACATCCGTTGTGAAATGGGGACAGGTAAAATCAAAAAGCGGGGCTGGTACCATCTGTCGATGGGGGAGCTGTTCAAAAACCGAAAATTATTCACACAAAAGGTAAATATATGGTGCTTTTCAGGGCGATACATGTGCGAAATTTTGAAAAAGGCAACCAAAACGGCAAAAATGGCACCACTTCTTTTTTGAAAAGGGCACTTGTTCAGAAAAAAAGGGCACTTCGCAAAAAAAGGCACTCTATACAAATTATTGGGGGTAAGCCTGTCGAAAAAAGGGCATTTGAATGGAAAAAGGCAGTCTTTACAAAATGTTGGGGGGGGGGGGGGTTTAAATACCCCTTACCCCCGCTGGCTACGCCTTTGTTTAATATTAATAAGATCCTCGCGGTGTGGGTTCGAGTCACCATTTTTACCCGAATTTGTGGTGTTTTTTTTTTTAATCTCAGGCTTTGGAGGACTTTTTAAAGGGAAATAAAGTCCATATTTAATTACATTCGAATTAATTTCTTTGTTTTCTAATTTAAGTCCAAAATGTCATAGCGTACACCCATGCGGATGTCGATGGGGGAAAACAAGATTCGCGGGTGGGGGCCGCTAACGGATTGTTGGGGATATAAGATATTTCCAAACCTCGGTATTGAATCATGTGTGTCCTGTGTTTTAAAGCACAATAGTCACAAAATGGCATAAATCACGAACGCAAGAGAACGTAAACTTTGGCTCAAGAATGCGGAATCCGCATGAGCTTCAATACCAAAAAGACACCAAAATACCCTTAAAAATTGCCGGACAAAAATTGAAAATAAGGTTAAACGGGACACAAAGATGAACGTGTATTTTCAAGGATTGCTTGAACAAATTACATTGCACTGGCCCTTTAAAAGATATCAATGAAATCTTTGGAGACGATATTTATGTCGTTATTTATAAATAGACGGATTGCTGGGACTATATACTGTAATATTGTGGTTCAGAGTAAACCACGATGTATAATTATTGGTTTTTAGGTGAGCTACGTGCCAAAAACTCTCGCTCGCAATATATTTCAAACCGTAGAGATAATTACATTTTAAATTATTTATTTTCATTCAGACATGTCATAATGCACAGTCAGTTGGATTACAAAGAAATGTGTCGCTCGCTTCCCATCTGCACTCTTGGATTAAACTTTCATAACGTCGTTTGTCCCTTGGTAACGTTTGACTTGTGTTTTCAATGTGCACATGCTAAATGATATACCATTGATCAGGGGCGTAGCATGGTCATTTTTATTGGGGGGTAAAACATTTTTTAAAGGGCTTTTGTACATCCGTTGTGAAATGTGGACAGGTAAAATCAAAAAGCGGGGGGGGGGGGACTGGTACCATCTGTCGATGGGGGAGCTGTTCAAAACCGACAATTATTCACACAAAGGGCAAATATATGGTGCTTTTCAGGGCGATACATGTGCGAAATTTTGAAGAAGTTACCCAAAACGGCAGATGCCACAGAAAAGAGCACACTTCTTTTTTGAAAAAAAGGCACTTCGTAGAAAAAAAGGCACTCTTTGCAAATTATTGGGGGGTGGGGGTAAAGCCCGTTGAAAAAATGGCATTTGAATGGAAACAGGCAGTCTTTACAAAATATTTTTGTAGGGGGGGGGGGCGTAAAACACCCCCCCCCAGCCCCCGCTGGCTACGCCTATGTTTATTAAACAGATTGTTTCTTTATAGGCTCAAGCGAATTGCTGAATCGAGGGCGGGCCCAGAAGCGAATATATTTGCGGGGACACGTGGCCGGCCGTCTGTTGTAAATTCGAAATTGTTGACATTCTATTTCAACAAGAACATTACAACTAAACGTTTTTAATTTAACAAACAGTTAAAGATTCGGCTAAGTGGATAAATATGTTCATCATTAAAGGAGTATATTTCGTTTTGAGATCGGTATTTTTAGTGTCTTAGCCCTGTTTGTTTTTAGCCTTGTTTTTTTTAAGTGAGACTTTTAAGTGAGACACATTTTCAGCAGTAAATAAACATTTAGTAGACCGAACCTTTGAACATGAAATTAAAAGGTGTAGACATTATATGTGACTGAATATGTTACTTGTTTTACGAGAAGCACTCACTCCGATGGCTCGTGTTTTTAGGACACCGATTTTGTATCAACAACTCCTTTTTCTATGATCATTGCAACTAGAATCATGCATTCCTTTCTATGGTTTACTTTGCTTGTAAAGATTTCTCTGTGGCATATTTAAATCAGTCGAGTATAAAATACACATTCCATCAATTGTAATTTGTAATCCTTCACATTCGTTGGCTTCTTCATTTTCAAAACTAAATTTTATGTCACTGACGAAAACATACTTTGGAGACGACCTTTATCTGATAACTAGCAAATAGATGGCTTACCGTGACATTATTGAAGAGTAAGTAATATTGTGATACCACAATTCTCTAGGGAGACACTTTTTACTAAAAAATTGGTTTTGTTTCAGGGCCTATTTTAGACATGTAATGTCGCGAATACCATAAATCGATTGTGATGCAAAACAAAATTTGAAAAGGTCTAGGGGAATTGTGCCGGTGTTGTAGTCGAGGCCCAACGCAAGAACTCAAGGCACATGCTATTCAAATAAATTGCAGAAAAGGCATTCCTTTGTTATTTTTCATGCCCTGTTACTTGTGGCTGGTAATATGAATGGTCTTGTGCTTGCTCTGCAATTGGTCTTGTGTCTGGTCTTGTGGTGGTCTCGAGTACAGCACTACTTGTACACACGTCTATGGGAATACCTCCCAAGGCTACCATTTCACGTAATGATAGGATAAAACCACTCGGCATATGACTCAGGCGTACTTCATGCAATATTTGATTTCATCCTTCTCAGTTATTACGACAATTATTAAGTATTAACTATGCCGGTTTGACAGCAAAGACAATTAATTACCCTCTCTTTCGGTTTCCATCTGCAGTCAGATTAAACTTTCATAGCGTCGTTTGTTCCTCGGTAAAGGTTGATTGAAGTTTTCAATTAGCACCGGTACATCATAATGATTATCATTTATTCAACAGAATGGCAATTGTTGCTTTCTATAAAACTCAGGCGAATGATGGTCCTGAATCAAGGGCGGGCCTAGAGCTAAATATCAGGTGGGGGGGGGGGGCACGTGACCAAGCCTGGGGCTTGACCACATGGGGCCCTGTATGCCCTTTCTTTCGTCATGTTATAATAATAACAATAATAATAATAATAATAATAAAACCGTTCTTATTAAGCGCATTACACACGGAGTCCCAATGCGCTGTATAAATTAAAAATAGGACTGAAATAAATCAGAATTGAACAAATGGGTTTTGAGGAGGCATTTGAATTGATCCAGACTTTGTGCGTCTTTGATACTTATCAGTATTTCACCAATCCATTTATGGAAGGAAAGGGGATCAATAACATCGATTAAATAATAGATTCACTCCTCATCTCTTGTATTTATTTGATTTGTTTTGCTTTTGTTAGAAACTACTTGGTTGGGAGAGGCATGGCCCAGGGCGCCCTCGCCCCCCCCCCTCCCCGATCCACCTTTGTCCAGGTTAATTAACAAGAAACCTGATTAGTTTGTATTCAAATCCTGAGCAAAATAATTGTGCTGGAGGAAACTTCATGCTGCTGCTTAACAGGAACAAAAATGTAGGGCTTAATTTGGCAGATAATTATTTGGTCTATGGCCGCTTGTGCATGCATTGGGATCTCTATTTTCATCAATGTTTGATGCGAACACGGACTATGAACGTAAGAACTAATTTTGTGTACCTTTCGTTCCCCGATAATTCGCAAGGTACCCCTAACAGTGTGCTAGCAAAATCAGCAAGTTTTAAGTATAATTCCAGTCTTGAAGGCTGTGATAGATCTTACGAATTCTGCTAACCAAGGAATATTCCAACTGTGTTCCCAATTGTGTGATTACAGAGCTAAAAACAAATTTACTAATTCCTAGAAGCGAGCAAACCTTAGTTACAAAATGTATGCATGCGCACACACACAAATTCTATGCCCACCCGTGAAACAAACCAACCGTTACCCTGGTATTTTCTGTTGTATATTCTTATGTTACGCCAAACAGTCTCATTAGATGGGCCTTCATGACCTGTGTTAAGATTTGGGCAAGCTCTGATTGGACAGTGTTTGGCAGTGCCACGCGTCGAGGTGTGTGACGATTGGTCAGTTGGCAAGGCTGTCATGCGCGCGCATGAAAACTCGGGTGAAAGCACTTCTAGTAATACGTCATGCTAAGGTAGATTGGAAACCGTGTGTTGTCGCAGTACCATAGTGCACTCGTTACATCGAGCAGGTGCGTGAACGAGAGACTTTGAGTTCTATGCTCCGACGTACCGACAGTTTAGTTGGGGTCCTCAGTTTTTACGTTGGAAAAACATCCCGATTTCTTTTTTAATTTTGTTCGCTTATATATCGTATACTTGTTGACTACCTGAACTGGTATCTAATTCAGCATTATGGACTGATAAACCTTTTGTGAAGATGTCATCGACGCCACGACGCCTCTCTTTTCTTGCACTATCTACCTGTCTGTTGGTCGTTGGTACCCACGCCAGCTGCAGTACATGCCCGTTCCAGTGGATGTCATTCGGGGACCACTGCTACCGGTTGGTTCTTAAAGGCCTTCCTTGGGCGGATGCTGAGAACTACTGTCAGCAGTTGCCATCCCGTCGATTCGGGCATGCGCACCTTGTCACGATCAACAGTGAAGCGGAGCAGCAGTTCTTGGTTAAGTATACTGAAGAGACCAAGCAAGTATATGTTAACTATTGGTGGATTGGACTGAACGATATTGAACACGAGGGTGTGTTCGTCTGGAGTGAATCTTTGCAGAGTCCCAAGTATACTAAGTGGTATCCAGGCTACCCTAATGTAGACAGCAGCAACTACGATTGTGTTTACAGTCATCGGTCTTACGGGTGGGCATGGCGCACCTATCCTTGCACTACTCATCGGTACTTTATCTGCGAACTCGAAAAACCGTAACTATAAAGCAGTGCGATCGACACATTTAAAATCAAGACTTTCTGGAGGTGAGTTTCCACATATATTAAACGCATCATTTAACCTTCAATAAACTCTGTGTGACGGCTTTATGATAGAAACTACATGCCGAAATTTTAAAAGCACTACAGGTATTATCTTAAAAAAGACGATCTAGTGGTGTAGGCCTTACATGCAGTTTACGTCAATTCAACGAACGCGGGAGCCCTATAGCACCGAATTATGTCTGTTTCTGGATCACCTGAGCACTGTTCTTCTGCATGATTGACCGAAAACAGTATAATGTCATCTCCCCAGTTCTTTTATGAGACATGCAGACATAATAAGCCGTCCACAGTACATCAAAAGCGCTAAACTTCTCCCTCCAGCTAGAGCTGGAGCTAGTTATTGTGTAAGTTAAGTTACGAACGTTTGACATTAGTTTTCATCCTAGCGAGAATTATGGCTAGTCGACAGAGTAGTTAGGTCGAGTATTCAGAACCAGCCTATCGCCTTTCAAGGTTGGTCGCCTCGCTGGTAACAATAGCCGCGCGCATCATAACGCATGGCATGGAGCCAGGAAAAAGAAGTGCTGTGCACGTTTTGACCAACTTTTGACTAGAAACATGCGCATGTTGATATTAGTGCGCAGGTGTAAGTTACGTCACCAACAAACGACTTATCCTAGATCAAACTTGGTGAGGTAGGTTGAGGACTTTCTTACGCTTTCTTATACGAGAGGTCCCCAATGTGAGTGTTATCAACACTGAACTCGACTAATGTAAGTGGCCAAATCCTACCGCCTTACCACGACATTACCTTTGCAGTAGGTGGCGCATGTTTACCGGTGTCGTCTATAAAAACTGAGTGATGAAGACAAACCGGTGAGTAAAGCAGGTGAAATGAACCGAGAATTTCAAAAGAAAAATACTTTGCATAAGCATCCTCATCAAAGCATCCAGCATGTAAAGACTAATTGGTTGGATTTTATGTTAGCGATATCAGAGTGAGCGATATTGAATTAGAGAAAACTGTTTAACCAAATACACGTTCAAAAATAAAAAAATCAGAGTATTTCAAAATGGGAAAGTGGAATGTGCCCCGATAGGAGGTGTTACAAACTCCACTACAGCTGACCCGTACCCGTAAACACTCGAAACATCGTTCAAAAGATCTGCATAGCTCGTTAGATGTTGGAAATTGCACTCCTCCGTATGACCACTCCCATCATAATAATAATGGAATTGTTAGAACTACAAAATCAAATAAAAAGGCGACACATTTTGCTCATCGCGGCTGCATTAGGGCGACACGCCTTATTGAGGCGACAAATTCGTGTCGCCCTATTGTTAAAACGACCTTAGGACGAGGAATTTTATCGTCGCAAACCATCTAGATCGATTCCTCGTGGTCCAAAACATATGTATACCGAAATTCGTGGAGGCAAGATAAGGTAAACCTGCGTTAGGTGACATTTTAGCTGTGTGCACAAGTGCTATTTTAGCATTAGTAATAATTATTTGACCAATTCATTACGATGAAAATTGAATGTTTTCCGTTTCAATGAATAGATTTATCTTTGATTCGACAGAGTAAATTATGTTTATTGTTTCATTATACTTACGACGAGTGAAAAGATCCACAAGTCTTGTTGTTCACACGCGCGATCAAAAACCGTACCGGCCAAGCGCGGGGTTGATGTGGAGTTGACATTACTGTGAAGGAAGCCGTTTAAGCACCTTTATTAAATGGCAGCTAAGCGATCAATAAGCAGTACAATTATATAATGTTACTCGTGAGCGAAGTGGTATATCCAATGCCTATTTTGTAATGAAAGCATGCACTTCCATCTTTCAACCGTTACTGTGTTTTTTTATTCCATTCTCGATTTTACCTATTTTAAGGATCGAAAGAAATTTTTACCACTTTTTTGTGTGAAAAATACCCGTTTTACCACCCCCCCCCACACACACACACACAATAAAAAAAAACCTATATATGCAACTGCTCATGCGTGTACATGTTCAAGCAGATTGCATGAGGATCGATTCGGCTGCCGGCAACCTTTACTCTGATTCAAGTTCAATCTTTTTACCGGTTCTTTCATTATCACAGCTCCTTGGAACTAATTAACTTTAACTGTCAGATCGCAGATCACATTTCAAAGCGATTAACGGCAGGCCTTGGAAAATCATAAATATTGACGAAAGTCTGCTGTGGAAAGTGGATACAATGAGAAGGATGAGACGCGTGCAGGGATGAGACGATTGTCACGTTTCACGTCTACCCCCCCCCCCTGCCTCTAATCACATATACAAGTAGAATGCATTATGATCGATTCGGCTGCCAAACAACCGTCACTCTGCTTCACGTTTAATCTTTCTTACCGGTTCTTTCATCACAACAGCCCCGTGGATAATTACTTTAATTGTCAGAGCGAAGACCACATTTCAAACTAATGAACGGCAGGCCTTCGCAAGTCATACAATGATGGGCAGAACGAACAGGGGGTTCGCATTCGTCTCTTTCATGATACTAAACTCGCTAGGTATTTAACGCTTCTTTTAATTGATCTACATGTAGTCTTTTGAGCAAGCAGTGGTGTAGGCGCCGCGTCGGTAAGCTACTGACTTTCAGATCTAAAGTGAGGAGGCGGTATTAAGTCAGTCTGAGTAAACACCTGTGCTGCCTGTTTGAATTTTCGGAACTCGTCTGCGTGCCTCCACTAAAAGAAAACAAAACGCAGTTCAAGTCGTAGGCCAGAGTACCATTTTTTTTACACAGCGAAACACCTCAATCTGGTCGTTACAGAAGACAACATTTTTGCAATCTTCACCCAAAGCTTGCATGGAAATAATTTGAGGTATTCTCGACCATGCAGTCGTTCGGCTGGTTGAATTTTCATCTGGCAAGTACGGCGTCCTTTTCGGTAATCTTCGCTTATTTCGTTTTCTTTTCACTCCTTACACTCGACAGCGGCCGGGAAGAACATTGCATGCCATGCCCTAAGCGCTGGGTAGCATTCGGCGGAGATTGCTACCGACTGGTCACTGAAAAGTTGCCCTGGGTTGAAGCTGAAAACTACTGTCGGGAATTGTCCAACTCTGATTGGTTTCCAGCGCACCTTGTGTCCATCAACAGCTTAGAAGAACAGCAGTTTATAGTGGAGCTTTTGAAAGCTTCTTATCCATTGGAAGAATGGCCTTATATAAAGGCCTGGCTCGGATACAACGATATGGAGAGGGAGATGCGCTTCGTGTGGAGTGCCGGCTCTGGTGCCAACTTCACGCGATGGGCAAGCGATCAGCCTGACAACGGAAGAGGGAAAGGCCAAGACTGTGTTGCTATAAAACAAGAATACAATTGGAAATGGGATGATATGACCTGCAGGTTCGGTCGTCATTTCATTTGTGAACTAAAAATGCTGAATGGTCGTCAGTAGGAAGATCGTTCCTTGGATCTGCATTTGCCCTTTTGACATGTGGCGAACGAAATAGGAGGCTGCAAATCTTGGAGTGGGCCAATTTGGGCAAATGACAAAAACGTTCATTGACTACAAATAACGCCCTTCTGTTGTGTCCACCATATCTCAGAAAGGCTAATGGAATTAAAAGCAAAGTGAGTATGGCTCCATCGCTTAAAAAATGTAGCTCGCGTTATGTTAATGTGTGTCATCGTTTGAAAGTTGCAACTAAAACGTTAAAATTAGCTCACGATTGGTTATTTTAAGGGGTTTTAAGGGTGTCTCGGATAGCAAAATATTACTGCCATATATCACTAATCAGTCTGCACTCTTAAAAGTCCTGGGTCAGATTCAACTCAGATTCCGAGTCAAATTTGACCTGGCACTCTTCTGGGTCAAAATCAGAATTGTTCGTGTACAAAGACTCTCGTCTAGGGCCATTTAGATAACAAGTTTTCGTGACCTATTTTTTTCCGGGCTAAATGACCCGGACAAGTGACTCAGAGAAGTGTCAGTCTGACCCAGGAGTTAGTCAGGTCATATCAGACCCCGATTCTAGGTCGAATCTGACCTGGACATTTAAGAGTGTGTTAATAAGAGCCAGTTGTGTTCACTGTCAGATTCAATAAGTTTCAAAAAGCGGCTGGCTAAGGTGCTTAAGCCCAGGGATATTGTTGAGTGCAATGTTGATTTCATCACATACTGACATCAAACGACTCAAACACTGCAGCGAGATTTGTAACTAACACCTTATGAAATGACAGGTAAATAATTAACATTGGTCCCACAAAAAGGGCTTCTTGTGCCCTTTGTGTTAAATTTACATGCATTTTGTTTTTCTTTTCATGATGTGCTTTGTCAAACATTGAGATATTGAAACAGTTAAAGGAATATACATCATTTGCTTTTGCTGTAATTTTCACAAATGGATGGAATTTGGGGGTTGGAAATATATAGCAAATATAGTTACACTAACTTTTTTTAGGTTTTGGGTTAAAAAATGCTACAAAAACCAAGAAAAACAATCCTTTTCCTGTAGTCTGGTTCCCTGACTCCATTTAAGAAGAAACAGAGCAGTTCACATACATTGGGGAAAATTGTAAGGTCAGGGAACCAGTCTCGCTGGCTTGTACCCGTTCATAGGTGTGTAATCGATTGCAAACAAGTGCGATAGTCAATTGGGGCCAGTATTTGAAAAAAGTAAGTTTTTTTCTAACGCTGGTCGGCCGATCAGCGTTGGAAATTGATACAAAAATACCACTTTTCTTGTAAATGACAGTATACCAGGTGCCATGATTTACAGGATGCTTTACACTGTCATTCACTAATAGTATAGAGATATGCAGCTTTGAATTTACCCAATTTAAGGGAAATTTTATGAGGTTGTCATTTCAGTGTATAGTTAATATAATTTGCAAGAAATTGTTAAAAATGCATGTTGAATAGTTTATAATTAGGTTAGAATTGTTGAATTCAAAAATGTCTGGTTCATCCTGCAAATGTCTCATAAATTGTTATCTGTAACAAAATGTAAAAATAATTAAATCTATTACGTTTAAAGCATTGATTGAGAATTGTTTAAATATTCAATTAGTTTAAAGTGACAGTGGAAAGTTAGAGAATTTTTCAATTCTTTTTATACCTGTAACCAATAATTATTCTAAAATGAGTTAATTAAATATATTTTTCAAACAAATACACATAGCGACCACACAGATTTGGTCAGTTTGCAAACGTATGTGAAATATTGTACAGTTTGTAAAAGTGCATTGTTCTATCTGTTGCATTGTGAAGATCTAAAACATTCGTTGCACCAATTATTTTGCAAAATTTGTAAAGTTGAAAAAAGAAATTGACTGGAACTTGGTTTGAACCTGCAACCTCCGGATTGCTGTTCCGTTGCTCTACCAACTAAGCTATCCAGCCCTGCGTTGGCGGTTCCCCCTTTGTCAATGTCTTTGTTCATAGGGCGCTAGTCAGAAGCCATAAACCCACGTGGGTATTACTTTAGCTGTCCGTTTACTTTTCAATGCATTACTGAGTGAAATATTTTGAAAAAAAGAAATACGTAGCTGTTACTTTGTGAACTTTGAAAATGTATTTCCTATTAAAGGTGAGAGTGCAGTTTAAAGAAAGTTTACCCATTTTGAGGGACATTTATTATATTTGACATTTTCGGTGTTTATCATAATTTAAAAATTAAAAGTTGAAATGTGCTGTGTATTCAATTAGAAGGCGTAGTTTAAAGGCATTTGACCCATTTTAGTGGAACATTTATTATATTTGACATTTTCGGTATTTATCAGAATTCGAAGATCGAAAGTTGAAATGTGCTGTGTATTCAAGGAGACGGCGTAGTTTAAAGACATTTTACCCATTTTAAGGATATTTATTATATTTGACATGTTCAATGTTTATCATAATTTCAAGATTAAAAGTTGAAATGTGCTGTGTATTCAAGGAAAAGGCGTAGTTTAAAGACATTTGACCCATTTTAAGGGACATTTATTATTTTAGACATTTTCAATGTGTATCGTAATTTCAAGATTGAAAGTTGAAATGTATTGTGTATTCAATGAGACGGCGTAGTTTTAAGACATTTTACCCATTTTAAGGGACACTTATTATATTTGATATGTTCAGTGTTTATCATAATTTGAAGATTGAAAGTTGAAATGTGTTGTGTATTCAATGAGACGGCGTAGTTTTAAGACATGTTACCTATTTTAAGGGTGTTACAACTGATAATGTAGTAACCAACGGATAACGTATCACCAACCGATAATGTACCACAAATTGACCGATATTGTATCACTAACCGATAATGTACCAAAAATTGACTGATAGTGTAGTAAAATTGGTATCCGATAATGTATCAAGTGTCGATGGATAATGTAACTACAAAATAAGTGTATCCGATAATGTATCACCACGGAACGGATACTGTATCAACCGATAATGTATCATAAATCAACCGATAATGTATCAGTATGGGGAAAAGGTGTACACAAATGTTTGTTTTATGTCCATTTATCCCGCCCCACGTTTTGACCAGGGAGGTGGGTCTGGGCTAGTTGATCACCACCACCCCCATTATTTTGTATTTAGAGAAAAAGGACAGATTTTGAGGTATTTTTCAAACTTTCCAACCGCCGAAATGTATTTTAAATAGTAATGAGAAAGGGAGAAAAAATACAAATAGCTTGAAATGCGCTGGGACGTATCATGAACAGCACCCCCAGTGTCATGTGGTCTCCAGCAAGGCCCCCCCCCCCCGTTTGTATTTCACGGCCAGGACTTTTTTTTAAGCTATCCCCCATCCCCAAGTCCCCAGCACAGATTTACGCTACTGTTGCAGGGGCGGATCTAGGAATTTTCGCAGGATGGGGGGGGGGGGGGCTTCATCAGCAAAACAATCTGAAAATGTACACAGGATTTTTTTCCGGACACTTGGCCTCCGTAAAATCAAAAACTTGGGGAAGGGGGTATCATATTTCAATAGGGGATGCTGTTCAAATTTGACAATTATTAACAATGGATTACAGAATGGTGTAAAAATACCCCCTATCTAAGCTGCCTCCGTCCGTATTTTAAACAGGCGGACATTATACCAGTAATTTTTGTGGTGTGTCACAGCAAAGGGGGGGGGGGGCCATTATTATTTTTAGGAATTTGTATGCAATTTGTTTTGGGACACAGCTGAGGGACCCCCCCCCCCCCGGATCCTTGCCTGTGTTGGCCTCAAGGAAGCGGCAGGCTCGTGATGTTTGGACTCCAAACTGTGTGGGTTGAACAAACTGAAGTCTGTGGGTAGACAAATAACAAATGACGTCACATGCGAACGGTGCCCCCCTTCCTAAAAAAAGCCGGGGCATTATTTTGTACGGTACAGTAATATTGTGTACATGATTGTAGGATTTTATCAGCGCTCCCCTTTGAAAATATGGCACGACCCCCCTCCCCCCTCATCGACCCCCTCCCCCTCATCCCCCTCATCCCTCCCCCCCTCGCCCCCCCCCCTCATGCCCCCACTAAATGAGCAGTAATGCTGTGATTGTGCCCTTTTCAAATCTGTAAGGAAAAAAAACCGACTGGGGTCGACAAGGGACCCATGAAGCTTGATCGCATCTAGACTATCTTCGACGATTGCCGCCTAAATCCGGTAAACTTGTTACATTGTATCTTTTGTGACAGCTCAAGTTACATGATCATTTAAGATGGTAGTTTTGCTATACACATGCCTCTCCACTCGTATGTGTTCCCGGTTCATGCACAGCGCGTATTTTGAATGTTGCAAAGTTATTGGGGGAGAGAATAGTCTGGGAGACCATCGCAAGTTAAATTGAACGTATGCGCGCGCCGACGTTGCCTGACGCTCATGCGAAGACGCTGCTGCTAATAGCCACATTCTGGCACATTCTGGAAGTGGTGTGGAACCTTGCGCGCGAACCAGTACAGTACAGTACGCACATGCTGTGTCCCGTCCATTGATCTCCATACGGAGATCAATGGTCCCGTAGTGGTAAAACGCGCCCTCTTGTTTCGCAGCACGGAGCCCATATGGAGGCCAAGTGTCCGGAGAAAAGAACTTGTCCACATTTCGGCGCGGATGTGCGGGTGCGGTTCCCCCCCCCCCTTAACATCAAAAGCTGAATACGCCACTAGCCTAGGCCCACGTGGAAGTAGAGCATCTCCCAACCTCCCAAATTAAAAAAAAATACTCTTAATGATAAACTTTCTCGAGTGGGGACTTATTATAGTAAAGGCACTTATTAGACTTTAATTAATTTGCAATATTTCCACCTTTTCCCAATACTGATACATTATCGGTTGATTTTTGATACATTATCGGTTGATACAGTATCCGTTCCGTGGTGATACATTATCGGATACACTTATTTTGTAGTTACATTATCCGTCGACACGTGATACATTATCGGATACAAATTTTACTACACTATCAGTCAATTTTTGGTACATTATCGGTTAGTGATACAATATCGGTCAATTTGTGATACATTATCGGTTGTTGGTACGTTATCGGTTGGTTACTACATTATCAGTTGTAACAAAGGGACATTATATTTGATATTTTCAGTGTATTTTATAATTTCAAGTGACAGTTAGTATGTGCACAATAGATAGTGGAATTTTAAACAAATTGCGTCAGCTCAAAAGTGAAATTTGATTTCTGTCATCCACTAAATACAGTTAGCGTAGCTTGTTGAGATTTTAATAAAATTCAGTGAATTTCTGTGAGACAATTTAGTGTAAAGCATGACCATTTTAAGTTTAAAAAAAGTTCACATCTGTGTTAATTTGTAATGTCATTAATTGAGATTAAGCGAAGTTTGAAGACTTTTGCATAATTTTAAGAGAAAGGCACTTACTTTCTGTAAGAACCAATGATAAGTGACTATACCCTAATTGCCAAGTTACTATTATGAAAACCCAATTCACAAGCTTTCCTTTTAGTACACGAACCATTCTAATCACTCATGTACTTTTCAAGTCAAAGAATTTTAAACACAACCACTGTTTTAAAATTCTGTCCACGGATCACAAAAGAGGTGTGCGTTCTTTCAGCAAAACGAAAACAATTCACACACACATCCCTTTGTGATATGTTTTCGTTTTGCTGATCTAAAAGAACACTCACCTTTTTGTGATCCGTGGACAGGACTTGAAAATTCCATGAGTAATTTGAATGATTCTTGCACTCAATGAAAGTTATTCAAAAGTGCTACATGCAGAATCTCACTAAAACAATAGTCCCGACGTTTCGGTGTGTTTTTTTTAATCACCCTGCAGTAGTAAAAATCTCAATTATGTATACTGAATCAATATGACATCTTTTTTTGCAATTGGAGCTTAATACTTCACTCTTATAAAACGTAGAAAGACAAAAACCTACCCAAATTACTATAGGATATCGCGGGATACTTGTGAACGTCACAACGAGGGAGTAGAAGAACCAGGGTGTGCCCGAGATGACCATGACTACGATGATGTAGGCCAGGGTACGGGTGGCGCGCCGGCTGCTCGTCAGGCGCTTCTGGTAATGATGCGAGCAGTAGGAGGTTCCACGGGACATCACCCGGGGCGATCTCCTCGTTGCCTTGGTCGGTGCGCCCCTCCTTCTCCGCTCCGTTCTCTGTAGGCCCTGTTAATAATAATAATTATTGTTATTAATTTACTCTCTATTTCCAAAGAGAGAAAATTAGATTGAAAAAATCACTCCCTCCTACTTAAACTTAGTCTGAGTATCACCCGTTATCCACGGATCCCAGTCTCCTGTAAACGTCTTATATATCTAAGCATGCAGATTTATGCGATCCTGCGCCTCCGCCAATCGGAGTCGATTTAAGTCAATCGTGACGTCTCTTCATTCAGAAATCAGGACTAAATATTTGATTGGTCAAATCGAATGCAGTGTTTTGTAATATAGATAAAAACTTAGACAAGATTACTCGTAAAACGGGTGAATGACCGTATACCCGATATAGAAAGCGCTCACTGATTGGTCAAAATCTAGAGGTCAAAAGGCGGTTGTCTTGTATAATTAATTAGCGAATCTGCTCACATATCATAGACCATGGCTCTTCGCCATGGTCTTTAACGTAGACTAACTTAAACTACGGACGAGACGACTTCGAGTGAAACTAATCCAATTGAGTAGATCGAGTTTTCAATCGAGTTAGCACTGGCATGATATTTTCTTATGCATTCCAATCTAAAAATTAGAGTGGTTTTCATTCTAAATCGTTTGGTCCCAAGTTTTGCTCTTAGGATTATGAGTAGCCATATGAAAACATTCAAACAGAATAACCATACTGTACATTACAATACGACGTAAACTTAACACAGAATATGAAAAAAAAGACAATGATCGTATGACCACATGGGCAAGACCAAACAAAAAGGAGAGGGATGGATATATCAACAAAATAGTAGTACGTCACATACACTCTAATAACTGCACGTGTTAAGCAATTAAACACAATCTTGCCATCACTTTGTAAATATGTTTAGAAACTAAATATAACGTGTCTAATGCCTTAACATCAGTGTTCAATCGCTAAATACTATCCACTCATACTAAAATCATGTTGAGTATTTAAACATTTTTACAAAGAGGGTGAAAACGCATCTGACGAAGATCTTGTTAAGAACCAAACATCAGGCCGCTTTCATTTTTTGATTTGTATATTTCAGGTCAATCAAGTCAGAAAGCTGCATGCAGCAGTTTTACTCATGTTCATATTTACAAAGTGATAGCAAGAAAGGGTAAAGAAAAGAAGAAAAGTGTTTAATTAATTGTCAGACACAGTTTTTGCAGTGCACCACTGCAAAGAAAGGGGGAGAGTACAAATCAAAATTTAAAATTTAAAGGATGAAAAATGTACACAAAGGGTTCAGAGTCACCAACATAAAAACCACAAACACTCTATAACAATCGTATTACATGTACATGTATCTTCATCGGTGTTTTCACCCTTTTCTCTGGCTTTGCAGTCGCCGTCGCCGCCCTCCAATTCTCGCTCTTTGGGCAGGTCGGGCACGGAGCCCGGGTCACTGTCAACCACACTGGCGGAATTTCTCTCTTTCAGGGACGTGGATCTCCCGGCAGGGCGCTTACGGATGATCCCGAAATAGATGCACGCGTAGAGGATCGACGTACCAATGATCGGAACCCAGGAGATAAAGAGGGAGGATATTAGGAGAACAATTTTGTTGCTCGCGTACGGGATGTGACAAGCGTAGGGCGGCAGTGGGGTAAAGATGCCACATTCGGGGAGGATCAGTATCACGACTGCCCAGAGCAAGGCCGGGACCAGGAACCCCGGAAGGATCATCTTCAAGGCATGATTCCTGGTCTTCTCCTTGAGATGCCTCAGCGGCCTGCTCATGGCTCTGTACCTGTCCACACAGATGATGAAAGTTAGGAGGAAAGTCAGAAGTTAGAAGTCAGCCACTGCTAGCCCCACCAGGTAATAATTGGTGTAGGTCTGGAGTTTTCTGGTGGTGGCAAACAAGACCAACACCAGCGTGTTGCCGATGATGGTGATCACGAGCGCCAGCCCGATGAAGAAAGCTTTCAGAAGAAACAGGTACTGGGGAGAAGGAGGAAAGATGGGGAGTTGTATGGTGTTCCCAGTCTCGACAGAGCTATCAGTTGTAATGGAGATGGTGGAATCTTCACTTGATATCGGTGCATCACTCGATACCATTCTACTCTCGTCTGTCAAAACAGGTGAAATAACTGTTACAATTTCTGTGATGACAGCGTACATTGTGTCCAAACCAGGCCCGTCCAAGATTTCTGTTGTTTCGGCTGCTGTTGTTACTTTCTCCATGGTTTTAAACGTTCACCAACTGTGACAAGGGCAGTTCCAGGCTTCGAAATTGAGTCAAGTGACGGTGAACAGTCCTGCGCTATTATACTTGCGTTACCAGGGCTTAAAATACCAAGGTACATTTGCACCTATACGATCTAGCTAGGTGTTAGAACTATCAATGGTGCCATCTCTTTAAGTTCGTTCCTTGCATCTGAGGTTCTGTCTGCGAGATGTGACAGTTTAAACGACAAGGCTCCCGAGCTGCGAAAAGTGATGAAAATTCACGTCACCGCGACTGAACCCTCCATTATTTCTCATTCATAAATACCTCAGACAGTTTAGCTATTCCTATTGGTCGAGAGCCAGTCACGGGGCCGGTCTTAAACGGATGATAAAGACATGGCTAGCTGGTCTTAAACACTTCTCCAGTGTCACATAAAATGTGGACTCCTAAAAATCCAGTGCCTCTTACCATGGGCCCAATTCACGGCGCTCCTAAGCACACGATTTTTTGCTAACAGAGCCTTCGTCTATTTCATGGAGACCGTAAGCATAAGCACAGCAGAAGGCACGCTTAATTCCGAGGAAACATTTGCTTAACTTAGTGACGTAACAATAGAAATCTCCATGCGCGCGCGACCGTTAGCACGTCCACGCCGTGAAATAGTGCTTAAGGTTAGCACATTTTTCTGCTATGCTAAACACAACTTTTCTGCTAACTGTTAAGCAGCGCAGTGAAATTGGGCCATACATTTCATTGGTTGAACGTTCACAATCCTCACGTAGGCGTGCGCAACAACCAGCGAGTCAGAATTTTATAGTTCTAAATTCAAAACGCAACGCAACATGCTACGCGCGCGTCAATCTCCATCAAAGGGTTGTTTACATCTTACTCGCCAGCTGAACACTCCATTATTTTGCTAGAGGGATGTTTCAAAAAGCATGAAGTGAACTTGTTGAACAAAACCGGGATTTTTTGAACGAATTATTTGATTTTTTTACCGAAAAGGTATATATGAATGGGAACAAATGTGTGCTCGGTCGGTATTTGTCACTCTGTTTAAGACCGCTTAGAGTCTGGGTGCTGATAATTACCCTCGCCTCCGGCTTGGGTAATTATCAGCACCCAGACTCTAAGCGGTCTTAAACAGAGTGATAAAAACCTCTCGAGCAAACATTTATTCCCTTTTTTCATTTGATAACCCGTTATCTTTCTAAACAACCTATAGGCTACACACACACACACATTCATACACCAAGGGCTAGTTCACAACTACGCATGTCCTGTTTGAGAGTAACTACTTCCATAAATTGTTAGAGAATTCTGAGGTGCAAAAAAAACCTCCAAACCCATATAATTTGTCTGTTACAAATCTGAATACATTGCTGAAGCCTTTTTGTGTATTTTTGTATTGACACATCATCCATCACCCTCACCCCTCCTCTTTAAAAAAAATCTTGGACCTCAACACCCCAACAGCCCCACCCCCTTTGGAAAAACCTGGATCCGCCCATGAAATGTCTATCAAAACCCGCTTTAATCAATACCATTTGTGGAAAAAACAAGAGGAGGATATATAAACTTTAAAATGCACGAGGCAATTCGAGACTAATGATCTATACAGGGTCAAACATTCTAGCCAAGGAAATTAAACAATGCATTTTTGATGTGAAAACAATGTTGTACATTAAAAACTGATATCTTAAATAAGTTTTAAAAAACGTCGAAAAAAACACACGATTAAAATTGCATGGAGGTCAGACGGACAAGTTTTCTGATTGAATTCTGATTAGACAACATGATAGTTTCACCTGCAGCCTACACACTATGTTGTACACCACGGACTAGTTTACAACTACGCATGTCCAAAAGGGAAAATGAATAAACATGAGGCATCTGACTGGTTCGTTTTCACGATATACACTGCTTAATGGTCTCGGTGCTCGACTCGTGTGCCGTGGTTCATGGGTTCGAATCCTGACCGTGGGGAAATGGTGCTTGTGCTTTTGAGCAAGGCGCTTTACCATTATTGCTTCGTCCTTCGGATTGGACAAAAAGCCTTAGGTCCCGTGAGTTAATTAACGTTAATTAACCCTAAAGGGGCCGGGGGGGCGGAATCCGCCCCCCCCCTCAACATTTTCCACGATAGCTTCTAAAAAAATTCTTTTTGCGACCCGAGCTGTTATGACTTTTTAGCCTCGAGCTTTGCGCATCTTTTGATACTAAAAACATAAAAATCGGACCACGGGTTGGCACGTAGCGAAATTTTTTTCGGCGCTACGCGCCGTGAAAACTGAATTTTCGCATATACGTCGTGTACACCGAGCAGAATTGCCATTCATACATATGAATAATTAATTAGCCATAATTCCAAAACCCTTTGACCTATAGTCATGAAATTTCTTGGGCATGTTTAGGAAGAGTTGTTCTATGCATGTGCTGAGTTTCAAAATTTTTCGTCACTCGATGGCCGAGATCTTAGGGGGGGCGGAATCCGCCCCCCCCCCCCGGCTGAGAGATGGTCAAAATAACCCGGCCCCTTTAGGGTTAAAGAACCCAGTAAAAGTTATCGCTTAGGGAAGGGGTTTGCCCCGCTGTATATTGCAGCAGTGGCAGCCTAGTGCGCCACAGCATCTTAAAAACCATATAAAGGTGGTATATAATAGTTCTCATATTTCTCATGTACTTCCTAATACCTGTCTCTAATAACAGACATATTTTCCAGCGCTTGGAGTACCTAATTGTTGGTAGATACGTGCGCTTTATAAGACTCCGGTATTATTATTATTTCGCCCATAAAATATGAAGCTGACAAAATGTCTCAACTTTCTCTTCTTTTAGTATAATGTCTCTAGATTGTACAGTGCTATTTCACATAACTTTTGTTTTCTTGATATTCATCTTCAAACATACATGTACATCTATACTTTTTTTTTATTCATGGAGCGTCATCTGCAGCTCCTCTGGACTGTGGCTCAGAAGGAGGATGTCATCAACAAATCTTAGGTTGTTGAGCGATTCGCCGTCCACCCCCTTGTCTTTTGATCACCAATTCAAATACTGTAAATGTCTTTCATGGCTGCCGTGAATAACGTGACTGAGATGAGGTCACCTCGTACACATTTCGGAATGCTGAATATCCATAGTGGTTATCTTCCCATCTATATGCACTCCTAGCGCAAGGACCTCTATAGATTTAGCTCGAGTATAAAGTTTGTCTACTTTCTGTCGCTCTCTTGATTGTAAAGGGTACTTAATACTCTTTGGTGGTCGATACTAAAATTGAGTTGATTCAAATACTTCCAATCCAGAAATTTACTTTTGAAAAGATAAAGTGTTCAGAAATCTTAAACGTGGTGCCTAAATGCGGCCCTGTATTCCCCCTGTTGTTTCACGTTCGTGTTTGCAGAACTTTTAATGAAACAAACTTTCCCCAAGGCGTATCCGATGGGAAGCTGAGATTCGAGCGACGTTTAATATGAAACTAAATCCACGTCCGAATTACATGACTACGGCTTAATACACTCGTGTCTATGAGCAGCGGCTGCCTCCTTTTCCCATAGCCTCGTGTGTCATTTCAAGCCGTAGCCAAGTCAATTCAGATATACGACCCATGTATGCATTTCGCGCCATTTTCTTGAACACTACACTTTCACAGTCTCATTTGTGGATAGGCCTAATATCCAAATTCAAGTTGTTTTCGTCCCTGACGTCATTGTTGGATAATTTCAGTTTTCATTTTTATGCAGACTTCTTGTATTATTACGTTGCAAGCCTGCACTCTGAGAATCTGAATTTGAACAGCACTACGAGATGTACGTTGTCAGGCACTTTTGGTTCGTTGCTTACGGGCCTTTAGTTTATTTTGCGGCCTGCAATTGCTACAGTCACAAAAAACGGACTGAAAACGTGCATAAGTATTAGAACTAAAGTTTGGAAAAGCGGTAATAATACGATTTTTTATACAAGGGCGGATCCAAGGGGATGGATTTGTGGCTATATAACCAACCCACCGCCTCCGACTGACCTGTGTCATAATGGTTGAATTAAATTCCTTAGTTAACTTCCCTGAATAACGTCATCCTTCACTATTACCAATCAGTGGTGTATCAAGAGGGGGCAGGGCACCTTCCACCCGGTAGATTTGTTTGAGAGTAACTACTTCCATAAATTGTTAGAGAATTCTGACGTGCAAAAAAACCTCCAAACCCATATAATTCGTCTGTTACAAATCTGAATACATTGCTTAAGGCTTTTTGTGTATTTTTGTATTGACACATCATCCATCACCCTCACCCCTCCTCTTAAAAAAAAATCTTGGACCTCAACACCCCAACAGCCGCACCCCCTTTGGAAAAACCTGGATCCGCCCATGAAATGTCTATCAAAACCCACTTTAATCAATACCATTTGTGGAAAAAAACAAGAGGAGGATATAAACTTTAAAATGCACGAGGCAATTCGAGACTAATAATCTACAGGGTCAAACATTCTAGCCAAGGAAATTAAACTATGCATTTTTGATGTGAAAACAATGTTGTACATTAAAAACTGATATCTTAAGTAAGTAACAAAAACCCGTCGAGAAAAACACATGATTAAAATTGCATGGAGGTCAGACGGACAAGATTCTGATTAGACAACATGATATTTTCACCTGCAGCCTACACACTATGTTGGTAACCATCCAATTAGTGAAACTACGAACATTGCGTCATTGCTGGTTGCCAAATGGACTTATAAAAAGCCCAACACTGATCAGCGATGTCAGAATTGTGGACGAAAATTCCGACGGCTAGACCTACACACCATCAAATCACGGGATAGATGCGTGCGAGTGTTCTCAGTACATTCAACAGAATTTTGTCCGCTTCTTCGTTTTCAGAATTATACACATCCATTGACCAATCGAACTCAGAAGCTAAAGTCAATGATTCGTTTACGCTCTTCTCTGCCCTAAAACGCAATCATTGAGCTGATATAATCAGGGAGAGTTGTATAAAGTCAATGCATTTGTCATATTAAATTTACTGTTTTTATTGACTGTTTATATACTGATTCCCATTTCGCTTTTCAGCCATTGTATTTCGGCAGCGTTTAGTCCTGTAATCCCGGTGTTAATTTGGAGCAGATTATCACGTAAGTTTACTACACTTGCGCAATTCGCTTGACCGGACAAGATTTCAGCTTTAATTGGTAAAACTACACTTCACAGTTTGACAAGCTCCACAATGGCAACAACCTCTGACAACGGGGCATTCTCGATGGCAACTGAGATGACTGAATACATGGCAACAAAGTTATCTGATTGGTTCATAGACAACGGCCAACTTAACAGCACAATGGACCCTGATTACCAATCTATGTACAATCTCCCTGATATTAATGGTAGTGATTACCTTCTCAACACCACTTTCTGGTTCGGTTTAAGCACTGAGGAGCCAACACCCATTCCACTACCAGGCAGAGCTTCCCTGATTGAAATCATCATACGCGTGGTCAGTCTGATTATCACCCTCTTCGGCAACGCTTTAGTGATGTACACCTACGCCACAACGAAAAATCTTCGTACATACACCAACTATTACATCGTGGGTTTGGCAGTGGCTGATTTCTTCTCTGGGGGCGTCCTACAAATTATAATCTTCTACCATTCTTTTCTTGGTTACTGGCCCTTCACCGAGGTCGCCTGCACCTGCATGACCTTCATCAATCACGTTTTCCTCCAGGCCACTTTCTTGATGACGGTGGTGATTTGCTACGATAGGTTTAGGGCTCTCAACATGCCCCTCAAGCACTTGAAGGATAAGACCATGCGCCATGCGTGTTTCCTGATATCCCTTGCCTACATCATCCCGGTACTGCTCTGGACGCCGGTCATTGTGGTGTTCCCGTACGTCGGGTTGGCCACACGGATACGTCCCCCGCTGTGCACCGGTCCCTACGCGCTCCACCCTCCCCTACTCATTTTCACAATCCTGGTCCTATCCTGGATCCCGATGCTGGTGACCTCTGTCCTGTATGCCTTCGTCTATAGTGCCGTCATTCGCAGGGGGGTCAACAAGAAGAGAGGCATCGGCGAGGAGGCCAGCTCCAACCATAAAACCGACAGTCGCTTGGCCAGTCTCCGTGCAACGCGCACCTTGACGTACATCATGATCACCATGGTTGTGACGGCACTACCGTGGTCCATCTTCGCGCTCTGGGCTGCCATTGATCCCTACACTTTGCCGATCAGAGGCCATTCATTTGATGTAAGTGGTTTTAATTTAGGGTTTGTCCTGACACAGACTTAACCCTAAACGGGCCGGGGCGGAATCCGCCCCCGCCATTTTTTTCCGCGATAGCCTAAAAGTTTTTTTTTTCGCGACCCGAGCTGTTATGACTTTTTAGCCTCGAGCCTTGCGCATCTTTTGATACCAAAACATAGTGATTTCTACACTTTTCCTCTCAGGGGCCGAACATTTGAAGTAAGTGGTTTCATTTCATTTTGGGGGTTTGTCGACTTCAATTTCACTAAGTGTTGTTGTCGAGTCCATCAATAGGTCATCATAAGTTCGGCCACAAGTAAATCACAATAACAAGTACTTGATGACTTGTGATGGTCTTGTTGGACTTGTGAGGGCCTATGATCGGTTCCAATGCATTTCGACGTTGTACTGCCGAACGTGGCGCCGACGCAACGTTGACGATCGGCCTTATTTTGACGACAGCTTTCCAAACTTGAACTGACGTTGGTATTTACATGTATGTAGAGATCCCTCGGGACGGGGTGGGCTTGGGTGTTGAGGTAGTACTAGTTTGGGTTGTAACTGACTGGTGAAGAGCTCTGGGTCTGGCTAAATGGGTGATTGGGAGGGCAACACGGGCACGCAGGTCCTAGTGAACAGGTGACGCTTTGAGAATAGTTAGCTTCCTTGCCTTAATGACTGCCGATTTATTCTTGCCAACCTGCCAGCCCAGCTGCCAATTCTCACTGTGTGAGAATTTTGCAGTGAGGTCAAAATACAAAGAATACAAATTACAAAAAGCACGCGCATGTCAGTGTTATACAGGTATAAAATTACAATAAATGTGTACATGTAGATCTATTTCCCCAAATTAAATAAACAATCTTCGCATGAAATAAGAATTACCTCAGGCAATGCTGAACATAAAGGAGCAGGCTCACATTTACACATGCTGGCCAGGCACACTCATACACACTATCAACCACTTTCATACACACTAGTCCTCAATGAACAGGAAGAGCCATTATTTACTTGTGTTATTATTCCCTAAATGTAAACCTTAGATAATCATACACAACTACATGGGAATATCACGTGCGCGCGCACCACGCTGTCACATTTTGCACGTGAACGCGTGTATGCCTATACTACACGCACAATGTTCGCTAAACTCTCCACAACGAGCTCACACTTTGGAGCCCCAAACCTACATTCATATCTTATCAAACCTTTACTTTAATGCCTCCAGTATTATCTATGAACACTAGGGGACAAATCCTAATGCAATATTGGGTAGCGTGCAGTTTGCAAACAAATGATATTTCAATTCAAAAACGAGCTTCAAAAGTTGACAACGTACCTGTGTGAGAATTCGGCAGTGTGGTGCCGGTCAAGGGTTACGGAAGGCACAGGTCACGTACATAATAAGGGGCGTGGCTTAACTCATGTAAACACTACGTGTATATCATACGCACACTCTACATGTAGTTTCGAAGATGGCTATCGGTATTTATGACGTCGGCACCGGCCTGCCAACGCTGTACCGACGTGAGTGAGCGGTACACATTTGGACGTCGGTCCGCCAACGTTGTCACAACGTTGTCACAACGTTGTAACGCTTTCTTGCCAACGTTTTACTGACGTTGCTTAATTCGACGTTGGTCTTCCAACCTATTATGACGACGTTGACGATTGGTTTGTACTTTGACATCGGCCTTTCAACGTTGTTCTGAAGTTGGTATTCATTCTCAATATTGGAGGTTCACCTTCCAGCATGATGCCGACGTTGATGTTTGATGTCGACCCGCTAACGTTGTTTCAACGTTGACCATGGGTATGCACTTTGACGTCGGCCTGCCAACATTGTCCTCGCGATGGTGAACAGTATGTATTTTGATTTTGGCCTGCCAACGTGTTGTTTCTATTCACATGTATTTAGCGAGCGCCCTTTTTAAGCATAAGCGAGGACTTAACCCTAAAAAGGCCGGGCTATTTTGACCATCTTTCAGCCGGGGGGGGGGGGGGGGGGGGGCACGGATTCCGCCCCCCCCCCTTAGATCTCGACCATTGAGCGACTAAAAATGATGAAACTCGGTACAGGCAATAATTATCATGAATATACCCAAAAAATGTCATGACTATAGGTCAAAGTGTTTTGGAATTAAGGGTAATTATTATTCACATGCATTCTGCTCTGTGTTCTCTTCGTATATGGGGAAATTGCAGGTTTCACAGGTTTCACGTGGTCAGTGGTGGTGGTCTAAATAAAAATGAAGTGAACCGCGATGTTTATATAGAAGTAATCATGTTAGCTTTAAAGACGGCAACTTGTCCTTTGTAGATCACCAGCCGCTGTCTCACTAGACTTTGGCCAAGTCTGGGTTGCGCTCGGTCTGTGCCTATATAGTAATAGTCTGGTTCCCAGACCAAAAGATTCTGACTATTCCTGATGAATCTACGGCTGCATCCGAATCAGCTGTCTAGAGCTAGGTCTAGGTCTAGGCCCATTGAAAATACGCGGGGACGCGCTGACAATAGACGTAGCCGTAGCTCTGGAAGCCCGTTTCGGACACGGCCTTAGGTCCGGTAGCCTCCGGTAATACATGTATTACAATTTACATCACGTGACTAAAACGGGAGAAATTCCTCCATTTTCCGAACAATTCAGAAGTTTGCCGAAGTCGTTTCGTCGACAATCGGATAGCGCCCGAGTATTTCCGAGTATATAATATAGGTTTAACTAACTGCTAATTGCTTATTAATTTTATTTTAAATGAGTTGATAATTAATATTCATTGCTTTCATTTAGAAAACTTGAAATTCACGAGGATTTTGTGCATCAAATATACTCGTATCGGATCGTATGGGCGAACTTTTTGCTGCGTCATGTACAATTTTGAATTTGACGACTGTTACCGATCGAGACTTTCCAAAACTCGGTCTTCATTCGGCTCCGCCTACTAACAGTGCTATTTGGGTGCCTAATTTTGAAGATTCCAGATCAACATTAGTCAATGTTATTTTACAGAAAAATCAAACTGTATTATCCTAACTGTATGATATTACGAAGCAAGTGATTTATTTAAAAATTTGATCAGAACATTAAAAGCTAAAAGCGATAAAGCGAAATCGGAAACAAAGCCGAGCTTTGAAAAAGGGCCATCAATGTCGTCAAGTTTATTTTTAGCCACGGAGGCTGCCTGACCTCAACCTCGTCCCCAGGGTGTCGAGCAGTACGCGCCCACCACTACCTGCTCTCTCACCCTGGTATTGGATCATTTGCATGTGCAAGATTTTTGCAGACGTATGCAAATGAGGAACAGTCTGGTGCCTGGATATGCGTTACACATTACCGTTTGTTTTTGTATGCGGTGTCTGGGGTAAAAACAGAGTCAATTCGTAGCAGCGCGAGCACGGCGTGAGTTACGAAAACACGATTTTTGAAATCAAACTGTTACGATCTTATCAAGACAACATGCAGTATCATATTTCATATTAATATGAGCAAATTGGAAAGGAAATTAGTATTTTCGAGAAGGCGTGGACGAATGATCGCGAAAACACGTACTGCACGTTGTGAATATATAGCACCAAGTACACGATAAAAATCCATTACTAGCCAATTGCGGTATCCAACCAGGATACAGGAAGAAAGTTTCCTATCCAGGGTTTACTATTGGAAACGCGGTTGGAAATAAAGTAAGCACTGGGGACGAGGTTGGCCTGACCTAAGATTCATCAGGAATAGTCAGAATATTTTGGTCTGGGAGCCAGACTAATATAGTAAATCCACTCACAGCGCATATCGCATACTTACAGTACATAACTGTGCCTTTAGTAAATCCACTCACATATCGCATGTACATAACGCGCGCCCTCATGCGTCGAATCTGGACCATCATGTTAAAAACGTACATGTACATGTTATTTTCAAGTGATACAGCAACCCAGACTTGGTCAATCTGCCAAGCGTACGCGCTGGTTTGTTCCACGTTTGTACACAGTCTATGTAAATTAATTCTCGATGTGAGGGGGGGGGGGTGCTGATGATTGATCAAGTCGGAATTGCTAACTTTTGCACCATATGTATGCACATGCTACATGCACACACATGTACGTGTTATACGCGTGTTGTAAAATGTACATACAGTACGTGTGGGCGCATTGTTATACGGCACTGGAACGCGCGCTTAAGTGTATCTTGTTGGGCATCTGGAAAGACGTAAACTAAGTGATTTTTGCTACTTTTTTTAAGATACCGACGTTCGCGCAATGAAAAGAAACATTTATTATTTGTATAATGTATGTATGTATGTATGTTGTATCTATGTATGTATACAGTATTTGCGAACATTCTAACGTGACCAGAACAAAAACCGGCACCGGCGTAAGTCATTGCAAATATTGTCCTCGAATTTTTGCTTTTATTTTTGGGACTCGAGTCTTATAAGCCTTCCTCGAGTCGAGTCGAGTATTCTGATGAGGGCCTCGAGTAGAGTCGAGTCATTTGCCCTTTGGGACTCGAGTCGAGTCGAGTCACCAAAAATGGTGACTCGAGAGTCGGACTCGAGTTGAGTCATTGATTCGAGTCATTACAACTCTGGCATTTTATCACCTTTGCCCAGATGATTGCATGGTTGGCCACTCTGAGCAGCATGATGAATCCTCTCTGTTACGCCGCCAGCAACCCGCTTTTTAGGGAGACCTTCTTGAGTATTCTACGATGCCAGCGCATCGGAAATGCACAGGGAAGAGCGCCATAAAGTCTACACAATGTGGAAGATAAGAAGAACAAGGCATATCCACAAAGCACAAAATGAACAACACAATTATGTTTGACGAATCAAAGAATATATAAACAAAATGGAGTATTTAGCACTGTTGACAGAAATATATTGTGAATCAACTTCTTTGATTCTTGTAATAAATTATGGCTATAATTTTGCACATCTTTTTGTGTCCCTGTGCGTTCGGAGATCACTAAAAATGCAACCACTTCCACTTAATACCCATAAGTATACACATAAAACAAGCAGGCGCTATGAAGTATTCACCGTGTGTCTTTCGTGTTAAAATTAAAGTTAAAACCAGATATGATTTTTATTCCAAATGCATGCGATTGAACGCACTGGGACAAGTCACAATTGTTCACAGATTGCAAGATAAGGAGAACAAGGCATGGTCACCATCATGGTTTGTTGATTCATTCAAACACTGTGTATTTAGGAAGAAGTATTCATAATTAAGACTGTTGACGGAATTATATTGTGAATCAACTTTTAAAGAGTGTTTATTAAATTTCATAGTTATTTTATTGCACAATCTTGTCGTACTTTTGTGCGTTAAAGATCACTAAAAATGCAATCACTAAATACCTATAATAGTTAAAATATAAACGCTACTATATATTTCAAGAGATTCACGGCGTGTCTTTCGTGTTAAATTCTTCAAACGCACATGCGATTGAACGCACTGCGTCGAGCGCCATACAGTCACAATTTTTCACAAAGTGGAAGAAAGAATTACTAGGCATGCACACAAAGTACAATTAGAATTACTCAGAATAATCATTTTCGATGATTCAAAGATATACATTTTTTGGAAGGAGTATTTAAGACTGTTGACAGACTTATGTTTCAACTGTTAAAGAGTGTAAATTAATTCTCATAATATTATGTTTTTGCACATCTTTTCGTGCTTCTGGGCGTTAGAAGATCACTAAAAATGAAACTACTTAATATCTATAAGTAAACATACAAACACGCATCAATCGCTACTATTTCAAAGGATTCATAGTGTATCTTTCGTGTAAAAATTAAAAGTTATACCCAACTAATATTTGTATTCCAAATGCACATATAATATTGAAATGTTTAAAGTGAAATCATGTAAATCTGAAGGCACATCATATTCTTGGCACGTTCTATACTGGGGGCAGAAGACAGCTTTCTTGGAGGTTTTGTTTCCAGTGGAATCATTTTTGGGGTAGTTTGAATGTTTGACTCTATTATGTAATACAGACTCGTTGGGTGTGTTGTGCATTCCTAACTGAAGATAATTTGGACAGTGATAGGTCACGTGTGAGTCCATATAAGGTCAAATAGACCGGATTTCATTTGAGTCCAGATTGTATGGGAGAGCGGCTCTTGGGCTGTTAAGAAAGAAAGCCACCCCCTCCCCCCCACTCAGTGTACGGTGCAGCAGCTAGGTCATTCCGAAAGTACTTACAATTTTAGAGGAACTTACAGACGAAGTTAGTGAAGCAAGTGCACATGTTACAAAAAAGCAAACAATTGCATTTGTACAATCGAAAAATAAAAGCGATGTTTCTACAGTGCTGCCCCAAATTTGCGTTGCTATACAGCGCACTCGAAATCCCATTGTCTTTATGCATAAAAAAAATCTGGGCGCGTTATCAATGCATTATTAGGAAACCGAGCATTTTACAAGATCTTTGTTATCGGGTGACACGGCATCTGACTGTTTTTTTTGGTGATCCTTGGACATAACTTTAAAACGGTGGTTGTCTTTAAAATTCCGTCACTTAAAAATTACATGAGCGATTTGAATGATTCTTGTACTAAAAGAAAGATTATGAATTGGGCTTTCATACCCTAGATTATGAACTAAAGCAAGGTCCCAACATTTTGGTTTTGTTTATTTGCAAAGAGTATTTAAGACTGTTTACAGAATTATACTGTGTATCAACTTTTAAAGAGTGTTTATTAATTCTCACAATATTGTTACATTTTTGCACATCTTTTCGTGCTTCTGTACGTTAGAGGATCACTAAAATTGAAACTACTTAATATCTATAAGTAAACATACAAACACGCATCAGGCGCTACTATTTCAAAGGATTCACAGTGTGTCTTTCGTGTACAAATTGAAAGTTATACCCAACTAATATTTGTATTGCAAATGCACATGTAATATTGAAATGTTGATAGTGAAATCATGTAAATCTGTAGGCACATCATATTCTTGGACACGTTCTATACTGGGGGCAGTAGACAGCTTTCCTGGAGGTTTTGTTTCCAGTGGAATCATTTTTGGGGTAGTTTGAATGTTTGACTCTATTATGTAATACAGACTCATTGGGTTTGTTGCGCATTCCTAACTGAAGATAATTTGGACAGTGATAGGTCACGTGTGAGTCCATATAAGGTCAAATAGACCGGATTTCATTTGAGTCCAGATTGTATGGGAGACCGGCTCTTGAGCTGTTAAGAAAGAAAGCCAGCCCCCCCCCCCACACACACACTTTGTGTACGGTGCAGCAGCTAGGTCATTCCGAAAGTACTTACATTTTTAGAGGAACTTACAGACGAAGTTAGTGACGTAAGTGTACATGTTACAAAAAAAGCAAACAATTGCATTTGTACAATCGAAAAATAAAAGCGATGTTTCTACAGTGCTGCCCCAAATTTGCGTTGCTATACAGCGCACTCGAAATCCCATTGTCTTTATTCATAAAAAAAAAAATCAGGGCGCGTGATCAATGCATTATTAGGAAACCGAGCATTTTAGAAGAGCTTTGTTATCAACAAGAAAAAATTGCAGGTATTGACACGTACTTAAAAGCGTCTGTTCGAATTCTGGCGCGAATTCAAAAAAACTGGCGCGAATGTATACGACTCCCCGTGCGTTGATGTCTCTAGAGGGCGTGCTAACATTTATTGGCATGCCATGCAGTTGAACTTATTGTAACTATATAACTACTTAATTATTATGCTCATTTTAAGCAACTAATCGTTTTTATTCGCCTTCAATGTTAGTTTTTGGAGTTATCATATTCTTAGGCAATTTGTTTGTGGAAATCAAGTGTTTCGCTCGTACCCCCGCCCTGCTAAGGGCCATTCAGAATTTTCAATGTTTTAAAATTTCGACTATTTTTCCAAATTGTGGGTGGGTGGGTCAAGCTAAATAATTGAAAATCGAAATTCACTTTTCATGGAAAAAAGATTAAAAAAAATTAGATCTTTTGACTTGCCTGAACTACGCGCAAGTGTTCCGATTTTGCGATGCATGTTTCTTTTCCAACTTCGTCCCCTGTATGTACTGCACAGGCCTGCCAGTGCGATGTAATGATGTACATGCAAGTGCATGTACATGTACATGTTTTGTTTTTTAATACTGCGTAACAAATCAGTTTTTTATTAAGCGAAATTAGGGGTGGGTGGGTGGGTCAAAATAATTTGGAAAAAAAATCGAAATTTTAAAAAATTGAAAATTCTGAATGGCCCCTAAATACAAATAATTTTGTTGCTTTTTAAAATTATTATTACCTGTCCATCCCGATAAATAGACCTCCCACACAGCGGCATATTGGAGGGCAGTGCGTGTGTTCTGCCAAGGTATGAGCATACCAATATAAAAAATCAGCCCTCCAACTTGTCTGCCATTCATACGGTATATTTTAACAGGCGTCAATTTTGAGTGCATTCCTAATCGTCAAGCAGTGAAGTTAAGGTATTTTCAACAACAACAACAACAAAAATTATGATAGTGATTGTTACCTTTTCATCAGTTTTAACGTTCTTTTTAATAAAAATAACACTGGAAGTTTTAATTTTGATCCGCATGAAAAGAGTGCAAGTGTACAATTAATAAGCTCTGGCTATCTTGCATGAAAGTCTATAACTTTGACCGGAAATTGTGCATACAAAACGTACAAGCGTGGGACGCGGCATCCCACTCGCCGCCCACGCGCCCTCCCAAGCAAAATCACGCTGCGCTAAGTTGTGCCCGAAAATTGACCAAAAGATAACCCCTAAGTCTCCCATAAAAATGGGAGGGGTGGGGCTTGAATTTTTTTTGACGTTGGTGGCACCACTTATCTCCCTATCAAACTACTTGAAAATAGGCTACATGCATATCACCAAGGTCAAATCGTAGGACTCAAAACAAAATACCCAAAAATAAAAAATGACAACTTTGGGGAGGGGGGGGGGGGGACTCAAGCCTCCCGAGGGGGCCCCCGGTTGTGCCACTGCGTGTAACTATAGAGGTCGCTGTTAAAAGATGTGATAATGCACAAATAATATTATTCGCGTTTACGCCAATTATTTCTGTAAAAAGGCGTTTATGCACAACAACATTTTAACAGCTATAACACTATTTGGGAAACCACAGTGCAAGTGTTGTCCTTGATTCCCTTTCATGTTCTACTTGCGATGGATAATCCTAAAGTCCGGCGCACACCTTCCCGATTTTACCGGTTCACCGGATCATCAAATCATCGGTACGGCTTTATGTTGCGGTTAGTTATGCACACAAAAGTACACACATGCACGTCCGATTCTGTTCTTATTGGTCACATGTGGGACATAGACTCGATGGTTTAAAAATATAAAAAAAGAGTGGTAGCCGTGCACATGACTGCAAGCTCGTTTTCCGTGAAATTCGGATGAAATTAGGCCATATAATTGCTCTATTTTGCAATGTAGCGCAGGCATCATATTTCAAAAAGGCGTTGGGGTACAGTACTGCTTTTAAAGGTGATGATCTTTCTTTGTATTTTGCTCCCAAAATCCACTGGTTAACACCAAAGAAATGAACAGAAAATAAAATATGATGAAATAAACTACAATTTGATGTGTGTCTCAAACACCTTTGGAGAGTTGTTAGTATTTTCCTGAATTGATGGAAGTGGGCGTATTTATCACCGGAGTCTATGGCAGTTTATTTGTTCTGTCTGCTGACGTGACTTTCTTCGTGAATCTGACTGGTCAACATCAATATCACGTTTAGTGAAATCAAAGTGCTACCCGCACACCTCTCCGTTGACATCGGATCCAGTGAAATCGGATGCGAAAGAATCTTACGTGTTTACGGTCAGATCGGTCCGAATTTTCAGCGCACACCTCAATTTAATTTTTATGATGGCCCGATGATCCGATGAACCGGTAAAAAAGGAAAGGCGAGTGCCGGGTTTATCCCACAAATGCCTACAAGTTTTTGCACATGTCTTGGGTCCCTATGCTGTGTAGACATCTATTGTTCACAACTCCAGACATACTGGAATCTGTATCCTTGTGGAGTCATTTCTTTGTTCTCGTGTACTAAAGTTTTCGAGTTTGAAAGTGAAGTTTCAAAATGATGCTATTTTAACCAGATTTAATTTCCTTGGCCAAAAGTAGGACTTAATATCCCTTACATAAAAAAATCAATTGGCGACTAATCGACACACCTTGAAAATTCCTAGTATTTGAGTAAAATCAATATATCTATTTCGTGATAACCTTGTGGAGACGAATTCGCAGATAGAAATTGCCTTGACGCAACGTGTTCAATCTTTTGTTCCCTATTGTGCACATGTCTCCAGAGGGTACCGTGTAACAGACCACACATGCTCACACCCACACACATTGTGCACTTTATTGTAGAGCGGTGATATCACTAATTGGTTTATTATCTTTAGGCGTGCTTCGGGCAATATTTCTTTTCACCGTTCTCAATTATTGAGATTGGGGCTTTATACTAAGCTCTGCTGGTTTGATAACGAGGACAATTAATGACTCTGTCGTTCGATCTCCATCTACATTAAATTAATTAACTTCCATGACGTCGGTTGTTCCTTATTGACAAGCCTGATATCCTTGCTCGCTCGCGAAACATACCAACAGTTACCATGGGATTTGCTGTTGTACATTTTTACGCTTAACAATTGTGAGGATTTGGGCAAGGTCTGATTGGACGTTGATTGACAGTGCCACGCGTGGAGACGTAAGCGGATGGGTCAGTTAGCAAGGCTGTAATGCGCGCATTCATGAACATTCAGGTGAAAGCACTTCTAGTTAATGCGTCATGCTAAGGTATGGCAGATTGGAAACCGTGTGTTATCGCAGAACCAAAGTACATTTGCTTCCTCGGGCCCGTTTTATTTGGCAGGTTCGTGAATGAAATACTTTGAGTATTATACGCTCTGACGTCCCGACAGTTTCACTGAGGTTCCCACATTTTATCTTTGATTAATATTACGGTCCTCCTTTGGATGTGTTTGCTTATATGCTGAGAAAATGTTGACTACTTGAACTAGCCTCTAATTCTACACATTGAGTGAACATGTTACCAACTCTACGACACCTCTCTTTTCTCGTCCTGTCTACCTTTCTGTCGATTGTTGGTACCCACGCCAGCTGCAGTCCGTGCTCGTTCCAGTGGATGTCATTTGGGGACCACTGCTACCGGTTGGTTCTTGAAAAACTTCCTTGGGCGGATGCTGAGAACTACTGTCAGCAGTTGCCAGCCCGTCGATTCGGGCATGCGCACCTTGTCACGATCAACAGTGAAGCGGAGCAGCAGTTCTTGGCCAAGTATGCTGAAGATACCCAGCAAGTACATGTTAACTATTGGTGGATGGGACTGAACGACATTGAACGCGAGGGTGCGTACGTCTGGAGTGAATCTTTGCAGAGCCCTGGGTATACTAAGTGGCATACAAACCGACCATATTCAGGCCACAGCAGCTACGATTGTGTTTACAGTCATCGGTTTCACGGGTGGGCATGGCACACCTATCCTTGCACTGCTCATGGGTACTTTATCTGCGAACTCGAGAAACCGTAATTATAAAGCAGTGCGATCGACTCATTTAAAATCAAGACTTTCTGGAGATGAGTTCCACATATGAAACGCATCATTTAACTTTCAATAAACGCTGTGTGACGGCTTTATAATAGAAACTACGTGCCGAAATTTTAAAAGCACTACAGGTATTATCTTTAAAAAGACGATCTAGTGGTGTAGGCTCTACATGCAGTTTACTCTACGTCAATTCACCAAACGCGGGAGCCCTATTGAACCAAGTTATGTCTATTTCTGGATCACCTGAGCACTGTTCTTCTGTATGACTGACCGAAAACAGTATAATGTCATCTCCCCAGTTCTTCTTTTATGAGACATGCAGACATAATAAGCCGTCCACAGTACATCAAAGGCGCTAAACTTCTCCCTCCAGCTAGATCTAGAGCTAGTTATTGTGTAGGTTAAGTTACGAACGTTCGACATCAGTTTTCATCCTAGCGAGAATTATGGTTAGTCGACAGAGTAGTTAGGTCGAGTATTTAGAACCAGCATATCGCCTTTCAAGGTCGGTCGCCTCGCTGGTAACAATAGCCGCGCGCATCATAACGCATAACAGGGAGCCAGGAAAAAGAAGTGTTGTGCACGTTTTGACCAACTTTTGACTAGAAACATGCGCATGTTGATATAAGTGCGCAGGTGTAAGTTACGTAACCAACAAACGACTTATCCTAGATCAAACTTGTTGAGGTAGGTTGAGGACTTTCTTACGCTTTCTTACGAGAGGCCCCAAATGCGAGTGTTATCAACACTGAACTTGACTAATTTAAGTGGCCAAATCCTACCACCTTACCACGACATTACCTTTGCAGAAGGTGGCGCATGTTTACCGGTGTATAAAAAACTGAGTGATGAAGACAAACCGGTGAGTCAACCAGATGAAATGAACCGAGAATTTGAAAAGAAAAATGCTTTGCCTAAGGATCCTCATCAAAACATCCAGCATGTAAAGACTACTAGGTTGGATTTTATGTTAGCGATATCAGAGTGAGCAATATTGAATTAGAAAAAACTGTTTTACCAAATACACCTTAAAAAAAAAATTTGGAGTATTTGAAATTGGGAAAGTGGAATGTGCCCCGATAGGAGGTGTTACAAACTCACACTACAGCTGACCCGTACCCGTAAACACTCGAAACATCGTTCAAAAGATCTGGATATCTCACTGGATGTTGGAAACTGCAGTCCGCCGTATTACCACTCCCATCATAATAACAATGGAATTGTTAGAACTACAAAATCAAATAAAAAGGCGACACATTTTGCTCATCGCGGCTGCATTAGGGCGACACGCCTTATTGAGGCGACAAATTCGTGTCGCCCAAATGTTAAAACGACCTTATAGGACGAGGAATTTTAATGTCGCAAACCATCTAGATCGATTCCTTGTGGTCCAAAACCAAACGTCCAAAAGTATACCGAGATTCGTGGAGGCAGGATAAGGTAAACCTGGGTTAGGTGACATTTTAGCTTTGTGCACAAGTGCTATTTTACCGCGGCGCTTTTGCTTTTGCCGCGGCGCTGTTTCGCTTGCCGCGGCGCTGTCCGGTTCGTTAGTAAAAACGTCATTCACGCGCACCCACCATTGATTACCAGCACCCATTGGCTACAAACGCTCGAGCTGCGTTAACTTCCGGTTCAAATCGTGCAGAAATTGATGGAGGTGACGTTACACTAACGAACCGGGTTGCGCTTGCCGCGGCGCTGTTGCGCTTGCCGCGGCGCTTTTGCACTTGCCGCGGCGCTTTTGCGCTTGCTGTGACAGTTGTGGGCCAACTGTAATAAATATTTGACCTATTCATCACATTTGAAATTGAATGTTTTCCTTTTCAATGAATAGATTTATTTTTGATTCGACAGAGTAAATTATGTTTAGTGTTTCATTATACTTACGACGAGTAAAAAGATCCACAAGTCTTGATGTTCACTCGCGCGATCGAAAACCGTACCGGCCTCGCGCGGGGTTGATGTGGAGTTGACATATCTGCGGAGGAAGCCGTTTAAGCACCTTTATTAAATGGCAGCTAAGCGATCAATAAGCAGTGAAATTATATCATTTTCCTCTTGCGCGAAGTGGTATATCCAATACCTATCTTTTTTTAATGAAAGCAAGTACTTCCACCTTCCAACCGTTACTGGTTGTTTTTTTTTATTCCATTCTCGATTTTACCTCTTATTTTTAAGGATCAAAAGAAATTATGACCACTTTTTTCGGCCCCCCCCCCACACACAATAAAAAAACCTATATACGCAACTGCTCACGCGTGTACATGTTCAAGCAGATTGCATGAGGATCGATTCGGCTGCCAGCAACCTTTACTCTGATTCAAGTTCAATCTTTTTACCGTTTCTTTTCATTATCACAGCTCCTTGGAACTAATCAACTTTAGATCGCAGACCACATTTCAAAGCGATTAACGGCAGGCCTTGGAAAATCATAAATATTGACGAAAGTCTGCTGTGGAAAGTGGATACAATAAGAACGATCAGACGCGTGCAGGGATGAGACGATTGTCACTTTTCACGTCTAACCCCCCTCACCCCCGCCCCTAATCAAAATGGCCTTGCTATGTTAGGCGTGTACATATACAAGTAGAATGCATTAGGATCGATTCGGCTGCCAAGCAACCGTCACTCTGCTTCACGTTCAATCTTTGTTACCGGTTCTTTCATCACAACAGCCCCGTGGATAATTACTTTAATTGTCAGATCGCAGACCACATTTCAAACCGATGAACGGCAGCCCTTCGCAAGTCATACAATGATGGACAGAACGAACAGGGTCGCTAGGTATTTAACGCTTCTTTTAATCGATCTACATGTAGTCTTTTGAGCAAGCAGTGGTGTAGGCGCCGCGTCGGTAAGCTACTGACTCTCAGATCTAAAGTGGGGAAGCGGTATTAAGTAAGTCTGAGTAAACACCTGCGCTGCCTGTTTGAATTTTCGTAACTCGTCTGCGTGCCTCCACTTAAAAAAAAACACCGGAGTTCAAGTCGTAGGCCAGAGTACCATTTACCAGAGTACCTCAATCTGGTCGTTACAGAAGACAACATTTTTGCAATCTTCACCCAAAGCTTGCATGGAAATAAGTTGAGGTATTCTCGACCATGCAGTCGTTCGGCTGGTTGAATTTTCATCTGGCAAGTGCGGCGTCCTTTTCGGTAATCTTCGCTTATTTCGTTTTCTTTTTACTCCTTACACTCGACAGCGGCCGGGCAGAACATTGCATCCCATGCCCTAAACTCTGGGTAGCATTCCACGGAGATTGCTACCGACTGGTCACTGAAAAGTTGCCCTGGGTTGAAGCTGAAAACTACTGTCGGGAATTGTCCAACTCTGATTGGTTTCCAGCGCACCTTGTGTCCATCAACAGCTTAGAAGAACAGCAGTTTATAGTGGAGCTTTTGAAAGCTTCTTATCCATTGGAAGAATGGCCTTATATAAAGGCCTGGCGCGGATACAACGATATGGAGAGGGAGACGCGCTTCGTGTGGAGTGCCAGCTCTGGTGCCAACTTCACGCGATGGGCAAGCGATCAGCCTGACAACGGAAGAGGGAAAGGCCAAGCCTGTGTTGCTATAAGACAAGAATACAATTGGAAATGGGATGATATGACCTGCAGGTTCGGTCGTCATTTCATTTGTGAACTACAAATGCTGAATGGTCGTAAGTAGGAAGATCGTTCCTTGTATCTGCATTTGCCCTTTTGACATGTGGCGAACGAAATAGGAGGCTGCAAATTTTGGATTGGGCCAATTTGGGTAAATTACAAAAACAAAAATGGTTATTGACTACAAATAGCGCCCTCCTATTATGTCCACAATATCTCAAAAGGCAAATGGAATTAATACAGAATGAGTATGCATTCATTGCTTGAAATATATACCTTTACTCGCGTTAATAGGTTATTGCGTGTCGATGTTTGGAAGTTGCAGCTAAAATGTTCAAATTAACTCACTATTGGTTATGTCGTAAAAATTTAACACATTTCAACTCCGGCGAATTCCGCAGCGCATGCTTCGTGACGTTCGCATGAAGTAAGAACCTTAGGCTCGTTCGAATTTCTTCGCTGCGGCTGGCAACAATGTATGCGCTTATGGAAGGCGGCTGATTCCGTTCCCATGAACCCTTGTGTCGCACAAAAAGACAAAAGAGCAATCACTATTTTCTTCAACGCAAGCAAAATGATGTGAACTTCAGGTCTTTGTGTAGTTCTATTTTAATTCGAACTTTGAATGCATACTTATTTAAGTGTGTTGTGATGAAGACGTGAATTTGTAAACTATTAGTTATGGAATAGATTGTAGCGTACACTGTTACTGGTAACTGCATTGCAGAAATAGAAAAAAAATATTATTCTTACAATTGGTATCACGTGAAGGATTGTCAAAAGGTTTTGGCAAGTGATCGGCTAACGTTTGAAAAGAATTTGATGACTTTTGTTTTGCACAGTGTGACTTTTTGGTTTTATGGTGTTTGTTTTTTAAGCTTTTCCCAATTTCAGTAGGGAACAGCTTTTGTTTTTGTTAAAGTTTTGTTTTTCCTTTATTTTTTTGTCCTTTTCTTTTTCCACTTTTCCGCATAGGTTTGTACACGTTTTTAGTCTGGAAGCCACTCTGGGAATTATTTTAAGCCCAATCACCCGAAAATTGTTTCAGACGTTATTTTGTCAAATTTAAAAGATACAGTTTTTTTAATCATTAAATCATTTTCCACTGTCCAATTGACCTTTAAAAAAATGGGAACAGATCTGTGGCTGTTCAGTTACAACCATAATCTCTGGTTGTATTTCTTTTTGTATTGTTTGATATTTTTTTTTGGGGGGGGGTTAAGGGTGTCTCGGATAACGAAATATCACTGCCAAATATCACTAATCAGTCTGCACTCTTAAAAGTTATTGTAGCGAAATATTTAAAGTTGTACAGTATATAAAAAGTATATAAATATTTAAAGTGGTAAGTATTTGGAAACGGTATATTCGCATTGGCTTTAGGCGTTCTCGTGCAATATGTTTCTATCCCTTCGCAGTTATTGAGATGAGGCCTTATAGACTCTTTGTATGAGCCTTCATTAGTTAGGATTTGGGAAAGCTCTGGGCCCAATTTCTTATCTCTGCTTAGCTTTACCAAAAAATCCCTGCTTACTATAGCAGAAAATTCCGTGCTTACGGTAAGCGTATTTCTCGCGTTAGCAAGGAATGTTTGCTTCTGCGCATGCGTATATCCCGTAACTAAGGATTCGGCTGGTTAGCAGATCAGACCCAAGGAATCAGCCCTGCTTGAACGGTGATTGGCAGTGCCACACACGCCGAGTCGTGTGGTGATTGGTCACTTGACAAGGCTGTGATGCGCGCATGAAAATTAAGGTGAACGCAGGTTAAACGTCGGTGTGGCAAATTGGAAACCGCATGATATCGCAATACTAAAGTAGATTCGCCTCATTGGGACAATTTGTGAACGAAAGACATTGAGTTCCCGGGGTGCTAGTTAAGGGGTGTTTTAGTCACACGCCATAAACCAGTAGGCCCTATGTGTAATATACTTTAGATGTTCACTTTTTAATGTATTATTGAGTGACATACTTTGATTGAAAGTTGAAATGAATTGTGTATTTAAGAAGACGGCGTTGTTTAAAGATATTTTACCCATTTTACGGGATTCTTATTGTAATCGACATTTTCAGTGTTTATCCTAACTTCAAGATTGAAAGTTGAAATGTATTGTGTATTTAAGGAGACGTTGTAGTTTCAAGACATTTACCCATTTTAAGGGATATTCGACACTTTCAGTGGTTATCATAATTTCAAGTCACATTTAAAATGTACACGAGTCACATAGATTGTAAACAAATTGCATCAGCTCACAAGTGAAAATAGATTTCTTATATCTTATTATTATAGTTAGTACAGCCGTTTAACTTTGCTTGAATATGGTGAATTTTATTCTGAGAGTCAATTTAATGTATAGCATAACATTTTCATGTTAGAAATGTTTGAAATCTTTATTAATGGGCGTAAAATCATTCATTGAAAACAATCAAGGTTTGAAGACAGAGATTGTAATTGGAATGTCTATTTAAGGAGACGGCGTAGTTGAACGACTTGTTACCCATTTCAAGGGATATTTGTTATATTTCATATTATTAGTGTTAATTATTAGTTAAAGGTATTTTACCCATTTCAAGGGGCACTTATTATATTAAATTGTCGGTGTTTTCATGGTGTAAGATTGATAGTGGATTGAAAAAAAATAATTGTCTTCAACTATCAAATGATGTTGTATCGTTTAATTGTAGTTATCGCAGCTTGTTAACAATTTGCATACATTCGGTGTATTGCATTTCATTCAGAGAGTCACTTTAATGTATATATAGCACAACAGTTCCCGGTTAGAAAAGATTCCAAACCGAGTGATGAGTTTAATAATTGATTTGAAAACGATTGAGGTTTGAAGACATTTGAATATTTTCAGGGAAGGGCACTATACACTTGCCAAAAGAACGAATGATAAGCGACTAAGCCATGATTTACAAATTACAAAAAATAAATGTATGTGTCTTGCCCGATAAATAGATCTCACAAACAGAGGCCATATTGGAGGGCGGTGCCTTTGTTCTGCCAAGATGAGAATGTAACAAATCAGCCCTCTAAGATAGCTGCTGTGCATACGGTCTATTATACATCATTTTCTAATTTGCCCAGCAGTGAACTAAAGGTTTATTCACCCCCCCCCCCAACAAAAAAACCATTTTTGAAAGTGAATGTCAAATTTTCATCAGGTCTAAAGTTCTTTTTAATTAGCAAAAATTATCCCAACCGTTCCGCTATAACACTGCCAGTTTCAATGTTGTAGACTGAATTCATAAACCCTCATGATTATAATGCAAAGTTGGTTTTCACAGTCTCGTAAATAGTACCATTCGGGAGATACCTAAGCGTCAGAAAGTATACCTTTGGGGGACATGTCTAATTAGGGAAACATTCATTGTCTCCCTAACGCCTCAGCCCCTATTCAGAGGCAACATTTCTCCGTTGCAAATAGGCCAGGAACTATTGCTCGTGGTCAAGGTGGTAAAAACACCAACATCTCTGGCGGTAGAGGGAAAATTGGGGTTAGGGGTACAAAAAAGTCTGCGAGAATGTCTCTCTGAGGGTACTATTGTCAGTGATGTTACTTACTCTAACACATATCATTTAAATTCCGTGAAAAGACACTTTAATTTGTTCCAGAACGAATTTTCTCAATTCTGGGCGATTTAGAGCGCAACATTCATGAATAATTCACCAAATATGAAGTATATTGGTGTAAATTCGTAATCGGAATTACCAAGGGAGCCCAACAGCGTTCTGGGCCAAAATCAAAATATATTTCCATGGAATATGAATGTTACAAGTTTTAAAGTAACTGAGAAAACATATGGCAACAAAAATCGATAGTTGACACGTTATTGCATGTCACTGGATGTCAAATACTAAACTGTTCCACAGAAGCTTGTATATCGCCGTGAGTGTAAAAATAAAATGAAAAAAATGAATTGTTAAAGTTTGTTCATTTTTGTGCTGTGTTCAAATTAGAATATAATTCGCAGTTATTTTAGTGACACATCAGATTATCGCGATGCTTTCTTTTTCTTCATCAGACACTTTCGTGGTTAATGGAGCCTGAAAGTGCGTCAACTTGTCTTTGAGCGTCCGGATTTTGTCTTTGAGCGTCCATGGGCCTTTTACAAGGGGTTGCCCTTTCTCTTGCTAAATTTTTGACACAAAGATTTCTAATCACAAGGCGTTCCACAAGAAAAAAAAATCATTTGGAGATGGGTAAAAACGAAATTTACTTACGACCTTCTGATTTTCGTACCTAGGTCTCCTTGTTCGATCAAGTTTGTTTTCACATGCGTGAGAACGAAAATGATAACGACGCAAAGAGTTACATACCTACATCCAATGGATTTAAAATTTCAATGTACATGTACCAAAAAATAATTTTAAAAACTCTGACTTTTACACGCAAACATTCCTATTCGAGGGGTCTGTAAGCGTGCCATCAGGGGTTAACGTTTAGGCTCTATACTTGCACTTTTATTGGGGTTAATGGGTACGTCATCTCTTTCTGTGTGAGCTACATTCATCTCTTTCTGTGTGAGCTGGTTAAAATTTAACTGCGCCGATGTGGGGGTTTTTACCACTTGGTATTGATTTGGTGCCTCCACACTCGAGACATTGTGTTGTCCATCCCTCTTGTGCCCTATCTCCCGCCCAGTATTTGGGGAAGGAAAATTGATCTTTTCATGGTTAAAATCCCCCGGCTGCAAATTTTCTGGTCCCAAACTACATCCGCATACATGGTTGTTTAGCGCCCTCTGCGATACTTTTTTGATACGTACGCAGGTATATAATTATTTGTTTCCCCCACGTTTCTGCGACCAGTGCGAAAGCTCAGTCGGTACAGGATCGTGATTTTGCACCGCGAGGTTGCGGTTCGAATCACCGTTTTGTACCTGAATTTTTTCTTTTCTTTTCTAACCTGAGCCCTCGGAGGATTTTGTTTTAAAGGGAAATATAGCCCGAATTTCATTACGTTCGAAGTCATTTTTTTTCTTTGAATTTTATATTTTATTCTCATGTTTTTAGAAAAGTAAAGTCTAAACGCCATAGCGCACACCCATATGCGGATGTCGTTCAGGAGAAAAAAAATCGACCCCGGCTCTTGCGTGGTACAAACATTCAAACCAGGGGTTATAGATTGTGGTTCCGGCTCCTTTTCTTTGTCATATCGGCACGAGGCGCAAGCATAAAGTGCATGCACAGGCTGCATCCGAATCAGTTGGCTAGAGCTAGTTCTAGGTCTGCGCCCATTGAAAATACGCGGGGACGCGCTGACAATAGACCTAGCCATAGCTCTAGAAACCCCTTTCGGACACGGCCTCAGACTGGTCAGGGGCGTGGCGAGACTGATTTGAATGGGTTGTAACAAAAAAATTGCCGGGAGACCCTCTGTGCTGAAAGGTGGGCAGGAAGGTTTTTTTCTGACTATTGGAGGCGCTGTTCAAAGCTGACGATCGTGGACATTTATATTGGACAATAGTTGGCGCTCTTCGTGGCGGCATTTTTGGCAACAGACACACGATTTCGAAGACAATACAACGATTGTGTCGACAAAACACAATCAATGGATGGGGTGACACTCCCTTGTCAAGAGACACCCGTGGGGCAGGTTCTTGATCTGTATTTTGATCAAATGTATTTACTGACCGAGGCTTTAAATGCGAACTGAAAGAAACTATTTCAGAAGTGTCTACCATGTACCACCCACCCTAATTATGTCTGTATTCCGTCTCTCGAAAAAAATGGTGGTTTGCCAACAAAGTAATGCTAAGATCGACAGAGGGCCCAGAAGTTGACAAGAGTGTATGCCTTAAATAATATCACTGCAACAGCGCTCTTAATTCTCCGGATAATCATGGATCATTTAATGATAAAAATACTAATTAAAAAAATGCTCTATGGTTTTCATATAGAGGTTTCATAGAGTAGGAAATCTGTCCAACAAGAAGTCCAACTGTGAAATTGTGATAATCTCTGCAAAAGTCCTAAGGTTCGCTAGTTATGGTCAAACGCTACTTCTTAGTGTTGGCTCTTGTACATCATCACGATTAGAGGATAATTTCATCCCTGCCCCACGCCAACAGAGACACCCACACGCCCAAGACGTTTTTGCCTGCAATATTGTCCCTCCTTTGTTTGTACTTAGGAAGACCTCCCATATGTTATGTACACGAATCCAAATTGGGGACCTCTCGGGAATTGGGGACCATATTGTCCTCTATTGTTCAATGTCCCAAATTGAATGCAGACCACCACCACCACCACCTGCATCCGTGCCCGTGGGTGGCCGTCTATAGGGTGACCTATGCAATTGGTAAATATAATTATCAAAATAATTTTCACGCGCATCGAACTGTCCGTGTACGTTGAGACACAAAATAGGTGAGATGGAATATGCATGTACAAGGGTTGGGTACAGATGGTCCATCAAGCTTTTATAATGAATAATGGAGTGGTAATTTTTTTCAGTCATTTTCAAAGAAATTGGAAAAAAGGTAATTCTGCGGCACTGGTACGTGTTTCTATAACATTACAACGGCATTCATTTATAAAGCTTGCATGAATAATGGATGGTAATTGTTCCAGTCATTTTCGAGCACTTGGGGCAAATTAACAATTCGGAGCGGGTTGTGGCCGTGCTTCTATAGTATTGCAACATTCATACATCAACCTTAATGTTTACTAGAATTGTATTTTTTTTTCCTGTCATTTTCCGAACAATTGGAGCAAATTAACAATTCTTAGTCTGTGGCCGTGCTTCTAAAGCATTACAATGGCATTCATACATCAACCTTACTGAATAAAAGAATGGTATAATTGTCCAGTCATTTCCTGAGCGATTGGGGCAAATTAACAATTATGAGCCTATCGACGTTTTTCTATAACATTACAATGGCATTCATCCATCAAGCTTAATGAAAAATGGAATTGTAATTTTTTCCAGTCATTTTCTGAGCAATTTGGGTAAATTAACAATTCTGAGGCTGTGACTGAACATGTTTATATAATACAAATACGCATAGCGACAACATAGAAGTTTGCAAGCTTGTGTAAAAATTGTACATTTCGTAAAAGTGCATCAGTTTGAAACATTGTTAAAACTATTATTTTAGCTAACCATTTAGAGTTGAACAAAGACGTTGACTGAAGCTTAGTTTGAACCAGCGGCCTCTGGATTGCCGTTCCGGTGCTCTACCAACTGAGCTATCCAGCTAGTTGGATAGGAAGAAGGGGGTATCGTGCACCCTCGGAAATCAACCTCTAATCAACGTCTCTAGATCAGAAAAAAATGCGAAGACAACGATTTGCTATGTTAAAAAATTCAAAAAATGTCCCACGTATTGTTTTTATGCAAATTAGTGCCGCCATTACCGAAAAATCTATTTTTCACTATATCTTAGCCAATATTGCAGATAACTGAACGAATTAGGTGTCTAAACCCATGTTTTCAAGGTCAGAGATCACAATAAAACTATTCTGGAAGTGACCACATGTGTCTGTGGCATGAGAAAATGCAAAATAATGCCGCTAATAATGGAAAATCATGTTTTTGGCATATATCGGCCAATATAGCACATAACTACACAAGTAAGGTGTCTAAACCCATGTTTCGAGTGTCAGGTATCATTAGAAGACCATTCATGAAGTAACTATGTGTGTTCTTGGCAGGTAAATATGTAAATTCTGTAGTGCCGATTAATCGGAAATGTGATTTTTTGCCACAATCTTAGCCAATATTGCAGCTACATGTTGACAGATGGGTTTTTGATAAGCAGTAATGATCAAAGTTGATGTTAAGCTGAAATTAATAATTAATCAGAAATTTGATTTTTAGCCAATATCTCAGCCAATATTGCAGCTACATGTTGACAGATGGGTTTTTGATAAGCAGTATACGATGAATGTTGATCTTAAGCCATCATATTCAAAATAAACTGTAATATTGGCTGAAATTGAAAAAAAATATTGGCACCTGAGACGGAGTTGACTTGGGACCGAGTTGACCCCGACTGAGTTGGTTTCGAGTCAACTTGGTCCCAAATCAAGTCAGTTCAAATCAACTCGGTCCCAAGTCAACTCGGTACAAGGTTAACTCAGTCTCAGGTCAACTCGGTTCCATGTCAACTCGGTCCCAAGTCAACTCGGTCCCATATCAACTTGCTTGAGAAAAAATGCTCTGGCAAGGTACTGGGAGCGAATATCAAACTGCGCCATGTTAGGGGACGTGCCATGTTAGGGAACATTAACAATACGCGTTAAAGTGGTTACGTCATAAACCGCTGAGGTAAAACCTTGCCGAGGTCACGCGTTTCCACACAAGCCTGGCCAAATGTAGCGGCGCCCACAAAATGACGGCATCGTTTAGGCCAGGATTGTGTGGAACCGAACGAGTGACCTCAGTAAGGCGTGACATCAGCGGTGTATGACGCAACCACTTAAACGCGTATTGTTGATGTACCCTAACATGGCACAGCCCCTAGCATGGCCCAATTTGATGTTAGCCCCTATAGTGCCTTGTTAGAGCATTTTATCCATCAAGTTGTCTTGGGACCGAGTTGACTTGGGACCGAGCTGACACCGGGACCGAGTTCGCATGGGACCAAGTTGACCTTGGACGAACGTAGTTGACTTGCAACCGAGTTCACTCGAATTGCGAACCGACTTGGTACATGGTTTGGGACAAAAGACTTGGGTTACCAAACTCGGTCCCAAACCAACTCGGTCTCCAGTCAACTCGGTCTCAGGTGCCAAAAAAATAGATGGAGAAAATGTCTGCAATTTGATTCACAGAACGTGATCTGTCTTTTTTGTGTGTATGTATTTTCCGTGGTTAACCTTTTGATTTTATTTAGTTGGTTTAATCATTTATTTCGAGGTTGTACCAGTTGAACTGCTCTTACTTGAAGCAGCGTGTTTCCCCGAAAATTCCTGTCGCAGCAAGTCGCTCGCAGCCCGCTGCCTAGCGCTACACAGTGCAGTCACGCGCGCTAATACCGTGCGATATATGCCCATCGCATGGGCGTCGCGAGGGGGGGGGCAAGGGGGGCACTTGCCCCCCCCCCTGGAAAAGCACCAAAAAAAGAAGGGAAAACAAAGGAAGAAAAAAAAAACAAAAAAAAGAGGCGCGAAGACAAAGTGGTGTAAATTTAATGAGTTGGGGGGGGGGGGCAAATGTCCCTGCCCCCCTCTAAAACTGATAAATCGAGAATGTGTTGGGAAATACAAGCATTTTTTGGCAAAATATTTTGTTGCCCCCCTCTAGAAAAAATCCTGGCGACGCCCATGGCCCATCGTCAGTAGCGTTCTGCATACCTACATTTTTCGATATTTTTAAGAATCATCGACCTGAAATACAGTTTAGATTAATTTAAGACAAGGTTTTATCACATTTTGAGGGTCATTTTCGATAACTTTCGTGGCGCAAATTTAAATAAATCAGACCCCGGTACACAATTCTATGTGTTTTCTATAGCGATCGCGGTGCGGCGACTCCCACTCAATCGCGCAATGCACTGCGGTAAACATTGTGTGACGTATTAGAACATAGGGTTATTAAAGAAGCGGTTCCTCTAGGTTAACCGCAATAAACCATGCGGTACCGCGCGGTAAACCTTGATGTTTTGGGGGGTTGGACGTCCATGCATACCAACAATGCATACATTCTCTTCGGAGCGGGGTCAACTCAACCTTGTCCCCAGTGCTTACTTTATTCCCAACCACGTTTCCAATAGTAAGCCTTGGATAGGAAACTTTCTTCCTGTATCCTGACTCGATACCGCAATTGGCTAGAAATGGATTGATATCGTTTACTTGGTGTTGTCATTCACAACCTGCAGTACGTGTTTTCGTGATTATTCGTCCACGCCTTCTCAAAAATATTCATTTCCTTTCCAATTTGTTAATATTAATGTGAAATGCAATACTGCATGTTGTCTCGTTAAGATCGTAACAGTTTAATTAAAATAAAATCGTGTTTACGTAACTCACACCATGCTCGCGCTGCGACGAATTGATTCTGTTTTTACCCCAGACACCGCATACAAAAACAAACGCAAAAATAACGCACAGGCAGGCACCAGACAATTCCTCATTTGCATACGTGTTCAAAAATCTTGCACATGGAAATGATCCAATACCGGGGTGAGACAACAGGTAGTGGTGGGCGCGTACTGCTCGACACCCTGGGGACAAGGAGGGGGTCAACTTTATCTTAAGCCCAATTCATACTTCACGCGAATGCGAATGCGAAGCGAATTTGACGTCATGAAGCATTCGCTGCGAAATTTGCTCAAGTTGAAATACATGTATGTTCAACTTTTACGAATTCGCAGCGCGAATCATTACCAGCACACTTTCCGAAAATATGGTTCGGCCACCTTTCTATTTGAAAAGCCTCACTGGCTCAAGGTTTTGTGCGTAAACCTTATCAGTCGGACGATTACACTCAATTGACTTCGGCAAAAACTCAAGTCCCGTCATAAAGAATAAGTTAACCGGACCGTAATTCTAATGATACTTGCCACGACGTCACAAATTCGCGTTCGCTTTCGCTTTCGCGCCGAGTATGAACCGGGCTTTAAGAAAAAACAATGATCAACATGTCCTCTTTCATTTTCTTTTCATGTTTTGGTGGGTTTATCATTGACTTTTCCAATTCTCAGCCAAAGAAGACGTTCCCTACGAAATTCGCCCTTCCCAGCGCCCTGTTTAAGGAAAGTAGTACGAGCGAACGTTTTAACTTGGATTGTGCAGTTACTAAATACATCAGAAACTATAATTCCAATAATCAAGTAATTGCATACGAAAACAACGCAATTGCTCAACAGCTAACTTGACCTACGACGTTCATAGCGACATGTAATTGTGCGAAAATGTTCTAGCAGTCTGGTTCCAAGACCAAAATATTCTGACTATTCTTATAAATCTTAGGTCTGGCAGCCGCCACGGCTATCTGAACAACAACAGTTTTGCATTTGTTTTCCTATGCGGGTAACTTGATGAATAATTATAAGTAAAAAAGTACAACTATTTTGTTAGGCGCCAAGGTAGTTTGCATATTATTTCAGTCTGTAATTATCTGTTTGCCATCTGTCAGGAGTTGTATACGAAGTTTTCGTTTTATCACCAAATTTTAGTATTTCCGTAATTTACGCAAGAATCAATAGTGCACAAAGCGTGGCTTCACGATACCTGCATAATTCAAGGAATAAAAAAATGGTTGGTTTTTTTTTCAAGAATTTATACGCGACTAATTTTTACAACCAATTCGAAGGACACACCATGGGACCAGTACTGACGTATGGCTGGCACTTGGGCACTTAGGATTTTTTGGCATTCAGTTATTATTTTTTGTTTATAATTTTTGGAACTTCTAATCGTTACAAATTACGGGGGAATGGCAAAACACACTCAATGCATTAATGTTTAAATCGTACCATCCTTCAAATTAAAATACACTAAAACAACATAGGAACATATTCGACATCAATTAATTTAATACATGCGATTTTTTGAAAGATATCCACAGCATTTATGTATGGCTGTTAGATCTGAGAACACCCTTTGTTTTAGTGGATCGCTCCTGCGGCCAAGTGGATAAAAGCATGCGTGAGATATCCAGCCCCATTCGTACCAGTTGCGCCCAATATTCACCACTTATAAACTATATACCAGACTTTGCTGCAAGACACACACAGTGGAAAATGCATGCCACTACTTTTGTGTTTTGTGGATTGGTGGCAGCGGTGGGATTCTATGCTGCGGACGCACAATACTGCTGTTATCCAAGACCGTTTATGGTAGAAACTGGTAAGTGTGGAATCTGAAAATTTGGAAAGATGATGTCAGTTTTGACTTTTGTTGAAAAATCAGCAAAAATGTCGGTGTTCAGAGTAACGAAATAGCCTTCTATGAACCGTCTGAAAGGCAAATTATGAACTGGTTAGGCCCTACATTGGCTTAGTGTTAACATTTTATTTGGGGTTGCAATGTCGAGTAAATAAGTACATTAAGTAAAGTATCAGTTTAGGGCGAATGTGACTGCAGTGTGATGCTAATAGACATGTCTCTCTTTACTGTCTAGCGAGTGAGGCATAGTCCAATAACTATTGTTCCTCTTCTTATTTCTTGTTTTTAATGTGGGATGGTCTGTTGAAACAAGCACTTAGCTATCCCCATGGGATATTATGCTTGTTTTATCGGGGTGCTCCTTAATGTGAGCAGGTCATAAAAAAACTCCAATTAAAACTAACGTAGGTGTTCAGACTAGGGTTTATAATTATCATGATGACTTCGCAAAGTGGCATTGCTGGTCCAAACCTTAAAACCATTTGATTTCGCTACACTTTGGTTGGGCAACCTAGTTTGTATTTATTTATTTTAAATGCCAGTTTCTTGGCCTCGTGCGAACGCACCTTAAATCTTCCTTTGAATGGACTTTTAAGGGTGAACGACAAACTGTGCAGCATTCTGCCGTGTTTCATGAAGGCAAATTTGTTTTGCACCCGCAGGAATGCGAACCGTATACTATACATGTATATTGATGGACCGATCCAGTAAGCACCGCCCCAAGGTGTTCTGACCACTCACATCCGTGATTTAATATGTCCGACGTGCGTGCACAAAAGTCCGACATGCGTGCACGCGCGTATGATGCGCGCGGCAGGAAAATGCAGTTTGGCATTGGAGAGGAGCACGTGTTAATTTGCCCACGTGCGCACTTGGCGGAGCTTACTGGAGAGGTCCATTATAACGATGACTATTTACCCCTTTCCAAGTGTCTGGCGTCACGTTCAGGGGCAACGAGATTCTAACAGACGTTGGCGTCTTTGGTCGGGATACCGATATGATCGCTTCAGAAAGAACGTACACAAATGTCATTACCGGCGTCAAGACACGACAACGTTTCATTCAAGAGTTTAATGCCGTATGTTTCAGTCGTTCAGACCACATTTTATTAACTTTTATTAATTTGCCAAAAAAAATACTTTAAGGTTGAGGGGAGAATGGATTTTATTTTTCAACCTTGTGTTTTAAAGTTCTGTTGGAAAACGAGTGAATATGGCTTGCCAGTGTACAATTGTTAAAAAGGGGACATGAGGAGTGCCAGACTTTTGAAAATTCTCCCAAAAATATTGGACGGGAAAGTGCCTGTTGTTACTTTTGATTTCCCAAAACGTTCATTGTTAACTTGTTTTCTTCTGACGCTAAGCTATATTGAACTCACATCTCCTCCATAAATCTGCACCCACTTTGCTCTCACCCTTTTGCAGATTCCACGCTTTTGAGGCGCATGTTAGATGATTCAATAGATAGTATTATTTACTTGAGGAAAAGTTGCTGTTGTCATGAAGTTTCCATGTTAAAGTTTCGCAATGTTTCGCAAATTTCAAAAATTAAATGTTGGTCCTTTCGGTTGTTTTTTAATCACAATTTTGTGAACTTAATACCTTGAATAAAGCAGAAATCTCAGTAGTTTGACCCGTAGCATTGGTATGAATTAAATACCCGCGAAACTACTGTGCAGCTCAGAAACAACTGTTAAACTATGTTTGTTTGTTTGTTCAATTTAATCCTAGGCATATCCGACTGCTAAAACGTGGATAATCTACAACAACACCGAATGTTTTATACTGGAGGCGCCGGCGTTCTTAACCTCCTGCATGCCCGGTAAACTCGCCACTGTCTTCGCTTCGCATGCATAAAGTTTGAGGAAGAAACAACCCATCTGCGTATTGTTTTCTCCGTTTGTTTAGATACTTTTGTGGGGGGGGGGGTGCTCAAATTCCATTATTGGGTTCCAGAGGGGCAAGCCAACAATCCTGACTTACTGACTGATTGACTGACTGTCACTTGTAAATTAGACTTGCTTACGTCTTAACCTCCAATAAATGAGCTAAAATCGGCCGTAGTGTGTACGGCGTTTGTCTCGAAATTCCATAGCTGGGAAAGTATATGAGCGATTTGAATGATCCTTTCACTAAATGAAAGCTTGTTGCTTGGGGTTTTATACGCTGGATCAAGAAAGCGCTATATACATGCAGAACTTCCCTTCTTCTTTTTTTAAATAAGGGGCACCATTTGGGTTTCTTTTTTTTTAATTAATCAACCTGTAGACTAGAGACATAATTAACAAAATTACTGTGCTTTTTTTGCATCAGATGCTCCGTTCACCAAGTTAGAGCCATTTACTTACGGCAACGAGAAATTGACTGTCGACCGATACCAGAAGTTAACTCCATCATCGGACCTCACATTGTCTTTCACCCAAAACTGCGAAGTGACTAATGCCAGGAAGGTGCAGACCTGGGAAGATGGTGAGTGAAAGAAAGTAACAGACATTCCTTGTCTGCCTTATACCAAACTAGGGTCTAAATGTTTCGGGTTAATTGAAACGGTTAAGACCCCCGTCACACTTATTCGGCATCAGCATGAATCAAGCAGAACCAGCCGGAATGAAGAATTTTCAAAATTCGTGACACATTCGGGAGGGAATTTCAAATTGACCAAGCTTTGTAAGAATGCTGTTCGAATACTTAGAATGCGCTTCGAACCCGCCTCGAATGATTCTTGCACATTCCGGGTGTATTAGCTCTCGAATGCAGCTCAAATGTAGTTGGAACACAGTAGGAATACTTAGAATGCTGTAAGAATGCAGTCAGAATATTTAGAATGCACTTCGATTGCTGCCCGAATACTGCTCGAAGTCTGGTTGGAAGGTGCATGCCTCGAATGCTGTACGAATTCACCGCGAATGCAGTCAGAACGCTCCCGGAATGGCCACTCAATATGGTTGGACATGGAACGTCCAAGAATTCAAACAGAATGCAGCTCGAGTATTTAGAATGTACTTCGAATGGTCCCCGATAGGGTATAAAATGCTACCGAATCTAGCATTTTTATCAGTCTCAGCTTAACCATCACAGACTGACGTTCCAGCGGCAGCTGGTCGCGTTTTTATGCGATTCGGCGTTGTTCTGAACTACGTCTGGACTTATTCGAGGGCCAATCGGGACGTTCCGACTGCATTCGAGCCGCATTCGAGCGGCAATCGAAAGATTCTGACGGCATTCGAAGTGCATTCCAGCTGAAGTCTTTTAATATCGAAATAGATTCCGGCAGCAATCGAGATGCATTCGAGGTGCATTCCGGCTCATTCGAGGCGCATTCGGGACATTCTGGCAGTATTTGAAGTGGCTTGGCATTTCGATTCTCCCTCGGCTGCGATCAGAATGTTTCGAATGCTGTTGGAATGCTGTAAGAATATTTAGAATGCAGTCAGAGTGCAGTTAGAATACACTTCGAATGCCGTTCGATATTTCTCCACTTCGAATGCACCTCGAAAGTTTTGAGCATGAGCAAAACATATACGTTTCGATAAAATAGGCCTGGCTACGTGCATTTTTAAAAGTTGTAACACTAGTGTTTGCAGTATATGTCAATCTTTTTAAGCGAATATTAATAAGGTTTCTATCCAGTGTGGTGTGCAGTAAAACTTTGCAGAATAGCCTCCTTGACGGGTTATTAATGTATAAAAAATCACCTTTTTTGCTGGCTTCCATTGGCCGATACCGAAACCCACGCAAAGTCACGCCGAGTGACGCTAATGAATATGCTAATATGCGCTTTGTCATTGTTGTCCCAAAATCGGCCAAGCATGCAAAGTCAATCTGAAAAACACGCTCGTGAGTTTGGTCCGAAAAAAATCCAAACTCTGAGTAATAGGCCTAGTGGTGGTGAGAAGTGGTGTTGGTGGTGGCGACGAGGGCCGTAATTCATCTGTTCATTATTAATACGCCTACTTTGTTCTGACAAAGTGCATTTTAATAAAACAGTTCTTCTTTATTTGTTTAGGTTATGTACTGGCGTGCATGCGTATTTACGGCAACTTCCGTGACGTGTCGAACTCCAGTGAATTCGATGACTTATTTAGACGGCCAGACATCTGCCCTGTAGACGTAAGAACCATTATTTTTTTTCCTTCGGGCAAAGACACCCCCCTTTAAAATTTCATGAAATTTAGTTTGACACACTTTTTATTCATTTCCAGCTCCCCGACGTGTCTGGTAGGAGCGGCGATACTGTCCATATTGAAGAAAAGATCAAGCAACTCCTTTATGATGCTGATCAGTTTCTGCCGTGATTCGCCTGGTCACTGCAGAACACGTTCTGAGAGATCAAACTTGTTTGTGTTTCACTATTTCAAATTCAAATTTAATCGTTTATCAATTTTAATCTGCCACCTTGTCAATTGGAGTATAATACACAGACTGTTACATACCTGCAGTCTTTTGGTACCGAAACAATTCGGCATGAACCGTTTAAACCGCACTGTCATTCAATTTTCACGAGTCGGAAGTTGTTTCATGTTTGGTTGAAGGCCAATTTTTGGTAAAAAAGGATTTGTTTTGAAATTCGTTAATTTTCACTTGATGTATAAAGGTGGTTATATTTTAGTAAACTTCGTCGTCTAACAGTTATCGATGAAAAGTTGTATATCCGACTAATTCATTGTTTATTTATTTGAGACAGCATTAGTATGATACACTTCGGATGTTTTCATATTATACGTTGTTTTGTGGCCCCTACACTTACACTTACACTTATACAATGTCGTCTTTGTGTTTTTCTTGTTTTATTTTGTATTTCGTACATATTTGTTTAGTTTTTGTTTTTCAAACCGAGTTTGTTCATTGTGTATTGTTTTGGTCGAATAAATAATAATAATGATAATAATAGCTAACATTTCTCACATTCTTAATCTGCAGAAAAATACAAATGTATAAGGTAAGATCACTAACTCAAACTGAACTTGATGTTTACCTGTGCGCCTATTCCGTGAATTTGGCAAAACGTAGCATACATTAAGTCTTTACTAGGTAGAGTTGTGTTGAAGTATAGTTCAAAGCTGTAGGCTAAATTTGGTTTCCTGGTTGTGGATAATATCTTCTCTTCGGCCTTCCTGGGGTCACAGGAGCGACGATCGGATCCTGCCTTCTATATGTTTATGCACATTCAGTCATCCATGTTAAGTCGTCCATCATTTATTCATTCTGTAAGGCAACACCTCCAGTCTTGTTCGATCCTACGCAATGGCACGACCTGCGAAATGGCACCAAATAAAGCCTCGTTTTACTGTGGCATTCCTTGCACGTCACAATCTGGATAAAGTACACGATTGTTTTTTATTCTCGGAGCCTTTATAGCCAGAGAATACTTTGTGAGTGAACATTTAGTAGTTGTTTCTTTTAAGGCAATGTGAACAACCTGGCTTCTAGAAAACAATTGTTAGACGCATTGCATAACACAATAAAGGTGCACTCTCAACATTTGAGATTCGCTCGTACCCCCGCCCTGCAAACAAGAAGCTGGGATACTCTGATGAAATCACGCTCTGATTGGTTGGATTTTGCGTGACCAGTGACCTGCGCGTCATCAAGGTCATGACTCTGCAAGGTTTGAAACGGCCGTTAAGAGTTAAGACTGATTCATTACTCTTTTATTCCAGTTTAAGATGTTTTTTTTCTCGGTGAAAAGCGTAATAATGTAAGAAATTCTGTCAAACTTATCTGTGATGTAAATTTACACTTCCCGTCACTTGCTCAGGCTCCGTTTCGAATCACGAACGGCCGGATTGCATTATGCTACGCTCAAAATTGTGTCCATATGGTCCGCAATGAAACAGAAATCACCTCCGGTATGGAAGGTGCGCAATTCTATGGGAAATGTTCGGATAGTATTTGCGCACATTGTCAAACTCCGGTCTTGAACAGCTGCAGCCTGATGCTTTATACATAGGTCATAGGCCACTTCCTTCACAAGATTCTGTGAAGCTCATCAGAGTATCCCAGCGTCCTGTTTGCAGGGCGGGGGGTACGAGCGAACATTTGAGAACGATAAGTTAATATTACAGGGCGCCACCATGAGGTTCATCACAGAGATGCATTTATTTGCAGTGCATTATGGTAATACAATTTGCCAACCGCGCCCAAACTGTGACCATAAACACTTGTCAATTTGTGCGATTAAGATTGAAAATGTATCAATTCGAATCTATTCGTTTGTGCTGAATTGCATGTTTACAATAGAAGACACGGGAATACGCAAATTCAGTTTTAGGGCCGATATTGTCCATTTTCATTCAACTTCGGCCTATACAAGTACATGTAGTAAGCACTCACAAAAGACTGGAGACATTGTTTATACAGCAAAGGATACAAACGGAATGAAAATACAATCAAGCCGCACTTGATAAAAAGAGTTATTTTGAGTGACACTCCGGGTGTATGCATGCCATTTACTGAAATGTGTAAAATAAAAAAAACAATGCTAGCAGTTGGTTGTGGTTGCCAGACCAAAACATTAAGGGCTCTGACCATTCCGTATTTGACGGGATATCAGGCTCGCAGCACGGTGGCTGTTTGATGATGCACCGTGAACGGCCCGCGAGAAGGCAAAACCGAGTGGAGAATGTATGGACCGTTCACAATGCATCGTAAATCAGCCGTCAGCTGGCGTTCGTGCTGTCGCTGGTGACCGCGAACCACCGTTAGATGATTGGTTTGTATTACTTGATTTATATTACTTGAATAAATAAATAAGTGATTAGTTCCACGAGATAGGAAAGGCCCTCGCGGCTTCGCAGCTCGTGCTAGTCTTTTTACGTGCCAGCATCTGGGGTGCGTAATGTGTCGGGGTATAGCTGAAACTTGACTAAAGACTACCAAAACAGTGTTGCTGGGTCCGGCGTTTGGGAAGGGCTAACCTCCTGCCCAAAATAGTGTGTGAAGAAAGCAAAGGCGCGCAATGCATTGTGGGGGAGATTACTGCCTAAATTAATGCACGTACATTCAGTGCGCATGTGTTATGCGCAGGCGGAAGGGTTGACCCGTGTTATTGTAACAAATTCTTACAATGGGGGCTCGAGAAGAAATGAGCCCTTCCCATCACCCTGGTACGAGCGAACGGGGTTTTTTAACTCGGGACGTGCGAGTTAATCAAGGGCATTCCTTCGAACATCAGTTACTTAGCACAGACACTTGCTAAGTTCCAATATAATCAAGATACTGCAGAAGAAAACAATGCAATTTGCTCAACAGCTGGACTGGCCTACGTCTTATAACGTTCATAGCGGCATGCAATTTGATCGCAAATGTTCTAGTAGTCTGGTTCCCAGACCAAAAATCAATGTAGAAGTGCAAGGCGAAATCGCATGCATTCATGTGTCACATCCTCAAGCGAGATCTCACAAGCGAGGGGAAGGGTGTCCTTTGCAAAAACATAAAGTTCATGACAAGTTAGAGCGTCAAGTCTATGTACTATCAATGATGTAGACATTATATACTGCCGTATAGGAGAGACTCACAGAAAGCAAGGAGGTCTGATGAACTCAGCTGCAGGGAATTTAAGACTGAATCGCAGTGAAATTTCCCCTAGCCCCTCTCACACTGACATAGCATAAATACAGGGCTTTTGACTTTTCACCCCTAGGAGGCGGAGTTTCAGATGCAGGTTGAACTTGTTTTGCGTTAAATTGAACTGACATAATTGATATTGGGTTAGAGAAAGGGAAAGGACCCAGGTTTGCTGATCTCTCCGAAACATGTTCGATACTCCAAGAAGGACATCGAAAGACTCAAAGAACCCATCTGCCAAAGCAGCAGAGACACACTGATGGCCTCGGGAAAGCAACTGGAAATAGATGCACCGACCGCCATCCATGCATGTTCATGGCAGTACAGATGCCCCAGCATTATACACTGATAGATCGACCTCTTGATGCATTACCACCAGGGTCGGGATTCTGTACTATCGGGCGGCCACGACCTGCAGCGGGTTTTTGTGGCCCCTACACTCTAATAACATAGTGTAATTTTTTGTTGAGTAAAGTTGTTGGGTAAAATAATTGAGTACATTTTTAAACAATAATAGATTTAAACCCCAAAACATTATTACGCATCACTTGTGTAATAACAAAATACGTGTTTTACCCTTCCACACGGTAAACTTTGCTCAATAATGCGTAGCCTGTGAATCTTACTCCGAAAAGTTGATTGTTTACTCCGAGTTGGGCAGAAGTTTACTACAATGTGTGAGGTAAACATGTATACATCGCATTGTAGACGCGCGCGGATTGTTCAAGATGGAGGACGTACGCGAAACTTTGCCGTCGTGGGGATTGGCAGAACTCGTCCCCATTTTGAAGAAAAGTTTGAACTACGAGAGTATAAGCTCACGACATGCAGCCTTCTACACATCGTAGACTATTTTGGTGTGGTAAACGTGCGACCATCATGTATTTTTCATGCTAATTACGGTTTATTATTTTCTCTTTAGTCCATGCTCTCACAGAGGTGGGTGCGTGCGCGTGTGTTTGCATTATGTACAGTATGTAACACAGGTACCGAAGGCATCCAACGTCGTACACGTACAGCGAAACCGTTGTGTTGTGGAGTCGCGTATATTAACCATTCATTAATCAAATTTTGTGTGCAAAACAAATCTATACGGTAATAATTAAACTGGCTAGGCCTATAGTCTTTGCAAACAGAAGGATAACAGCGCGACTCCACAACACAACGGTTTCGCTGTAAGTGTTGGATGCCTTCGGTACCTGTGTTGCTTTATGCACAGTACCGACATGAATCTGTGAGAGCATGGACAAGAGCATGCAATGAAAATAAAAACATGGGTAATTAGCATGAAAAATACATGATGGTCACAGGTTTAAAACACCAGAATAGTCTACGATATGTAGAAGGCTGCATGTCGTGAGCTAAAACTCGTGGTGGCACTTTTGGCAACAGACACACGATTTTGAAAACAGAACGACGATTGTGTCGACAAATACAATCAATGGATTCGGTTGACACTCCACAGCCCCCTTGTCAAGCGACTCCCGTGGGGGCAAGCCCTTGTTCTGCATTTTAAATACAAGTATTTGCTGACTGAGGCTCTAAATTCCGTCTAAGGGAAATTATTCCAGGTTTGTCTTATAGTGTCTACCATGTACTACCTACCCCAATTATGTCTGTATTACGTCTCCCCCCCCCCCCCCACTAATGCTGGTTTTACAACAAAGTGAGGCTAAGATTGTTAGAAGACCAAGTAGTTGACTATATTGTTGGCCTTCAATAACATCAAAGCAACAGCGCCCTCAGGTGTCAGGACAAACATGAACCATTTTAATCAATACAAATAATAATCAAAACAAGGTGTGTCCTAGTTTTCATAGATGTTTCATTGAAAAGGAACTCTGCACAAAAAGAAGTCCCACTGATCAATTGCGATAATCCCTGTAAAGTCCTAAGGTTCGCTAGTTATGGTCAAACGAAGTTAAGAAACCTCCTGGTGCTGGCTCCTGTACATAGTTACGATAGAGGATCATTTCATCCCTCCCCACGCGAACCCCAGACCCACACGTGTGTATTTGCCTGCAATCGGGACGCCCTATTGTTCCTCCTTTGTTTGTACTTTGTACTTTGTAGGAAGCAGAGATTTGAAAAGAGCACAATCTCAGCATTACTGCTGTGAAAACCGCATGATCCATCCGTAGTTCACACACTACGGGAGTCGGAACATACACCAAGAAATGTGTTGAAGTGATGTGATGAAGTGGCTCTATTTTGGCCCACCTCTCCAAATAAAAGTTCCCGACAAACGACTCATTTAGCTGGATGGCATCACTTATGTTTTGTACACGAATCCAAATTGGGGACCTCTCGGGAATTGGGGACGCCATTGTCCTCTATTGTTCAATGTCCCCTATTGAATGCAGACCACCACCACCACCACCTGCATCCGTGCCCGTGGGTGGCCTTCTATGGGGTGACCTATGCAATTGCTAATGTCAAAAAAATAAACATCAAAATATTTGTCACGCGTTGGAACTGTCCGTGTACGTTGGGACACAAAATATATACATATGGGTTGGATAAAGATAATCCATCAAGCCTTTCTAATGAATAATGGAGTAATATTTTGTTCAGTCGCTTTCAAAGGAATTGACAAGCATTAACTCTGGGGCACTGTTACGTGTTTCTGTAGAAATACAACGGCATTCATTTATCAAGCTTACATTGACAATGGATGGTGATTATTACAGTCATTTTCGAGCACTTGGGGCAAATTAACAATTTTTAGGCTGTGGCCGTGCTTCTATTTATAATAGCAATTCAACGGCATTAATACAGCAACCTTCCTGAATGATAGGATGTTATTTTTTTCCAAGTCATTTTCCCAGCTATTGGGAAACTAACAAATTCTGAGGTTGGTGGTCGTGTTTCTATAGCATTACAACGACATTCATACATCCACCTTAATGAATAATGGAACTGTTATTATTTCTTTCCAGACCTTTTCGGTGCAATGTGGGCAAACTAACAATTTTGTGGATGTGGCCGTATTCCGTCGCGTATTAAATGATGATTTTAGGACCCAAATTTGGCACCGAATATTAACGTGTTAATTACACGAACACGGTAATTTGTCAATTTATACCGGACCATCACAAGACCATCACAAGACCATCGCAAGACCAACACAAGACCAACACAAGACCTCAAGGCACAAGCTATTCAAATGAATTGCAGCAAAGGCATTCCTTTGTTATTTTTCGTGCCCTGTTACTTGTTGCTGGTAATATAAATTGTCTTGTGCTTGCTCTACAATTGGTCTTGTGTCTGGTCTTGTGATGGTCTCGAGTACAGCACTGCTTGTGCACACTTCTATGGGAATACCTCCAAAGCTATCATTTCACGTAATGATAGGATAAAACCACTCGGCATATGACTCACTGTAGGCGTACTTCATGCAATATTTGATTTCATCCTTCTCAGTTATTACGACAATTATTTTGACATCAAAGACAATTAATTACCCTCTCTTTCGGTTTCCATCTGCATTCAGATTAAACTTTCATAGCGTCGTTTGTTCCTTGGTAAAGGTTGATTGGAGTTTTCAATTAGCACCGGAACATCATAATGATTATCATTTTATTCACTAGAATGGCAATTGTTGCTTTCTATAAAACTCAGGCGAATGATGGTCCTGAATCAAGGGAGGGCCTAGAGCTAAATATCAGGTGGGGCCACGTGACCAACTGGCCTGGGGCTTGACCACATGTGGCCCTGTATGCCCTTTCTTTCGTCATGTTATCAGTATTTCACCAATCCATTTATGGAAGAAAAGGGGATCAATGGCATCGATTAAATAATATATTCACTCCTCCTCTGTTGTATTTATTTGATTTGTTTGGTTTTTGTTAGAAACTACTTGGTTGGGAGAGGCATGGCCCAGGGCGCCCTCGTCCCCCCCCCCTCCCCGATCCACATTTGTCTGGGATCATGGTTAATAAAAAGAAACCTGATTAGTTTGTATACAAATCCTGAGCAAAAATGTTAGAAATGGCAGATAATTATTTGGTCTATGGCCGCTTGTGCATACATTGGGATCTTTATTTTCATCCATGTTTAATGCAAACACGCCCTATGAATGTAAGAACTACTTTTGTGTACCTTTTCTTCCCCTATCAATCGCAAGGTACCCTTAACAGTGTGCTGACAAAATCAGCAAGTTTTAAGTATAATTCCAGTCTTGAAGGCTTGATAGATCTTACAAATTCTGCTAACCAAGGAATGTTCCAACTGTGTTCCCCATTGTGTGATTACAGAGCTAAAAACAAATTTACTAATTTCTAGAAGCGAGCAAATCTTAGTTACAAAATGTATGCATGCGCACACACACAAATTCTATTCCAACCCGTGAAACAAACCGACCGTTACCATGGTATTTTCTATTGTATATTTTTATTTTACGCTAAACGGTCTCATTAGATGGGCCCTCATGACTTGTGTTAAGATTTGGGCAAGCTCTGATTGGACGGTGTTTGGCAGTACCACGCGTCGAGGTGTGTGACAATTGGTCAGTTGGCAAGGCTGTCATGCGCGCGCATGAAAATTCGGGTGAAAGCACTTCTAGTAATACGTCATGCAAAGGTAGATTGGAAACCATGTGTTGTCGCAGTACCATAGTACACTCGTTACATTGAGCAGGTGCGTGAACGAAAGACTTTGAGTTCTATGCTCCGACGTACCGACAGTTTAGTTGGGGTCCTCACTTTTTACGTTGGAAAAACATCCCAATTTTTATTTTGATTTTGTTCGCTTATATATCGTACCTGAACTACCTGAACTGGTATCTAATTCAGCATTATGAACTGATAAACCTTTTGTGAAGATGTCATCAACTCCACGACGCCTCTCTTTTCTTGCACTATCTACCTGTCTGTTGGTGGTTGGTACCCACGCCAGCTGCAGTCCATGCCCGTTCCAGTGGATGTCATTTGGGGACCACTGCTACCGGTTGGTTCTTAAACAACTTTCTTGGGCGGATGCTGAGAACTACTGTCAGCAGTTGCCATCCCGTCGATTCGGGCATGCGCACCTTGTCACGATCAACAGTGAAGCGGAGCAGCAGTTCTTGGCTAAGTATGTTGAAGATACCCAGCAAGTATATGCTAACTATTTGTGGATAGGACTTAACGATATTGAACGCGAGGGTGTGTACGTCTGGAGAGAATCTTCGTGGAGCCCTGGGTATTTGAAGTGGTACCAACCAGGCGAACCGTCTTCAAGCTACGATTGTGTGTTAAGTTATCGGCCTCATGGGTGGTCGTGGTCAACCCATGATTGCTCTCATCCGCATTACTTTATGTGCAAACTCTAGAAACAGTTACTATGAAGCAATGCAATGGACTCAATTAATATCAAGACTAACGCATCAATTAACGTTCAATTAAATGGAGCACAGACGTTGTGTTACAGCTTCTGGATTGAACTACATGCCGAACATTGTGAAAGCAAGACCGATACGTCAGGACAAGACGGCCTACAAGTGGTGCACGCGAGATTTACTCTACGGCTGCAGTTCACCGATAGCGGACGCCCTAAGTACTAGATATGACCTTTTTCCGGATTACCTTATCTGGGCTTTTAGTGGCGCTCTTCATGTTTACTGACGGCGTATGTAACAATTGAGTGATGTCTTCTTAGACAAAATGGTAAGACAACATGAGAAATAAGACAGGAATTCGAGAAAATAACCTTTTCGCGCTCCAGGAAGACTGCCCTTATAATAGACATGAAATTGGTTGGTGTATATTTAAGCGAAATCAAATTGAGCGATATTGTAAGAACACTGTTTAATCAAATCCACTTATTGGAGTTTTTCCAAGTAAGATAGTGGCATTGTGCGCAAGTTTGAGGTGTTACGATTTCACACTCAGCTGGCCCGCACCCGTACCTTCACGATGCATCGTAAGTTACGATGAGTTTCGTGAAATCGACGTCTGGCTCGGATACATTGATATGGAGAGAGAGACGTGCTTCGTGTAGAGTGACGGCTCTGGTGTCGACTTCACGCGATGGGCAAGCGATTAGCCTGACAGCGGAAGAGGGAAAGGCCAAGACTATGTTGCTATAAGACAAGAATACACCTGCAGGTTGAGTCGTCATTTCATTTGTGAACTACTAAAAAGTAGTAAGGTCGTTCCTTGTATCTGCATTTGCCCTTTTGACATATGGCGAAAGAAATAGGAGGTCGCAAATCTGTGGGACAATGTCGGTAAATTACAAAAACGTTCATTAACTACATATAACGCCCTCCTATTATGTCCATCATACTTCGAAAAGGCTAATGGAATTAAAAGCAGAGTGAGTATGGATTCATGGCTTGAAATCTAAAGCTTTACTCGCGTTTAGGTTATTGTGTGTCAACGTTTGGAAGTTACAGCTAAAACGTTAAAAAAATGTCCACAAATGTTATTGGTTTTCGACGTTTGGAGAGTGAATACCAACTTTAAAAGGCAATAAACTCGCGTTGGGTTTCATCTAAGTAACGGTCGGTTTAGTGCACATCAACGTTATTAACACTTGCTGAGTTATTGCTTCTCAGTGTTTGTACCTATTTTAGTACGTGTGTTGTGATGAAGACGTGCGGCCGTTTTTATATACTGCATTTTTTAAGTACCAGGAATGGACTAGATAGCCCCACGGCAGAAATAGAAAAATGACCTGGACAAGTGACTCAGAGAAGTGTCAGTCTGACCCAAAAGTGAGTCAGGTCATATCGGACCCGGATTCTAGGTCGAAATAGACCCTGGACATATAAGAGTGTGTTACATGACGTTTGATGATAACCAGAATGTGTTCACTTTAAGATTCACTATTTTTAAAACGGGCTGGCTATTGCTTAAGCCCAAGAATATTGTTAGAAGGAAATGTTCTATTTATCACACACTGATATCAAATGATTCAAACAGTGTCACGAGATTTGTAACTAGCATTGTATGACGTTAAAGCACATTTGATTTTTTTTCACCAGAAATAACACGTAAATAATTATCATATCAGTTAGTCGGACGAAAAGGGCTTGTTACGCCCTTAGTGTTGCGTTTCTTTTCACGATGTGCTTTGTCAAACATTGAGGTATTGAAACAGGTTTTACCCACTTCAGAGAATTTTAAGTTTGCAATGTTTGCTTTGTATTTTAGCTCACAAGATGATTTTCAAAGTTTGGGATGTTCAAAGTTTGTGATTTGAAAAAAGAACATTTATACAGATGGTAAAGTTTTGAATTTAACCAATTTTAAGGGAAATGGATCATAATTGTCATTTCATTGTTTGGTTAAAATAGTTGGCAATGAAATTAAAAAGAAGCAAATTTAATTGAATAAAATAAGTTAGATTGTAGCATTCGGTAACGTCGGATGCATCCTGCAAATATCTGGAAAATGTGTGAGCTTAACTGAAAAAATGATGGTACCTTTTAATTTTTAATAGAAATAGCATTGATTCAGAAGGTTTTACATATTCAAGTAGTTTGAAGCGATTGTGTAAAGTTAGAGAATGTTTCAATCCTGTTCATGCATGTAACCAATACTCTAAAATGCGTTTACTCAAAATATATATATTTAAAATATATATAGCCACAACACATTCGGTCAGTTTGCAAACTCATGTGAAATATTGTACATTTCGTAAAAGTGCATAATGTTCTATCTGTCGCACTGTGAAGATTTAAAACATTCGTTGCACCAATTATTTGCAAAATGTTTAAAATTGAAAAAAGAAATTTACTGGAACTTGATTTGAACCTGCAACATCCGGATTGCTGTTTCGGTGCTCTACCATCTGAGCTATCCAGCCCTATGTTGGCGGTTCCCCATTTTGTCAATGTTTTTGTTCAAAGGGCGCTAGTAAGAAGCCATAAACCCACATGGGTATTACTTTAGCTGTCCGTTTACTTTTCAATGCATTACTGAGTGAATTATTTTGAAAAAAGAAATACGTAGCTGTCACTTTGTGAACTTTGAAAATGTATTTCCTATTAAAGGTGAGAGTGCAGTTTAAAGAAAGTTTACCCATTTTGAGGGACATTTATTATATTTGACATTTTCGGTGTTTATCACAATTTAAACATTAAAAGTTGAAATGTGCTGTGTATTCAATTAGAAGGCGTAGTTTAAAGACATTTGACCCATTTTAAGAGACATTTATTATATTAGACATTTTCGGTATTTATCATAATTCGAAGATTGAAAGTTGAAATGTGCTGTGTATTCAAGGAGACGGCGTAGTTTAAAGACATTTTACCCATTTTAAGGGATATTTATTATATTTGACATGTTCAATGTTTATCATAATTTCAAGATTAAAAGTTGAAATGTGTTGTGTATTCAAGGAAAAGGCGTAGTTTAAAGACATTTGACCCATTTTAAGGGACATTTATTATTTTAGACATTTTCAATGTGTATCGTAATTTCAAGATTGAAAGTTGAAATGTATTGTGTATTCAATGAGACGGCGTAGTTTTAAGACATTTTACCCATTTTAAGGGACATTTATTATATTTGACATGTTCAATGTTTATCATAATTTCAAGATTAAAAGTTGAAATGTGCTGTGTGTATTCATGGTAAAGGCGTAGTTTAAAGACATTTGACCCATTTTAAGGGACATTTATTATTTTAGACATTTTCAATGTATATCGTAACTTCAAGAATGAAAGTTGAAATGTATTGTGTATTCAATGAGACGGCGTAGTTTTAAAGGGAATGTACATCATTGGCTTTTGCTGTAATTTTCAGTAATTAACTATCTGGGGGGTTAGTATAATAGATCAAATATTGTTACACTGACATGTTTGAAGTTTTGCGAACGAAAATGCTGGAAAAACCATGAAAAACAAAAATGTTCAAGTAGTCTGGTTCCCTGACTCCACTAAAGATGAAATGGATCAAAATGCCGGAAAATTGTAAGGTAAGGGAACCAGTCTAGCTGGCCTGCACCCGTTCACGAACATGCATGGAACCAATAGCAAACAAAATTTGTACAGAAAAAAATGGTAAATATAGAGCAGTAGTTGACCAAAAGTTAGGTTTTTCCAACGGTGGTCGGCCGACCTCCGTTGGAAATGTATACAAAAAGTACAATTTTGCTTGAAAATGACTTCACACCAGGTGCCATAATTTTCTAGGATGCTTTAGACTGTCATTTACCGACATCCTGGTAAGGTATTGCCTAACAACTTGGTAGTTTTATTTTTCGATGTTTGCAAATGTTGTATTTTCCCTTTAAGACATTTTACCCATTTTAAGGGACACTTTATTTGATATTTTCAGTGTTTATCATAATTTGAAGATTAAAAGTTGAAATGTGTTGTGTATTCAAGGCGACGACGTAGTGTTAAGACATTTTACCCATTTTAAGGGACAGTAATTATATTTGATATTTTCAGTGTATTTTACAATTTCAAGTGACAGTTTGCATGTGCACAATAAATAGTGGAATTTTAAACAAATTGCGTCAGCTCAAAAGTGAAAGTGATTTCTGTCATCCACTAAATACAGTTGGCGTAGCTTGTTGAGATTTTACTAAAATTCAATGAATTTCTGAAAGACAATTTAATGTATAGCATCACCATTTTAAGTTTAAAAAGTTTGAAATCTTTGTTAATTGGTAAAGTCATTGATTGAAATTAAGCGAAGTTTGAAGACATTTGCATAATTTTAAGAGAAAGGCACTTTACTTTCCTTAAGAACCAATGATAAGTGACTATACCATAATTTTCAAGTTACTAAATACAAATAATTATGTTGCTTTTTAAAATTATTATTACCTGTCCTGCCCGATGTATAGATCTGCCACAAAGCGGCCATATTGGAGGGCAGCACCTTTGTTCTGCGAAGGTATGAGCATACATATATCACAAATCATCCCTCCAACATGGCTGCCATGCATATGGTCTATTTTTCCAGGCGTCAATTTTGAGTGCATTCTTAAACAACCAGCAGTGAAGTTAAGGTATATTCAACAACAAAAGTAACCCATTTGTGATAGTGATTTTTACCTTTTCATCAGTTATAAAGTTCTTGCAATAATAAAAAAAAGAGCACAACGCATCCACTCTGGTGGTTTCAATTTTGAAGACTGTCTTCTTTTAACCTTCATAGTTATAATGTTATACAGGTTTCACCACTTACTCTAACACACTTGTAACACTGGGAAAGATTCTTTAATTTCGTTCCAGAACAAAGTTCCCAAAATTGAAATTACTAATGGAACCGGAAGACGATCTGAACTAAATCAAAGTATCTTTCCATGTAATTAAATGATACAAGTGTTTAAGTAACTAGGCAAACCTTTGGCAACAAAAGTTTCAAAAATGACCCGTTATTACAGGTCGGTGGATGTAAAATGTTCTGTTGTTTCCGCAGAAGCTTGTATAATCAGTCAGTGTAAAAAAAAAATAGAAAACAGTTTCAAAAACAACTCTACATATATTGTTACATACAATGTTTGCGAAGTATTTGATTTATTTGGGTTTTTTTTTTTGGGGGGGGGGAACTAAAATTTTGTATTTTATGGGAAATCTGGGCTCGTTTTGGGGTCAATTTTCCAGGGACAGACTTACCGACCGACCGACCGACCGAAGTAGAAGCTCCTGCCAGAGCTTAGAAAACACTCGTCATAATCAGACTTCAGTAAGGTAGTCCCAACACTACCACAATCTTGAGTCCAATGGCGAATCCAGACTGGGGACATGCTACTACTCTCTCACCACCCCTCCCCCCTCCCCAACAAAAATAAACCTGAGGAGTGAATAAGACTGTTGTACTCATCCGTAAGCAGCAAAACAAGGTAAACATATTTCCTTCCCCGCCCTCTCCCCCCCCCCAAAAAAAATGCTGCGTCCGCCCACAATCCATCTTTGTGGTGTCATTGGTGTCACTTTTTCCGGAGCCCATGGAAGTGATGCGTACCTAAAAATTTGAAAGACCGAAGCTATACAAGCAGTAATCGGTGTCAAATAAAAGTGTAGATCAAAAGGGCTGAAATTGCATTGAACAGCGGCGATTTCTTGTCAACACTGGGGGACCAGCAGCCTGGGAAATTAGACAAACAGGAGTGGGGGAGGGACACCGTCTGACTATAGAGGTCGCTGTTCAGAGATGTGATAATGCACACAAAGTATTATTCGCGTTTACTCCATTTATTTCCGCAAAAAGGTGTTTATGCACAACAACATCTTTAACAGCTATTACACTATTTTGGGAAACCGAAGTGCAAATTTAGCCAGTGACAATATTGATCTTGATTCCCTTTCATGTTCTACTTGCGGTTAGTTACGCACACAAAGTTACCCGCATACACGCCCGATTCTGTTCTATTAATGGTTACATGTGGGACATGAACTTGATGGTTTGAAAATTAAAAAAAAGTAAGAGTGGAAGCCGTGCACATGACTGCAAGCTTGTATTTCTGTCACATTCGGATGCAATTAGGCCTTACAAATGCTCTATTTTGCAATGGAGTGCAGGCATCACTTTTCAAAATGGCGATGGGCTACAGTACTACTTTTAAAGGTGATCATCTTTCGATGGAATTTTCTCGCAAAAGCCACTGGTTAACACCAAAAAAATGAACAGAAAATGAAACATTATGAAATAAGCTATAATTTGATGTGTGTCTCAAACACCTTGGAGAGTTGTGAGTATTTTCCCTGAATTTTGGAAGTGGGTGTTTGTATCATTTGGGTTTCTATGGCAGTTTATTTACTGTCTGCAGACACGTGACTTTCTTCGTGAATCTGATTGGTCAACATCAATATCACGACCAGTGAAATCGAAGTGCTGCCCGCACACTTCGCCGTTGACATCGGATCCAGTAAAATCGGATGTGAAAGAATCATACGTGTTTACGGTCAGATCGGTCCGAATTTTCAGCGCACACCTCAGTTTAATTATTATGATGGCCCGATGATCCGATGAACCGGTAAAATAGGAAAGGCGAGTGCCGGCTTTATCCCACAAATGCTAACAAGTTTTTGCACATGTTTCGGGACCCCACGCTGTGTAGACATTTATTGTTCACAACTCCAGACACACTGGAATTTGTATCCTTGTGGAGTCATTCCTTTGTTCTCGTGTACTAAAGTTTTCGAGTTTGAAAGTGAAGTTTCAAAATGATCCTATTTTTAACCAGAATTATTTCCTAGGCTAAAATTCGGACTTAATATCCCTTAAATAAAAAAAAATTCAATTTGCGACTAATCGACACACCTTGGAAATCCCTAGTTGTTGAGTAAAATCAATATATCTATTTCGTGATAACCTTGTGGAGACGAGCTCACCTAGAGAAATTGCCTTGACGCGACGTGTTCAATCTCTTGTTCCCTATTGTGCACATGTCTCCAGAGGGTACCGTGTAACAGATCACGCTTGCTCACACCCACACACATTGTGCACTTTATTGTATAGCGGTGATATCCCTAATTGGTTAATCATCGTTAGGCGCGCTTCGGGCAATATTTCTTTTCACCGTTCTCAATTATCGAGATTGGGCCTTTATACTGAGCTCTGCTGGTTTGATAACGAGGACAGTTAATGGCCCTCTCGATCGGTTTCCGTTTACAGTAAGATTAATTAACTTCCATGACGTCGGTTGTTCCTTATTAACAGGCCCAATATCCATGCTTACTCGTGAAACATACCAACAGTAACCATGGGCTTTTCTGTTGTAGATTTTTACGCTTAACAATTGGATTTGGGCAAGGTCAGTTTGGGCGTTGATTGACAGTGCCAAGCGTGGAGGAGTATGAAGATTAGTTAGTTGGCAAGGCTGTAATGCGCGCATTCATGAACATTTAGGTGAAAGCACTTCTAGGTAATACGTCATGTTAAGGTGTGGCAGATTGGAAAGCGTGTGTTATCGCAGAACCAAAGTCCATTCGCTTCCTCGGGCCCGTTTTATTTGGCAGGTTCGTGAATGAAATGCTTGAGTATTACACGCTCTGACGTCCCGACAGTTTCACTGAGGTTCCCACATTTTATCTCGGATTAATATTCCGGTCCCTCTTTGGATTTGTTTGCTTATATGCTGAGAAAATGTTGACTACTTGAACTAGCCTCTAATTCTACATCTTGAGTGAAGATGTCACCAACTGTACGACGCCTCTCTTTTCTCGTCCTGTCTACCTTTCTGTCGATTGTTGGTACCATTTTGTAATTTAGAGCCAAAAACGGTGCATTTTAGACGAATGTTCTCATTAATGTTTATCATTGAATGGGCACCGTTTTGCAGTTCTGCATGACTGACCGAAAACAGCATAATGTCATCTCCTCAGTTCTTTTATTATGAGACATGCAGACATAATAAGCCGTCGCAGTGCATCAAAAGTTAAAATTATCCCTAGCTAGAGCTAGTCAGTGCAGTGTGGGGTTTGCTTCGCCATCAGATGTCATTCTAGCAAGAATGATGGTTAGTATTCAGAACCAGCCTATCGCCTGCCAAGGTCGGTCGCATGTTGATACTTTGTAGAAAGCAGATTTGAAAAGAGCACAATCTCAGCATTACTGCTGTGAAAACCGCATGATCCATCCGTAGTTCACACACTACGGAAGTCGGAACATACACCAAGAAATGTGTTGAAGTGATGTGATGAAGTGGCTCTATTTCGGCCTGTGTCTCCAAATAAAAGTTCCCGACAAACGACTCATTTAGCTTGATGGCGTCACTTATGTTTTGTACACGAATCCAAATTGGGGACCTCTCGGGAATTGGGGACGCCATTGTCCTCTATTGTTCAATGTCCCAAATTGAATGCAGACCACCACCACCACCACCTGCATCCGTGCCCGTGGGTGGCCGTCTATGGGGTGACCTATGCAATTGCTAATGTCAAAAAAATAACCATCAACATATTTTTCACGCGTTGGAACTGTCCGCGTACGTTGGGACACAAAATATATACATATGGGTTGGATAAAGATAATCCATCAAGCCTTTCTAATGAATAATGGAGTAATATTTTGTTCAGTCCTTTTCAAAGGAATTGACAAGCAGTAACTCTGGGGCACTGTTACGTGTTTCTATAGAAATACAACGCCATTCATTTATCAAGCTTACATGGACAATGGATGGTGATTATTCCAGTCGTTTTCGAGCACTTGCGGCAAATTAACAATCTTTAGGCTATGGCCGTGCTTCTATTTATAATAGCAATTCAACGGCATTAATACAGCAACCTTCCTGAATGATAGGATGTTATTTTTTCCCAGTCATTTTCCCAGCTACTGGGGGGAACTAACAATTCAGAGGCTAAGTAAGATTTGAGGCTTTGCATGGTGGAGATACTAAATAAAGAAAGGTTTGCGGAAACACCATGTGCGAATAATTTCTCAACTAAGAGAATGGTTCTGAAGAGAACCAGAGGTATAAACTCGACGCTCCGGTCAGTATGCTCCGGTCAGTATGCTCTGAGTTTATACCTCTGGTTCTCTTCAGAACCATTCTCTTCATTGAGAAATTATTCGCACATGGTGTTTCCACAAACCTTTCTTTATTTAATTCAGAGGCTGTTGGCCGTGTTTCTATAGCATTACAACGACATTCATGCATCCACCTTAATGCATAATGGAATTGTTATTATTTCTTTCCACACCTTTTCGGTGCAATGTGGGCAAACTAACAATTTTGAGGATGTAGCCGTATTCTGTCGCGTATTAAATGATGATTTTAGGACCCAAATTTGGCACCGAAAATTCGCGCGTTAATCACACGAACACGGTAATTTGTACATTTATACCGGACGTTGGTTTGTTTTCACGATCTTTGCAACTATTACCATTTTTGTAATTTAGAGCCCAAAACGGTGCATTTCAGACGAATATTCTCATTAATGTCTATCAATGAATGAGCACCGTTTTGCAGTTCTGCATGACTGACCGAAAACAGCATAATGTCATCTCCTCAGTTCTTTATTATGAAACATGCAGACATAATAAGCCGTCGCAGTGCATCAAAAGTTAAAACTCTACCTAGCTACAGCAAGTCAGTGCAGTTCGGGGTTTGCTTTGCCATCAGATGTCATTCTAGCAAGAATGATGGTTAGTATTCAGAATCAGCCTATTGCCTTCCAAGGTCGGTCGCATCGTTGATACTTTGTAGAAAGCAGATTTGAAAAGAGCACAATCTCAGCATTACTGCTGTGAACACCGCATGACCCATCTGTAGTTCACACACTACGGAAGTCGGAACATACACCAAGAAATGGGTTGAAGTGATGTGATGAAGTGGCTCTATATTGGCGGCCCGTGTCTCCAAATAAAAGTTCCCGACAAACGACTCATTTAGCTTGATCGCTTATGTTTTGTACACGAATCCAAATTGGGGGCCTCTCGGTAATTGGGGACGCTATTGTCCTCTATTGTTCAATGTCCCAAATTGAATGCAGACCACCACCACCACCACCTGCATCCTATGCAATTGCTAATGTCAAAAAAATAAACATCAAAATATTTGTCACGCGTTGGAACTGTCCGTGTACGTTGGGACACAAAATATATACATATGGGTTGGATAAAGATAATCCATCAAGCCTTTCTAATGAATAATGGAGTAATATTTTGTTCAGTCATTTTCAAAGGAATTGACAAGCAGTAACTCTGGGGCACTGCTACGTGTTGCTATAGAAATACAACGGCATTCATTTATCAAGCTTACATGGACAATGGATGGTGATTATTCCAGTCATTTTCGAGCACTTGGGGCAAATTAACAATGTTTAGGCTGTGGCCGTGCTTCTATTTATAATAGCAATTCAACGGCATTAATACAGCAACCTTCCTGGATGATAGGATGTTATTTTTTCAAAGTCATTTTCCCAGCTACTGGGGGGAACTAACAATTCAGAGGCTGTTGGCCGTGTTTCTATAGCATTACAACGACATTCATGCATCCACCTTAATGCATAATGGAATTGTTATTATTTCTTTCCAGACCTTTTCGGTGCAATGTGGGCAAACTAAAAATTTTGAGGATGTGGCCGTATTCCGTCGCGTATTAAATGATGATTTTAGGACCCAAATTTGACACCTAAAATTCGCGCGTTAATCACACGAACACGGTAATTTGAACATTTATACCGGACTGTAGGTTTGTTTTCACGATATTTGCAACTATTACCATTTTTGTAATTTAGAGCCCAAAACGGTGCATTTTAGACGAATGTTCTCATTAATGTCTATCATTGAATGGGCACCGTTTTGCAGTTCTACATGACTGACCGAAAACAGCATAATGTCATCTCCTCAGTTCTTTATTATGAAACATGCAGACATAATAAGCCGTCGCAGTGCATCAAAAGTTAAAATTATCCCTAGCTAGAGCTGGTCAGTGCAGTGTGGGGTTTGCTTCGCCATCAGATGTCATTCTAGCAAGAATGATGGTTAGTATTCAGAACCAGCCCATCGCCTGCCAAGGTCGATCGCATCGTTGATACTTTGTAGAAAGCAGATTTAAAAAGAGCACAATCTCAGCATTACTGCTGTGAAAACCGCATGATCCAGCCGTAGTTCACACACTACGGAAGTCGGAACATACACCAAGAAATGTGTAGAGGTGATGTGATGAAGTGGCTCTATTTCGGCCTGTGTCTCCAAATAAAAGTTCCCGACAAACGACTCATTTAGCTTGATGGCATCACTTATGTTTTGTACACGAATCCAAATTGGGGACCTCTCGGGAATTGGGGACGCTATTGTCCTCTTTTGTTCAATGTCCCCTATTGAATTCGGACTACCACCACCACCACCTGCATCCGTGCCCGCGGGTGGCCGTCTATGGGGTGACCTATGCAATTGCTAATGTCAAAAAAATAAACATCAACATATTTTTCAAGCGTTGGAACTGTCCGTGTACGTTGGAAAACAAAAAAATATATATATGGGTTGGATAAAGATAATCCATCAAGCCTTTCTAATGAAAAATGGAGTTATATTTTGTTCAGTCGCTTTCAAAGGAATTGACAAGCAGTAACTCTGGGGCACTGTTACGTGTTTCTCTAGAAATACAACGGCATTCATTTATCAAGTTTACATGGACAATGGATGGTGATTATTCCAGTCATTTTCGAGCACTTGGGGCAAATTAACAATTTTTAGGCTGTGGCCGTGCTTCTATTTATAATAGCAATTCAACGGCATTAATACAGCAACCTTCCTGAATGATAGGATGTTATTTTTTTCCAAGTCATTTTCCCAGCTATTGGGGCGAACTAACAATTCTGAGGTTGTTGGTCGTGTTTCTATAGCATTACAACGACATTCATACATCCACCTTAATGAATAATGGAATTGTTATTATTTCTTTCTGGAACTTTTCGGTGAAAAAAAGGGCAAATGAAAAATTTTGAGGATGCGTGTTCTTTTGCATACACAACGATATTTTTGAGGACCCAAATTTGGTACCCAAAATTCCTTTGTGCGTTAATCACACGGACACGGCAATTTGTCAATTTATACCGGACTGCAGTTTCTTGTTCACGATCTTTGCAACTATTACCATTTTGAAGTTTAGAGCCTAAAACAGTGCATTTTAGACGAATGTTCTCATCCATGTCTATCATTGAATGAGCACCGTTTTGCAGAAGTGGAACAACTCTTAATTCTATGTCATTTTTTTTTTAAATTAAACTTTGTTCTGCTACATATCTTTTCAACTTCAATTTTAATTTCATGTTTCGACATTCTTAATACTTACCATTAATTTGAGATACAATTTTCACGAATTCCTTTCTGTTGCAAACGTCGCTTGTAAAGATTTCTACGTTTCATATTTAAGTCAGTCGGCCGGATAAAGACGAATTCCACCAATTCTGCTTATTTCATCCTTCTACATCAATGTCATTTATTTCTTCAATTGTAAAGGTTAATGTAACATATTATATGAAAATAGATTCTGGTGACGTCTTTCATGTGGTAAATACAAGGTTCGAGGCTTCGCTGCCTGTTGCCTGCTTCGAAGGTGATCAACGTCACCATTTGGGGGGCTGATCAACTCGTGCACGATCAACTCGTCACCAACTCATGACCAACCTCGCACCTTTTGCATTTGATAGAATGTCGACGTTTAGGCGAGCTTCAGGCAATATTTTTCTCTTTTCTCAGTTATCAAGACTATATATATTATGCTCTGCCGGTTTGATAACGAAGACAATCACTCTCTCGTTCGGTTTTCCAGCTGCATTCATATTAAACTTTCATAACGTCATTTGTTCCTTAGTAACTTTTGTCGTGTGTTTTCAATTCCTACATAATAATAACAATCATTGTTCAACAGAATTTATATATTTTTGTGTTCTATAAGACTCGGGCGAATTATGGTCATGATGCAAGGGTGGGCCTAGAGCCAAATATTGGGGGGGGGGGGGGCGCGATACACGAATCCAAATTGGGGACCTCTCGGGAATTGGGGACCATATTGTCCTCTATTGTTCAATGTCCCCTATTGAATGCAGACCACCACCACCACCACCTGCATCCGTGCCCGTGGGTGGCCGTCTATGGGGTGACCTATGCAATTGGTAAATGTCAAAAAATTGAAAATCAAAATAGTTTTCACGCGTTGGAACTGTCCGTGTACGTTGGGACACAAAATATATACATATGGGTTGGATAAAGATAATCCATCAAGCCTTTCTAATGAATAATGGAGTAATATTTTGTTCAGTCGTTTTCAAAGGAATCGACAAGTAGTAACTCTGGGGCACTGTTACGTGTTTCTATAGAAATACAACGGCATTCATTTATCAAGCTTACATGGACAATGGATGGTGATTATTCCAGTCATTTTCGAGCACTTGGGGCAAATTAACAATTTTTAGGCTGTGGCCGTGCTTCTATTTATAATAGCATTACAACGGCATTAATACAGCAACCTTCCTGAATGATAGGATGCTATTTTTTTCAAGTCATTTTCCCAGCTGTTGGGGAGAACTAACAATTCAGAGGCTGTTGGACGTGTTTCTATAGCATTACAACGACATTCATACATCCACCTTAATGAATAATGGAATTGTTATTATTTCTTCCAGACCTTTTTGGAGCAATAAGGGCAAATGAAACATTTTGAGGACGCGTGTTCTATAGCATACACAACGATATTTATGAGGACCAAAATTTGATACCCAAAATTCCTTTGTGCGTTAATCACACGAACACGGCAATTTGTCAATTTATACCGGACTGCAGTTTCTTGTTCACGATCTTTGCAACTATTACCATTTTGAAGTTTAGAGCCTAAAACAGTGCATTTTAGACGAATGTTCTCATCCATGTCTATCATTGAAGGAGGACCGTTTTGCAGGAGTGGAAAATCATCTTAATTTTATGTCACATTTTTTTAAATTAAACTTTGTTCTGCTTACAGGTTTTCAACTTCAAGTTTAATTTCATGTTTCCACATTATTAATACTTACCATTAATTTGAGATACATTTTTCACGAATTCCTTTCTGTTGCAAACGTCGCTTGTAAAGATTTCTTCGTTTCATATTTAAGTCACTCGGCCGGATAAAGCCGAATTCCACCAATTTTGCTTATTTCATCCTTCTACATCAATGTCATTTATTTCTTCAATTGTAAAGGTAAATGTAACATACTATATGAAAATAGACTCTGGTGATGTCTTTCACGTGGTAATTACAAGGTTCGAGGCTTCGCTGCCTGTCGCCTGCTTCGAAGGTGATCCACGTCACCATTTTCGGGGCTGATCAACTCGTGCACGATCAACTCGTCAACAACTCATGAACAACCACGCACCTTTTGCATTTGATAGAATGTCGACATTTAGGCGAGCTTCGGGCCATATTTTTCACTTTTCCCAGTTATCAAGACTAAATATTATGCTCTGCCGGTTTGATAACGAAGACAATTTATCACCCTCTCGTTCGGTTTTCCAGCTGCATTCATATTAAACTTTAATAACGTCATTTGTTCCTTGGTAACTTTTGTCGTGTGTTTTCAATTCGTACATAATAATAACAATCATTGATTCAACAGAATTTATATTGTTGCGTTCTATAAGACTCGGGCGAATTATGGTCATGATGCAAGGGTGGGCCTAAAGCCAAATATTGGGGGGGGGGGGCGCGATACGTGACCACCTGATTAGTGTGCTGGACAACATTGGGGACCTGTTTTTCCTTTTGTTTCTTTCAGTCTATGAGCATTTCACGAATCCTTCTAAATCATCGATCTAGAAAAGAATACCGTCACTCCTCTTATTTTTTTTTTAATAACAGGTATGACTTAATTTGCCAAAAATTGTGTGAACTTTGAGAAATTTGTTATTCCCGCTTGTGCATGTATTATTTTTTTTAATTCTTGTTTTACTTTTTGAAATGTTTCAAAGGTTGATGAAAACGCAGCTAAATGAACACCTCCGTGTACTTTAGCGTGTAAATGGTTAGCGGTAAATGGTGCACCAAAAACAGCAAAAATATTGTGTTTAGCATTCACGGTGCGAACGTGCTGACATCTGCCTCTCAAACTGAAGTAGTGTGCTTTTGCTGTTCTAATTCATAACAGTAATAACCGGAGGTTGTGTTTTTAATCGTTATAACAATCTGCTAACCACGGACCTTTGCTCTCATGATCACCGTTTTGTGATTACAGAACTACATGTGTGTACACATTTTCAACAATCTTGCCCGTAAAATGTATCCATCGTTACCATGGGATTTCCTGTTGTAAATGTTTTACGCTAAAACAGGCACATATGAGCCTTCTTTGTTAGCTATGGGAAGCTCTGATTGGACGGTGATTAGCAGCGCCAAGCGTTGAGGCGTGAGACGATTGGTCAGTTGGCACGGCTGTAATGTTCGCGCATGACAATTAAGGGGAAATCACTTCTAATTATACGTCATGTTAAGGTGTGGCAGATTGAAAACCGTGTGTTATCGCAGTACAGAAGTACATTCGCTCGGGCCTGTGCGTGAACCAAACACTTTGAGTTCTGTGCTCCGAACTACCGGCAGTTGAACTAGGTTCCCCTTTTTTATCTTGGATACATTTTCCGATCCTTCTTGTGACTTGTTCGCTTGTACTTGTTGACCGTGCTTGGAACTGGTCTCTAATTCAGCATTATGGACTGATAAACCTTTTGTGAAGATGTCACCAACTCCACGACGCCTCTGTTTTCTTACACTATCTACCCTTCTGTGGATCGTTGGTACCCACGCCAGCTGCAGTCCATGCCCGTTCCAGTGGATGTCATTTGGGGACCACTGCTACCGGTTGGTTCTTAAAGGCCTTCCTTGGGCGGATGCTGAGAATTACTGTCAGCAGTTGCCATCCCGTCGATTCGGGCATGCGCACCTTGTCTCGATCAACAGTAAAGCGGAGCAGCAGTTCTTGGCCAAGTATGTTGAAGATACCCAGCAAGTATCTTTTTGGTGGATGGGACTGAACGCTATTGAACACGACGGTGTGTACGTCTGGAGTGAATCTTTGCAGAGCCCTGGGTATACTAATTGGTATCCAGGCTACCCTCATTCACACAGCAGCTACGATTGTGTTTACAGTCATCGGTCTTATGGGGGGGGGGGGCAATGGTTCAACCATCCTTGCACTCCTCATTGGTACTTTATCTGCGAACTCGAGAAACCGTAACTATAAAGCAGTGCGATCGACTCATTTAAAATCAAGAATTTCTGGAGGTGAGTTCCAACTTATTGAACGCATCATTTAATAATCTTCAATAAAATTGAAAAAAACTTTGTGTGACGGCTTTATGATAAAAAGTACAGTTGAAAAGCACAAACGACGACCTAATGGTGTGCACACAGATTACTCTACGTCAATTTACCGGTAGCGGGTGGTCCATAACACCAAATAATTATGAATAATCCGAATCACCTTAACACTGCTGTTCTGCATGACTGACCGAAAACAGCATAATGTCATCTCCTCAGTTCTTTATTATGAGACATGCAGACATAATAAGGCGTTGCGGTACATCAAAAGTTAAAATTCTCCCTAGTTAGAGCTAGTCAGTGCAGTTTGGGGTTAAGGTTTGCTTCGCCATCAGTTGTCATTATAGCAAGAATGATGGTTAGTATTCAGAACCAGCCTATTGCCTTCCAAGGTCGGTCGCATTGTTGATACTTTGTAGAAAGCAGATTTGAAAAGAGCACAATCTCAGCATTACTGCTGTGAAAACCGTAGTTTACACACTACGGAAGTCGGAACATACACCAAGAAATGTGTTGAAGTGATGTGATGAAGTGGCTCTATTTTGGCCCGTGTCTCCAAATAAAAGTTCCCGACAAACGACTCATTTAGCTTGATCGCATCACTTATGTTTTGTACACGAATCCAAATTGGGGACCTCTCGGGAATTGGCTAAACCTCTCCCTCCTAGCTAGAGCCAGTGTGTAGGTTTTGCTTCGCCGTCACTTGTCATTCTAGTAAGAATGATGGTTAGTATTCAGAACCAGCCTATCGCCTACCAAGGTCGGTCGCATCGTTGATAACAATAGCCGCGTGCATCATAATGCACAGCAGGAGCCAGGACCAAGAAGTGTTGTGCACTTTTTGACCATCGCTTGACTAGAAACGTTTACATGTTGATATTAGTGCGCAGGTGTAAAGTAGTAAGCCCGGTTTCCATATCGACGTTCAAATTACGCAGACTGCACAGACAGAACGCGGAATTAACAATCGGCATAGTTGAAGCAGGACTTATTTCAACGATTTTCCAACATCAAGACGATCTACAGTGACGGCATGTGAGGCCCCAAATGTGTGCGTGTTAAAAAACACTGAACTTAAGTAAAGTGGCAAATCCAAACGCCTTACATGTCATTATCTTTGCCGTGGTGGCGCTGTTTATGAATACCGGTACCGGTACAAACAACTGAGTGATGAAGACAGACCGGTCACTCAAGAAGAGGAAATGAACTGAGAATTCGAATTGAAAAATACTTTGCACAAGGGATCGTGAAGACTAATTGGTTGATTTTTATGATAGGCCAAAAAAAAAAAGTCTCCGGTTTCTGGTATGCGTGCGCGTCGCCGTAGCCATGCGCGTCGGCAAAATGAACAAGTTGTTTTTTTTCAATGAAAGATGATGTCTCAAAACCGCTAAACTCACTGGTTTGACTGGAATCCTGCTGCTGCACAATTTTAACGTGTTTTTAGATTGGGTTATGGTCGAGAATAAGCTTTATGTGGCCTCTCTGGACTCCCATATTTATTTGCACTAAGTTTAGTCAGGCACCATTTGCAGTTATCAGCCGACATTTGAAGCAAACAATCAGGTAAAAAAAAAAAAAAGCCGCGTCGCCGCACCAGTTTTTGGCAAGCTCCATACCAGAAACCGGAGACTTTTCTCTCTTTTTTGGCCTAAGCGATATCAGATTGAGCGATATTATATGACGGAAATCTGTCTAACCACCTCATAAAAATTTTTGGAGTATTTTCAAAAATGGGAAAGTGGTATTGTGCCCAGGTTGGAGGTGGTACCCAGTACCCGTAAACACTCGAGATATCGTTTCAAAAGACCCGGATGACTCCTTGGATGTTCAAACTGTCCGTCATATGATCATACGCTCCATCGTAATAGTAATGGAATTATGGACCAATGCACGGTTATATAAATGGAATGTTTCCTTTCACATTTTGTATGACGTTAAGGCACATTGAGATTTTTTTCACCAGAAATAACACGTAAAATCAGTAACATTGGTCCGACAAAGGGGGCGTGTTACGCTCTTTCTGTTGCCTTTCTTTTCACGATGTAATTTGTCAAACACTGATAATATTGAAACAGGTATTGCCCACTAAAACTGAAGAAAATGTAAATTTTCAATTTTCGCTTATAACATGATAACACACACTTTGTGATTCTATTAGTTATTATGTCGTTTGTTGCGTTATAAATGGCAACTTGCAGAATTATTCTGAAAACGCTTTAAATTCAAGTAGAAAAAGTTGGAATTTTACCCATTTTAAGGGAAATTTATCGTGATTGATGTTTCAGTATATAAAAAATCGTTTGCAATGAAATAACAAGAAGGAAAAAGTATATTATAATTAATTACGTGTTGCATTCAGTGAAGCCGGATTGAGAGGTGTTTTTTTTTACATATTCAAGTAGTTTGTAACGACTGCGTAAAGAAACATAATTTATTTAATCGTTTTTTTTGCCTTTGACAAATATTCTAAAATGCGTACTCAAAAGTACATATAAATATTGGCCAAAATAATGAAAAAAAATGTATGTACAGACGATTCATATATAGCGACAACGCATATCTGGTCAGTTTGGAATGTCGTAAAAGTGCATGTTTCATCGATTGCATTGTGAATATCTGAAACACCAAGGGCATGGCAAGGTCATTTTATTGCAGGAAAATTTCCTGAAAAAAAGGTACTTGCACTGCACATCCGTGCTGAAATATAGACACCTTTTTTTCTCCGGACACTTGGCCTCCGTAGAATTAAATAGTGGGGGCTGATACCATCTGTTGATGGCACGACCGATGGCACAAAAATTGGAACGACATTTTTTGTTTGTAAAAGTGTACTTGTTCAGAAAAAAATAATGGCGCTATTTACAAATGTGGGGCGGGGGTAAGCGCTGGTGCAAAAAAGGGCATTTGAATGGAAAAGGGCAGCTTCACAAAATATTGGGGGAAATATCCCCTTACCCCCCCCCCTTCTTCGGCTGGCTACGCCTATGAACATTCTTTACATTGCTAAATATTTTGAGATAAAACAAGTGAAACTGTGTTGTGTATTTTAGAAAAGGGCGTAGTTTAGCATTTTACCCATTTTAAGGGACATTTATAATCTATATTTTCAGTGTTGAACACAAGATTGAAAGTTGAAAGGAATTATATATTCAAGTAGAGGGCGTAGTTTGAAGACATTTTACCCATTTTATGGGACATTTATTATATTTGACATTTTCAGAGTTTATCATAATTACAAGATTTAAGGTTGAAATGTACTGTGTTTTCAAGGAGACAGCGTAGTTAAGAGACATTTTACCCAATTGAAGGGACATTTATAATCTATATTTTCAGTGTTGATCACAAGATTGAAAGTTGAAGTGAATTATATATTCAAGTAGAGGGCGTAGTTTGAAGACATTTTACCCATTTTAAGGGACATTTATTATATTTGATATTTTCAGAGTTTATCATAATTTCAAGATTGAAGGTTGAAATGTACTGTGTTTTCAAGGAGACAGCGTAGTTAAGAGACATTTTACCCAATTGAAGGGACATTTATAATCTATATTTTCAGTGTTGATCACAAGATTGAAAGTTGAAGTGAATTATATATTCAAGTAGAGGGCGTAGTTTGAAGACATTTTACCCATTTTAAGGGACATTTATTATATTTGATATTTTCAGAGTTTATCATAATTTCAAGATTGAAGGTTGAAATGTACTGTGTTTTCAAGGAGACAGCGTAGTTTAGAGACATTTTACCCAATTGAAGGGACATTTATTATGTGTTAAGTTTTCGGTGTTTATCATAATTTCAAGTGACAGTTAACATGTGCTCGATAATCAATGGAATTTTAAACAAATTGCACAAGCTCTTGACTAAAATTTGGAAGAAAAAATTATAGTAAGCGCAGCTCGTTAAAATTTGTTTCAATTTGGTAAATTACATTCAAAAAGACAATTTAATGTACGGTTTGTGGTAAAAAAAAGTTTTTGGTCAATAAATAGGTAATGTTGATGATTGAAAATGATCAACGTTTGAAGAGTTAAAAGATATTCGAATGTTTAATGGAAAAGTGCTATACCATGGGCGTCGCCGGGATTTTTTTTTGGGGGGGGGGGGGCAAAGCAAACTTTCCCCTCAATTTATCCGTGCATTTTTCCCAGCGTATTCTCGATTTTTCATTTTTCGTGGAGGGCATCGAAATGTCCTCCCCCACCCATCCACCCCACCCCTTTAACCAACAGCAATATTACCTCACACCTACTTTTTCTTCCTTTTTTCTACTTTTTTTGCCCCCCCCCCCCGCGACGCCAATGGGTACTTCACTTACCATAAGAACGAACGATAAGCCATGATTTTTTTAGGTTACTAGAACAAATACATATGTCCTGTTTTTGTATTTTTACTTGTTTTCCCCGATAAACAGATCTCCCAATCAGCCATATAGGAGGGCAGTGCTTGAGTTCTGCCAAGGTATGAACATACCATATCCATGTATCGTGAATACACATTCGGCCATATTCATCTAATTATTTATTGGCGCAACGATGAAATCCTCTTAAGAACACTGCTTTGCTTGTATGCATCAGTCAGTCAATCCGTCAGTAAGAAAGGTACAAGGAGCTAGAAGACACTAAGTTGGCCCCCTGGGACAGGTAGGAAGCTGTTACAGAAAATCTTGATGATCTATATTCTTGATAAAACATTATTGGTCCGAATTCCCTAGGTTAATCTCAACAGTCTAAGATTTATCGCCCAATATCGCGCCGAAGCACATTCAAATTTTCCGAAACTATTTCTAGAATTAAAGGAAACGTAATATAAACTTGTAATGACAAAACACACACCCATTTTTGGCAATCGTGGACCCCCTTTTGTCCCCTATCCTCATTCCTTTGATTATACTATAAATTTTCAGCAACTGCTCTCAATGATTTTATTATACAAATTCAATCGTAGACTATCGGTCAATTGTGGACGTATAGTTTTGTGCCTTAACCCGGCCTTTTGTCCTACGCCCACAATTGCCGGTGTTTACATACCCAATAACTCTTGCAGTACACGGCACTCTTGATCTGAACACTGAACGGAAGTATAAAATAACGTAGCAAGGACTGAGAAAGCAAATTTCATTCCACAGTTTATTATTTCAAAATTAGTGATCGGTGATATAAAAAGCTACGCGTAAATAGTAACCTTACAGAGACAAATGAGACCGAGTCGCAAACAAATACATGTAGTGCATTCCAATGTGGTTCTGTAGCATAGGTAATGAATCACAAAACGACTGCATTTTCCAGCTGTTAGAGGCTTTCAAACTGTCAAATAAATGTACCATATCGAAACGACATAAATAATAACAGAGTGTGACGGAATATAATAAAAGAAAAAAAAACTATTTCAAACTTTCATAATTATTAATACGGATTGTTACTCAAGTTGTACTACTCTGTTGTACGTCGGTATTTCTTCTTTCGACAAGAATGTAGTCCAGTCCGTTACAAGTCCCCGCACGTCCATCACAAGTCCTTCAATTCCAATCAACTCGCAAGCTACTCAAATGAGCTTTGACAAAGGCATTCCTTTATTTGTTACTGGTCATGATGCAGCCAGTGTGTTTTGTGACTTGACTTGTGAATGGACTCATGAATTACTTGTGATTGAACTTAAGATGGACTTGTGATAGACTATACTTTTAACACCTACAAACACTAAGAATGCAGTAGAAAGTGCGAGGGGTTTATCGAGACCTACTGCCTCGTCTCCACTTTCGGGAGATTTCTTCAAGGTCCCCGGGTAAGAAGACTTATTTTTGGAATAATTTATGTAAACAATTAAGAATATCCAATAATATGAAGCCAAAGTTTAGAGTATTTCTACTCGTTTTCGACAACAAAGCATCAAACAATTATTCTTGAACCACCAACGAAGTCGACGGTGTTGAGGGCGCTGTTGCAAAATGTCAAATAGGGCCCGGCACTGACTTGACAAACTGTCGTTGTTCAGCAGGTATGGCCGACATAATAGGAGGGCGCTGTTTGATTTGGGTAAAGTCTTTTCATAGACAGTATTTTGTAATTACCAAAACCAAATAGCGCCCTCCTGCTGTCGGCCATATCTCAAATAGGCTAATTGCGATGTAAGAACTGACGATTCGATTTTGATCTTTGAGTTTGTCTTATAGTTTTATTTTCCAATCAGCTTCTTCAAAATTAGAGTGGACTTTCCCCGTGTGTCAACATTACTAGGGTTTTATCTCCATAATGCGCCCTCATTCGGCCGATTAGATTGTTCGTATATCAGAGCAAATAATAAACATACACATTGGTCCATCCACGGGACACATACTATAAAGTGGATTTCAATTCAGTTTCAATTCAATATCTTGCAGAATTAATTACATCAAACGTTACAAATGTGTGACTGCCGCCACAAAGTGACCACAAAGCTGGACTTTTGAAGAATTGTATATTTCTCAATGCTGCAAAAACAAGAGCTTTCTAATAATATACAACATTAAGGGGTACTGAGTTCAGTAATGTAATATAAACTGCCAACTAATTTGAAGTTTTGAAAGTATTTTTTGGAGAAAATGGCATTTAAAAAATCCCGCTTTTGTATTACACTGAATTGATTTTCATCTGTAAACCACAAATCGATACCACTTCCAATGTTGGCTTTGCCCCACTGTTTTTGAAATTACAATTTCGGACTTTAAGCTACTTTTGTGGTGACAGGTTACACACGGAATTATCTTACTGGCAGCAAATTGCTGCTTGTTGAACATTAAAACAGACTTAAAACACGAATACCAATAATGTTAAAAGTTAAAATTACACACAACTTGACTGCAACCATCAGAATGGTGTTTCGACTGCGTTGCAAGGAAACAGACGTTGCCACTATCTGAAAGGAACGCTGCCCTTGTAACCTCTTTGACGAGCTGCAATGGAAAAGAAAAAATGATAATAACCCACTCAGTTTGATTCGAAAATGACATAGTTACGACTTTAAAAACTGAAAGGACCATTGGCATTGAAAGCCCGAACAAGGTGAACTGAAAAGACGCGAGAGCAAATCATGGGGCACGGTATAGACCTTTATCATGCTACCACCATCTTCAGTCATGTGCCCTGTATCCAATAACATTGTCTAAATTGATAATGGTTTTTGTGCAAAAAGGAACCAGACAGCCTTGCTTTGGTTACGTTGATTTGAATGGGGGAAATCAAGATGGCCGCTACATGATAATGTCTTATTGACCTTTATGCACGAGGTCCAAGGTTTACATCCAATCATTGCCAGCGAAAAACCTGGAGACACGTTGATGGCCTTTAGGCATGACATTTTGTCTCGTTAGGTTGCAGACCAGTGAATATTGTTTTTATCTTAATAAAGGGTTATGTGGCCTCTGCACTTTAATTTTTATTGCAATTAAGGGTCGTAGCTCAGCAGCAGTCCTTGATTTTGCATTTCTGAGAAAATTGAGTGAAATTTGACCGCAAAACCCTCTATTTTGCACTGGAGTGGAGGAAGCGTTATTTTTGAAATCGGCGATAGAATTTAGGACTTTTTTTATGGGTGATCATCAAATTTAGGGAATATTCACCCAATCGTCCTCAGTTAACAACCCCAACAAAATTGAACGGAAAGTAAAAGAGGGAAATCAATCTTCCATGTTTTGAACACAAGAATAGTTGTAAGCATTTTCGCTATTTCAGAAGTTGTGTTGTGCATCAATGGTGTCTATTAGAAGTTAGTTGTCTACATCAAATAGCAGCGTCGTAGGTTTGTGGTTCTGGATAACGAACGAGCTTTGCGGGGTACAATACTTACACATGCAGTGGTATCTCTCCTCTTCGAACTTTCCGTACTTGTAGTCACATCGGCACAGGACGTTCGTCAGCCAATGGCGGCATCCTGAGATGGAAACAAAACAGTACAGAATGCTCAGGTTTCTAACAACTAAAAAGAAACTGAATCCTATTTCTCTGTACTTTGGTAACATTCACTCAAGACTGGGCAGGCTCACCCCAGACCATGTTGGTCTAAGGGGTCTAATTTGTACACCAGAGTTGAGGTTTATGCAAGTCTAAATCGCAAGTCACAGTCAGTCAGTCAGTGAGTTGGGTACATAGAAGGCAAAGGGTTCCGTGCACAAGTACCCCCTCAACGGTAAGTAAGGGAGAGTCGGGGAAGACCACTTGGTGAGCCAATCGCACGCATTGCTGAAGACCGTCACGCAAAGACGCCATGGCCTTGTGCACATTCAGAATAAATTTAGTCGTGCGTACTTCGCGCTTTACGGGTGCATACCGGTAAATAGGCCTAAATTCATCCGCCGAGCGCATGAATAAAAGATATACCCTCAAAATATTCTATATTAGAGAGTTTTGAGCAGCGTAAAATTGGGGAATTGAAGAGATATGGTAATGAACCTCTGGCCCGGACTTGGGGCTTCCAATTCTGAGCATTTTGGATGCTATTGGGCTCGAAAGTGGCGCTATTTTGCCATGTTGTGGATAGATCGTTTTTCGAGATGGCTACTTTTCGACTTTGGGGAAAATAGCGGTCGTCTTCTTTGGGTGAGAATATCTCGAAAAGTCAATAGTCAACCCACAAAAAAAATGAAAAGAAAACGAAAGATGACATGTTGATCATCATTTTTCTGTGCAGCTTGAATACATGTGAGAGTTCTGAGTACTTTTAAAAGAATTTTGAAGTATGGGCATTTAGCACTAGTGTCTATGGGAATTTATTTGCAGGGTTGCATCCTTAATACGAATACAAAGCAGTCCCGTTCATAAAAAAAAATCGGGTAAAAAAGCGCCCTCTCTTGTTCGCGCATGTCAAGAATCCATATTTATATTACTTGACCGTTTTGTCGACCTCTGCTTGTGTAGCCACACATATATTTTAGACTAGCAGTTTGCGATAAAGACGGGAATTTTGTTTTTCTTGGAAATATTTCCCCCCAACAAAAATGAGGACGGACGCGTGATGGCGCTGTTCATTGAGGCCATGTGGTCGGCTTTTAAATAAGAATCTTTCCGAGCTTTGTCCTTTATTTAAATGTAAAGCAATCGCTTAGGGTGAATGTCAAAGATTCGATATCCAAATGCTGAACAAAATGAAAGAACATCTATCTTCTTCTAGTTTTCCCTTCACGTGCTCAAAATAAACTGAAATTGATTTACATAATATCAATCATTAACAGAGCACCATACGCGGCGTGGGTTCTTTGAAGAGAAGTAGAGTAATAAAATGACATTCGTTCCATTTAAACATATTTCAGGGGAAACCATTCTATTAATTTAAAAAGAATCAACTCGGTTTTAGAGCGGCACTTTCAGGTGTGAAGTCAATCGCCTCGGCCCATTACAAAGTCATCAATCATCGTGAATGAATTAAGCTACCGGCTCGACAACAGATCTGTCGCCGGTAACAACGTACGAGTAATAGCTAGGTGGACTGAAGGTGGATCATGCCGCTCGAAACCGGCTCAATCTTTGCAGGAAAGCTATTTCCTGTTAGAATTAGGCCTAATGGGCAACTGTGAAAACTAGGGCTGATGAGAACACACTCTCCATTAAGTGTATTTCGGGGAATGAATCAAATCAACACAGTGAAAAATTTTTGCCGTCTGTTCAAAGATTGAGTGAGGACAAAGCAATTACACAGGGACAGCCTTCGGCTAAAACGAAAACTAGATTCTGGAATGATAAAATGTTGCGTCGGAGCCGAGAGATTAAATATTTCCAGTTTGGGTTTGCCTTGAATTAGAGATTGAGATGTTTTATTTCAATGGGTTTGACAATCTGACAACACTTAATGAAGGCAGCACAAATAAATGATGTACAAGCTGTGAATTTCGTAGTTTTGTCAATTAAAATGGGTGAGATCTATTTGGAATCAAGCTTATTCGAAATTAAATTATTTTAACGCTTTTTGGTCAAATAATAAAATGTAAATGTAGTAGATCAATTTCCAATATCTGCCTATTATTGTTTAGTTTGTCATTCAGAGAGCCCCTAGCAAATAGTATAGGGGCTAAAACAGTATAGGGGCTGAACAGACAGAAATTATTAGCTCACAAAAAAGTGACACACTTTTATTACTCGTTGCTGGTGCAGGTGTGGTCTGAAATTTGGACTCTATACAAATACGGACACCTTGGTAGTATTGCGCATGCCAGTGATGATAATTAGGACAGTGACAGGTCATGTGTTGAGGGTTAAAATCCATATAAGGTAAAAGATACAAGATTTCATAGGAGTCTTAATTTCATATGACACCGGGCTGATGCTTTGCTCAACACATCAATTTTCCTGGCAGTATTTTCTGTTTCGCTGCTTCGTGAAATTGGGCTCCGAATGTGTCAAAATGTTGTATGTTCGTTGGGTTGTTGGATGTTCTCTCTTATTTGCAAAGAGTAAAACTTCGCTCTACACGTATTCCAGTAAAGATATACAGGGTGAGTCAGAATGATCTGAACCCAAATTAATGCAGTACGCAATTTCAATAAATATGTTTAACCATGGAACCGTGGTCAGTGTTTTTCAGCGTGTGTTCCAGTGCTTTTATTCAAAATGGTACAACGGATATTATGTGAAACGTTCACCAAATATGTCCAACGTACCAGCCTATAACATGTCTTATTTGTACTTGTTTTATGCACTACACTAATTTGGGTCCAGACATTCTGATTCTACTACCAACGACTGAAACTTTAGTGACCAGACGTTTCAGAGTGAAATTCATTCAATCGAAAAGATCGAGTTTTCACTCCAGATTCCACTGGATTGAACTTTCTTCCAGAGTCTTCTATTCTAAACCTAGAATGTTTTTCACGTTAAATTTTCTGCTCCTTAGTTTCACTCTTTGTAAATAACAGAGTTTGTTTGTCTGTTTGTTTATTGGGGTGTTTGTTTGTTTGTTTTAGTATTATAGCTTTGTAAACTTACTTGGGAACGACCTTTTGTCCATCTCCATCAGTTCTTCGTATCTATCGTTGTCCCGTTTCTCCATCTCTTGCTCCAAAGCTTCAAAATCCAGATCGTCCTCCAGCTCGTAGAAGGCGGTTGCTAACGAGAATACCATGGCAACGGCGAGGAGAATGAGGAGTGCCCTGGACGCCATGTTGAATATCGCTTGATTTCTGAAAATGTAACCAGAAACAAATTGTCCTCGTTCATTTATGGGGAATGTATCGGATATTTTAAATATGGTAGTTATTAAAACAAACATATAGTATGCAGAAATATATAGTATGCACATTAATGTGATAAACATAAATAAAGGTTGACTTTTTGGAAACCAAATTCTGCAAAATTCATAGCTAGCAGAAATTGTATAAAGGTATAGCATCTACTGCTTGTGAAACTATGCCGCTCACAGCAATCCGACATCGTCATATTCCACCACCCTGTATAGCTACAATCCCGGCCAAAATGATTGGGACACGTCACAATATGCATCCCCCCAGTCTCCCGCTCCCCTGGTCCACGCCCTTCCTCTCCACATCTAATGCAGGGTACATACATTCAGACAATCCCGGCCAAAATGGTTGGGAAACGTCACAATATGCATCCCCCCAGTCTCCCGCTCCCCTGGTCCACGCCCTCCCTCTCCATATCTAATGCAGGGTACATACATTCAGACAATCCAGGCCAAAATGGTTGGGACACGTCCAGACAATGAGTATACCCTCCCCCGGTCCCTCGGTCCCCCAGTCCCCCGGTCCCCTGGTCCCCCCGCTCCCCCGGTCAATGTTGTTATCTCGCTCTTGAGCACAGACCGCACAATGAGCGATAACATTTTGGCCAGGATTGTAGCTTTAAGTCATCGATCATCAATCCCTACAGTGTTCTCTTTCAGTAATCATTGAGCCTAATCTTGCCCTGTAGCAGGTCATTTTGCCTCTTGGTCTTTGATTACTAATACTTTCCCTTGTGATATTTTAAGCTTCATTTGATCTGTTTGTTAAATATTTGTTGATTACTTTTATATTATTTGATTATAATTGATCCATCCTTTTATTGGCGCTTTCGATGTAGCTGTTGTACTGAGGAAATATCGTATCTCGGCAAGTGGTCAGTCATGTACTCACCAACTGCTTTCAACCCATCCCACTTTAGCCTATATCACTTGTTTTATTCGATTAACGAAGATGACCCAAGAACCCTTGAAATGTAATTCAATTTAAAAAAAAAAAAAAAAACAAGAATCAAATTTAGGTCTGTTTCATTCTGAGTTTACATTCAAATTCATAACTTGCATTACACGGCACAATAAACGAAATTCCTCCTGGGACTAGTCGCATGAAAAGAGCTATTTCTATTTTGAAATTATTTGTCTTTGTGACAGCGAGATACTAGGAACGTCAGTGGTAGCTGTGGAATGAAAACCATTGGGAATTTATTCAAACCGGGAAAATATCGAAATCAATTTAGTTAATGCTTCAGGTATAACTCATCGTCTGTATCCTCGATTTCGTCTGTAGGCCTATCCATTGGGTCCGTTAACCTGGATTGCTGTTACGTTTATAACAAAAGCCACTTCATCTTTTGACAATTTTGCACTGCGTCGTTTGATTGGTGTGACAATCGTGTCCCATGGGTACGCGCCGCGGGCGGGGAACGATCGCTTCGCCGCCCACCGCCTGACAAGACAACAAATTGGGGATGTTTCGATGATCCATCAAATTTGCTGGGCTGATGATTAGACGTAGACTGGCTTCACCAGTCCCTGGGCGATTTATGACTGGAAACTCATGGGAAATATGACTCGATGACTCTCCATCTTCACAAGTGATTCATTGTTATCATTTAGATTCTGTCGTATATTTAGAAAGTAATGTGAAGTTTTAATATAAATCTGAGATTCTTTTGTAAATTCTGTTTTACGAAGTTGTCTTTCATTGTTATTATTATCTGAGGTACTTTCTTGCCTTTGCTTTTACAAAGAATTAAAAAAAACTATACAACAGGGTTTTTTCAATATTGAAATGGCATAGTGGAGCATTATCATAATTGAGGGGCACTGCCGAATAAAACGAAATTCCCCGTAGGTCTCTGCCCGGTACTATTACATAGAGCAATTAATTTCATACCGTGCAGCCTTCAGCAATTACTTCAAGTATGCTATGGTACTTTGTCAAGGAGTTCCTTTCCATGATCCAAATCACTTGTTCATGGCAGTGATACAAGGATTCTGTGGTAATCTGCTTAAGAGCTTACTACCTGTCATATCACGTTCTTTTCCCTCGTGTCCAATGGTTTAATATCTAGATTGCATTGCCGCATCATAACATTTGTTGACCCGGAATCTCTGAGCAATGTGTGTGCTGCTTAAAGGTACAGTCCATCATTTGTAATTTTTGCATTTTGTTCGTGAAGCAACAAACGTGCTCAAAATCTAAAGAAGGGTGCTGAACAACTAATCTGATGAACTTTCAGCTCAGCTTCAGCTGTATATTCCGAGAAAAACAGCATTCTAGGATCTCGATTTCAAATCAAAAGTTGCTGAATCATGTTTTGAATTGGGCCTGAACTCAGCGTCCGAGACACGTTCTCACTGAGCTGATTGCAGCTACGCGATGTCGCGCACTGAGCCGACGAATTATAGCAATCGAGCACACGTGTGCGTCGTGTCAACGCTTGCGCGCGCTTCGCCGCATACAAAAAACGAACTACTCTCGGAAACTTCCAACGCAGACGCACCGTTGGAAAGGCCTTCTTTCGTTGATTTCTTCAAAATGATAGCATGCCAGAAAGAATAATTTCACATGGAGTTTAGTCCCCTTACTATCTTTTAACCAAGTGTGTTTTTCAACAATAATTACGTCGGTTACTTTATGGATAGCTGCAAATGATGGACTGTAGCTTTAAAGGCAATAAGAATAGTGGTATAATAACCCGAAAACGGACCTCCCTTGCCGCTTTAATGCAAAAACTAACTTGCTCAAGGTACACTTTAAAAAAGTTGGGCAAAGTGGGTTGATAATCGACCAGAATTATCAAGTGCCTACACTCTTGGGCAAATTCTTCCCAATAGTTTGACAGTTTTTACCCAATTCAACCCAATATGAAGTAATTTCATACCAATGTCGGGTAAATTACATTGCCAAAAGTATTTTATCCAACATTTTTACAGTGTACAGAAATGACAGGTACCATAATACCAGAGGAAATTGTTTTGTCTGAAATTATATCATGTGGAAGAAATCTGGTCGATTATCAACCCATTTTGCCCAACTTTTTTACAGTGTACCTTGAGCAAGTCCGTTTTTGCATTAAAGCGGTAAGAAAGAAGGTGGTTTCAAACACGTGTGGCCGCGACACAGATTGGACACTTTCGAACATTTGACATTTGTCATAGTTACTGTGAAGATTGCCAATCAAGTGTGACTTGGAAGTCCGGTACACCAACCGGTTAAATACAATTATGCTCAGGGTACCGATTTGAGGACTGTACCCACGACAGGGTGCAATCCAAATTATTAAACGGCAAAATTTGATTCAGGAGTGCTAGGAACAGAATTCGCTTACACAAGACCAAATTCGCGTTCATGTTTTGTATGTCTTCTTGACCCGGGTTATTTTGACAATCTCTCAGCCGGGGGGGGGGGGGCGGATTCACCCAAGATTTTGGCTATCAAGTGACGGAAAATTTTGAAACTCAGTACATGCATAGAGCAACTCATTATAAATATACCCAAGAAATGTCACGACTATAGGTCAAAGGGTTTTGGAATTATGGCTAATTGATTATTCATATGTGCAAATGGTAATTGTGTTCTGTGTACACGACGTATATGGGAAAGTTAAGATTCACGGCACGTAGCGCCGGAAAATTTTTCGCTGCGCGGCAAGCCTTGGTCCGATTTTCATGTTTTTGGTATCAAAAGATGCGCAAGGCTCGAGGCTAAAAAGCCATAACAGCTTCGGTCGCGAAAAAAAAATTCAAGGCTATTGCGGAAAAAGTTGAGGGGAGAAGGCGGATTCCGCCCCGGCCCTTTTAGGGTTAAAATGAACGATTTCCAACACTCGACATATCCATTTGAAAACGGCGAAAACTTGAAATGTTGTGAAGCTTTTAAGAATATTAACAGTATAACAGTTTTTTTTAAATCCTATTTTTAGTTTTATTGTATTCTTAAGTTATGTTCAAGTATATAACTGCCGATAAAATTAATTTTGGGCAGCCAGGAGAATGCAGGGTGCGTATATCGCGTTTTAGAAATAAACTCTTCAAATTTATAGTATTCACTGGTTTGAAACTTTTACATGACTTGTCAGTTATTAATTATGCATTCTACATATGATTTTCAACAATGTTGTCGCTCCAACCGAAAATAATCCACAAAACCAGCGATCCTAGGTATACCTTTCAAATAAGTTGCAGCAGAATAAATTGGCTCTCGGAACCGGAAAGGTACAACTATTAAATGACATTTCAGCAAATAACCTAACAGGTTCTTCATTTTCATGTTTGACCCTAAAAGGGCCGGGGGAATCCGCCCCCCCCCCTTCAATTTTTTTACGCGATAGCCTTGAAAAAAATTGTTTCGCGACCCGAGCTGTTATGACTTTTTAGCCTCGAGCCTTGCGCATATTTTGATACCAAAAACATAACAAAATTCCGGCGCTACGCGCCATGAAAACTGAACTTTCCATGTACGTCGTGTACACAGAGCACAATTACCATTCGTACATATGAATAAATAATTAGCTATAATTCCAAAGTCCTTTGACCTATAGTCATGAAATTTCTTGGGTATGTTCATGAAGAGTTGCTCTATGCATGTACCGAATTTCAAAACTTTTCTTTACTCGATGGCCGAGATCTCCCCCGGCTGAGAGATGGTCAAAATAACCCGGCCCTTTTAGGATTAATGAGATTCAAGACAAGCAGAGTTGTTATAAGTTATCGCAAGTCAACCAGTCAATCAGAACTTTCAGAAGTCAATCATGAGCTAACTTACGAAGATTAACTATGACAAAGCAATACTTTGTTACGGCCAGTTATCAATAGCTTTCCACACGGCTTGGGACTTTTATGAAAACTTGCCTACAAAGTGTTGCAAGTCACTTGTAACATCGCAAGTCAAGTGACTAAGTCAAAATGTATTCAAATGAACCGTGACAATCATATTTAATTGTCACTGTCATTCCAAATGATCTAGTCCTTTTGTCAAAGCTTATTCCAGATTATCCAGACTCCATCCGAAAAACCGTAAACAAAGAAAACACTGGGAAAACACTTACCAATTAAAATTTACCCTTTGCATCTAAATGACCAAACGGTTACTTAGGTAGCTTACTGTTATTCGTGAACAGTGACTAGAAATGGCTTGTATAAAAACAGTAACATCACAAGGAAAGAGATAACACAAAATTAGACTTTGGAGGCGTTGTTTGCCATTATGCATTAATGAATATAGGAATTCCAAATTGGCACTGAAGCTTTTTGTTGCCTTTTGTTAAGAAGATTGAGAAAAAGGTCCTTAATTCATACAATGGCTTAAACTGAGGGCGTCAGTTTCAATTTGGGATTCTACTTTACGTGTAGGCCTAAGCACACACATTGAAAGTAATTCATGGGGAGAATTGTTCATAACAGTCTTACCTGTTATCAAAGTGCTTGATCTCTTGCCGTCGTTGCGAAGGTGAGTCTGGTCAACTGGTGGCGCGCAACCCTTTTATACGCTACCCGTGTCAGCTCGATCCAACGGTGATCCCTTTTTCTTCCTACTCGTACTCCCACAGGGTATAAACACGTAATCCTAACCAACGCACTTGCCTTCCCAGGAAACAGCTAGAAATATACCATAGCGAAGCTAAGGGGGAAATTAACCCACAAACAGCGGCAGAGGGCCCACGCTACGGCCGGAATATTGCGATGCAATGGTCCAATGAATGCGGTTTTTGACCCGCAATGGGCCTACACAGTAAACCAACGCGCATTGTACCAGCGCGCGCAAACGACTTTCGAGTAATTAAATGGCGCTGGCGGTACTGCCGCTGAACTAATAAGTGTACGAGGTTAATAACCACTCAGGCAGGTCCAATGTGGGGAAATTAGAGTTTGTACCGATTTGTCAAAGACAACGAGGCTCGCCTGAGCCGTCTTTGTTGTTAAATTACGTCATTATTATTTGACATAAATCACGCTTAATTATCGGTGTGCAAAGCTGACAGCAACGGATTGAAAAGCCATTTCCTTAAGTTCAAAGACCTGTGTGAGCTTTGGTGTGAGATGGAGGATTTACTGGGGAAATCATAACACCTTTCTTGTATCCCTAATGTGCAATCCAAATAACACATGGGGTATTAAAGGTAATGGCCTCACAAAAGCAAAGAAAAATCACTTTATATCGTCACTGTTTTGTTCTTGTTGATACGACTGTATTCAGTGTAGCTCTAAATAAATGAGTGGGGGAAAATGAGTGTGTCTTTATTGCGGGGACGCTAGTCAGACCAGATATCTCGCTACAAGCTACAATGACGAGACATAACAAGCCTGGTCCAGATTGTAGCAGATCCCACCCTAGCAGACCCCACACAATGGAGGAGTTTCAGCACTGAAACCGAGGGCATCAGTGATGTATTTTATTGAGAGGATTGAAAACAAGAAAAGGTCCGCAATTCAAAAGATGGCTTAGCACTGAGAGCCTCGGTTTCAATGCTAATTGTGACTGTTTTTGAAATGTTTTCATGTGGTTGAAAATCCACAGAGTAAGCTCTCATTTGGTATATGATAAAGCTCCATAGCCCCTCTCATTCTGGAGATATGACGTATTTGCATAGTATTTCTCTTGAGTTTGAATTACGCAACTTAGAAAACAGGCTTTGAAATAGCTGGCTATTATATATCTATCAACCAACATGTTTCTGAAATTCGTCTATTTTATTCAATTGATTCGGAATTTCCTTTCACAAGTATCCTCCTATACGATGGCACTTCCCGGTCTTACAAGTGACAGTCAGTGAGTCAGCCAGTCCGTATGTCAGTCAGGGGTCTACTCGATGTTCCCCTATACCTATGTCCCCCCAAATCCTCAGGGTTAGGGTTAGGGTTAGATGGTTAGGGTAGGGTTAGGGTTGGGGAACATAGGTATTGGGAAATTATGTATTGGGGGAATATAGGTATGCACCCATTATTCATTGAGGTATATAGAGGACTATAAGCTGTTCCTGGGTACTTGGTTAGTTTCCTCCTGAAACATCCTCTAGGGATCTTGACTAGGAGGTCACGGGAAGGTGTCGGCATCTAGGTGTCGGTCACGATGTGGTTATAATAGGTGTCCTTAAATGTCCTGGGGGGAATGAGTTCTTGAATGCAGTTGATGATGTTTGTACTATGTTGAATTGGTTGTTGTCCCTCTGTGGGACAAGCTATTAGATACAGAGCTGACATCCGGCGGAAACATCTAAGATTCACTCAAACTGAACCATACTTTTTCATGTCAAATAAGTGCACAAAACCAAGTTGGGGGCACTTCCGAACCGCTACGTCGATCAAGTGCACGAATTGTTGTTACAATTTTTAAAACGGGACGGGTAGGCGCTTGTCATCCTTTTTCGACGAAAGCAATATGTGTGGTGGTATGAAACACTAAGGACGTAATCAGGATGGACAAGGAACATTAACAGCTTATAAAGTTTCCTGGTCACACACGAAATCCCGTGAATTTTAAAGACAATGATTTTGTGTTGACAGTGGGTGGCGCTGTCAGAAGACGTACTTAGTGCTGACGTAAAAGTGTTCAAAATGTCAAGTTATTTACGGCACTCTGCAGATGTCTTGCACGTCAACTGTACTTGTACAGAGGTTGGCTGGTACTCCTACGAGAAACAACCGTGTTTACTTGAAAACTACTCAAGGGGAACCATCTACGTGCCAAGCGTGCGACAACGCGCAGGCAATCGGCTTGGACTGGCCACGCATGCGCACGCACCACTGGACCGTGGTCGCCATTTTTTTAATCATGACACTGACCCGTAATTAAGGAACAAAAATTAGTGATTGATTTGTAATCGGCTTCCCCCGGCGCGGACCACGCTTCATAAAATTTTATGCCCCGTGACGATTCCGACGTTGCCAGTTATTACTGTCTTTGTTCGAAGTTTATGAATGGTGAGGATTTCAGGCACCAAATCACAAAAAGACGGCTCCGTTCAGGTGTGAGGAAGCTCCGTTGTGCTTTGATGACAGAGACTTGGAATTATCTTCTTTCAGGGAGTTGTTCAATCTTGTAGTTTTAAGTCAGCTTTGGAAATAACTTTTTTGAAAGGTTGCTGAGGTTGTGTCCTGGCGTCGTTCTGCCACGGCGTATTTTTTTCTCCGATCACTGAGTTCGTTTATTCTGAATGTAGGCCTAAGTAATGTTTTATTCGCCCATGGCAGAAGAAACTGATGAAACCACATTCCGTCAACAAAACATATACCATTATTTTGCATTTATTCAACGGAAAACTGACAAATGCAATGTAGAAAAATTGTGCCCTGGCATCCTCCCCTCTCCTCCCTTTCTCACCCAAACCGTTTGTTTGTATTATGCTACTGTCAATCATAAGATGATATAAATCAATATCAGGTTTTGCCCTTCACCGACGTTTAAACACTGTATACTCAGTGTGTTACCTCCCGAGTGAAAATTGGAAAAAAAATCACTCTGGTGGGACTCGAACCCACGACCTAATGCTTTCTAGTGCAGACGTTTTACCACTCGACCACCGAGCTTGCGAGATCAGTTGGCTGGTTCGAATCTGATGTACATGTATAAACCGCGGGTACCGCCATTAAACTATTCATATGGTGAAATCAGCGTCGGGGTGATGTAAATCAATATTAGGTTTTACCCTTTTTTTCATTTTTCACTCGGAGAGGTAACAAACTGAGTATACAGTGTTTATACGTCGGTGAAGGGAAAAACCTCATATTGATATGTTACTCCCGTTATTTATTTTCAAACAGTGGCAATGTTGCACAATTATCATGAACATTTGATAAACCTTCGTCTCAGTCGTTAATCTACCTTATTATTGGCCCCATTCTCTGAACATCATTGTAGTGATACTAGTCTTCTTTGTTTTTCCTCAGATTTAATGTAGCTTCTTACGATGCAAACTTGTCCAATTTCAAGTTCGGGTCTCGTAGAATACTGGCTCCTTGTTTTCTCAAGGAGTTTCAACCCATGTATCCTGCTTACATTTAGGCTAGTATTATGGTCCCAGACCATTTGGATCTAAGAGGTCTATATGTGGTCATCTGAGTAATTTTTGTGGGTTAATGTGAGATTTAAACCAGTCTAAATTACATTAACAGTCAGTCAACGAGTCAGTGAGTCGGTCACTATGATGAGTGCAAACAGGACAGCAGGCTTTCCCTCAAATAGTTAGGCCAGGGTGTGGCTTAATTCATTACCCGTATTCATGGTTCGCATTTGTTAGTATTATCTGGTTTCATTTTTGTTCAAGTTATTTTTTATGGATCCCAGATAGCCACCGTACCTATATATCTGTGTACCTATATCTCGTTGTACCTATATCTCGTTGGTCGTATCTCGCTGACTGATTGACTCATAGACTAACTGTCACTTGAGAAGTACAGGTTTTTAATGTCCTGCTTTTCCCTTTCTGATTGTGTTGATAATCAATGAGCAATCTCCTACCCAGGACCTCCACTTCCCCTCACTATAAATAAATGACCAGCTGAATTTATTTTCATTCGGTTCTGGAAGACTTGACACCCGACTGTCTCGTGGGGAGAAGCGATACACCAGACCCGCACGGACATATTAATTAGTTCGTGTGTCGGTGCGTATGCACGGACACTGATGGTTCGGCTGGCTCGTGACTAAGCCAACACAATGTAGACCTACGCGAGTATAGGTATAGCTACTTGAACTTGTATGAAGTGTGATGGTTGATAACACGAGGGTTGTTGGTCGGTCCGGTTTCTGAGCTCCATCAGAGCATTAACGAAGTTTTTTTTTCTGTGTCCTTGGTAAGATCCAAAAATTCCATCTTATAAAATATCCCAGACTTAACTTTTCCGTCAAAAAAATCACCCAAAGCCTCAGGCGCAAGGAATGGTTAAAGAAATGATACAAAAAAATTAAAAATAGTAATTTTCTGTAGAAAGCATTTTGAAATCGATGTATTTGTTCAAATTTCTAGACACTTGGAGTAAGGGAGGGAGTTTGGAAAATGTCAACATAAAATGGTATGTTTACATTTCTCGTGACATGTGATACCAGTGGCATAGCCAAGGGGTGCCTGGGGGCGAAATTCCAAGGGCCTCTCCAAGTCCCCCCCCCCCCCTGCCAAAATAAAACCGAAATTCGTCGCTTGCCAAGGAAGTGTCTTTTTAACTTTTTGAGGGAATGAACAGAGGAGGAATGTAGATGACTATTGTTTGCTCGATTTTAATCCCCTTCATTCCCTCAACCCTACGGCTTTATGAAATGTTAGTAAACTTATAAGAAAAACAGAGCGCCCTCTAGCGTCAAATGATCGTTGAATAAGTACATTTTGCACAATTTCAAGTCTTCACGAAAGACAGTGGGCCTCTTATAGGGGGTTTGCTATGGCGTGCAAATTTAACATTTATTCTATTTTTAATGGAGAAATATTACAAACAAGTATATATCTACTTCAAATATAGAGATGTCTCTATTTCATTGGGGCGATTTTTCCATTCAAAAACTAATTATCCCTAAAAGCAGTCTTGAAACCTATCGCCATTCTGAAAAATGATCAATCCACTCCATTGCAAAAAAACAACTTTGGGTTCTAAGTTAATCTCCAATTTTCGAAGAAATACAAGAACAAGGACCAATTCAAAGTTCACATTGCTGCAAATCTTCAAGCGCAAGGACAAAAAAACTCCATAGTAACATCCAAGGAAAAACTGATAGTGTACAGAGGGCAGTTTTGGGCTGTCCCTCTTTTATGATGCATGGGCGAGAGTGGGAATTGAGAGCGAACTCATCAACCGTGTAGCACGCACACGATGATACCATTTTAAGCCACGCCGCGCCACGCTTCGTTACCCACGGGCGTGGGTCGGCATTATTTGTGGTCCCGAGCGCAAAACAACATTCAATTAAAATGGATCCTAATTACGAAAGAATTTCCTAAGAGCAGACCCGTTCCCCCCACGTTCTGACTTGGATACGGTTAACCGATTTCAACTCCGAAAAAATTACGAAAAAAATGCAATAATGAGGTAATGTAATATGCTGTTATTCCGGAAGGAACAACGTCTTCCCGCTTTTTTTTTTATTTGTTACCAAAACGGTACAAATTCTGCGTTTTCACCACAGATAATCAATCAAGATGATGTCTTTATCCGGTGTGGGATTACAAACGCCCAGGGAAATCAAGAACGAATTCCCCCTGGCCATTATAAGATGAAGACATCGTTGGCCGTATATAAAATGCCAGTCATTTTTAATGCGCCGCGATCATTTCTGATATCTCTTACCAGCGGTAGGTGCTTGGAGTACGCGCAACCTGAAGCAGAGCAACAGTTGAAGTAAGTTGATCTTTTAAAATCTTTCTTAATAGTAATTGCTTTTTTTACTTTCTGTATTCACTGTGTGATTTCGGCCCAGTCTCTTGTCCCACGGCTGGGATTCAGGCTGTTTCTAGTATACTGGAGCTCAGATCATATTAAAGGGGAAAAGTACGGAACATTTAAGGAATTCCAAAGCGAGGCACAGCAAGAATTATGCCGGTCACAGAATTCCAGTGTCAAGTGTTTTATTTTTATACCTATCTCATTGACTGACTCAATGACAGTGCTGTTGTATAGGATTACCCCGTCAACCAATGGATGGCCTAAATTCTCCCCAATATGTATGTAGTCTTTCTATTTTATAATTACCACATTGGTATAATTTTGTGATAATTTCTTAACATTTTCTGCCCTGTTAATGATCCAAAACAGATTCATTCAAAATAGACTTCCGTCCGAACAATTCAGAATTCTTTGTCGTGTGTTCAAAATGATACAAAGGGTGAATAAAATCTTCCTGTAATTTATTAATGTCATTACTGATTAAAAATAGTGTTTCCTGTTTCAAAAAAATAAGTTTGAAGGCTTGTGGAAATTTTGGCTTCTATTTTCTGCCCGCAATATCCAGCAATTGCTACATTCTGTTTGATTTTGTTAACACAGATGGATCACAAAATAAGTTTGCTAGCTTGTTTCGTCGTCATGGCAATTCTCGTGGCGCCCTCTACGGCCAAGGAGAATTCAGCAGACGCATTGAAAGAATACCTGAACATTTCCATGGGTAGGAGTGTGGACAAACGGGGCCGTGGAACCGGGAACCAGCGGTTTAAAGGTAAGATTGTTTTGAAAAATCTGTTTAAATTGGTGTTGGAGGAATGTACGAAGCTGTTAACCTTGTTTTACAGACTTGCAGTGATTTCTAGATGCCTCCCATTTTCCATCAAAGTGCAAACAAAAGAAAATCACGTTTGAGAGCAACTATTGGTGAACTGTTGGGTGAGCTGTGTCTTGTGGCTGTAGAAACCGCCAAGCTCAAAAGAGCTCTAATATTGATCTTATACGTCATCGCAAAAACCATATCCTGGCACCCCTCGGTATTTCGCGGAACCCGTTGGTGCTAATCACCAGCGATGGAACCGACCCTCCGTGTGCTGGTTTCGGTCTGTCGGCTGACCTGGTGTGGTATCGTGTACCAAAAAGAACCACTGCTAGTTGAAGTATGGTAATCAAAATCGGTAGTTTGTTCTTAAACTAGATCATTATCAGGCCTGGGGTACGCCATTTTGAAAATCAAAGCAAGGCTTACGCAAACAAACATGGCGGCGTAAAATTATGTGTGCGATGAACAAGTTGACTCTCGCAAAGTTACAGCAGATTGTCACTCTTAATCAATATTCTGGGTTGGCCACGTCTCATTGTATTTTGGGGAAAAAAAATCTTACGAATGTAAAGCCCGGAACCAGTGGCCAAATTGAAGTTTCTGTGCTAGTTTAATACGCGAAGCAACGCCGTCAGATCAGATTGAAACGTCACGAATTTATATTTTCACTTTTCTATCCGCGACGTTTCCTGAGCTGAAATTGCACTTATTTAGAAGGAAGTACTTACATTAGGAGGTTCTCCTAAACTTCAGTTCGGCTAATGACATACCTACAATGTTGATTGATGTTTCAGGAAATTTGAGCTATCCATCCATTTACAAGATTGCCAATCTGCTATAACTTTGCGCGAGTGACTCGTTCACCGCAAACACTACTTACGCCGCCAGGCTATGTTTGTTGGCGTTATATGCCTCGCTTTGATTTTCAAGATGGCTTGCCTTGATCAAGGTCTATTGCTGTGCCTCTTTTGCCATTCGATTTCGTTCGAAAACTAGCCCATAAATCACTGCTTAAAACAAAGCTCAAGAGTAATCATCATGAAAACTAACATCAACGCACCTTAATACACACTGAAAAAGTGCGATTTGGTTCAGGCATTTTTGGAGTTCAGTTACTCAAAGGCTGCTTTTAAACTGTGAACTTTGACCCTTGATACTTGCAGCGTGTAGGCATCCTCTGTACGGCAGAGCATTCAACTGCCGATGTGACGTCACGAAAAGTTCTCGCGATCCACGGTACATGCGGTGTGTTATGCCTGATTCCGAAGTCTGAAAAAGGTAACTCGCAATCTGCTTTCTTTTAATACAACTTGTTTGGTCCAAGTCCTAGCCTTTCAAACCTTTGAGATTGTTTTCAACACCTTGTTTTCAACACCTTTAGATATTGGATAATATCAACATTATAATGTTGATACTTTGTAACTCTGATGCAGAATATGTATCAAGAAAAGTTCTTTGTTTTACATTCTTCTCCAAACAGGATGATGCGAGTGGCACCTGACAGTTTCTACGCTACCATTTACAAATTTCAGCTTCAATAAAATGATGTCGCGCGGATTTCTAAAAAAAAAAGATTTTCTAAATAAAAGCCCGTTGAAATCAACTTTATAAAGGCTTTTGCTTGTATTTCCACACGCAGCTCCTTATACTTCCGTCCATTAACTCATGGACGGATTTCTGATTATAGTGTAGTCTGCCTATTAAATGTGGCTCACTAATTCGACTTTTTGTCATGCAGTATTGCCAACCAACCCTCTTTGTTGACAAACTTTGTATTCATTCAATTAAATACTGGTAATTTTATCATAATAATGCTTGCTGTTTAACCTTTGTGAGCAATTTCAGTGTCATGAAATTTAGTCCCGAAATTCAACAAGTGTGGCGTCTGAAAATTGAGCTCAAAATCGGCCGTGTTTTTCATAACGTGGCGCACTTGAACAAATTCGAAAAATGTTCCAAGTTAACATTTAAGAATTTCCTTAAAGTTGACAAATTCTGATGAACCATTATTATTTCCACTTTCAAACCCAACTACAAGTTTGTCAGACAATTTTTTTCTTATTTCTGGGCGCATTTTTAATGGGGGTCATTGTGCACTTCAAAATAAAATCGGAATATCACGCCAAAATAAAATTTCTCTGTTAACGGGTAGGCAAACTCTACATTTATGAACGGGAATGTTTAGAGCTTGGTAAAATTTCACTTCTTGTGCAATTTGAGGTAAAACTTCTGCAAATTAGCTCAGCACTAGAGACGAGAAATCAAAGTGCGCCACGTTAGGGGCTGCGCCACGTTAAGGGACATCAACAATTTTATTTTAAAAAATCCGTCCTTGTTTTTTCCTTGTTTTGAGAAATTGCAATTGTTTCAGCGAATGAGGGCGCTGGGGACTCATCTGCCTGAGTACAATGAATACATAATAATGTGTATTAAACCCTTTTTTCGCTTTACTGAAATCTAAATGTTTAACAATGTAAAATCATATTGTAAAAAAATGTTATACCAACATGGAAACCTACATCAATAACCTGAGTGGGTTTCAGGTCTGATTGTACCCGCCGGTCAAAATGACGTCTTTGATGTACCCTAAGCTCGCTCAAATAATGACTTTGTTATTTTGTTACTTGAGAACTTGCCAAGTACACCGCCCTTTGTTTTAAAATATTTCTGATTGTTGAGATTTTAATGAGTATAGAGATGAATATTTTGATAATGTAGATGATTTTTGATGGGGGTTTTACTAAGGCGATGGTCAATAAAATGGAATTGGTATGATGGTCTTTTCATCATATTTCGAAGTTGTAATTCTTAGGTAATGCCTAAGCTAAATGTAGCATGATGCAGCAAATATGGTTAACATTACTGGAAATGGGCAGGGGATATTTTTGTTAGGCTCATTTATTTAAAATTGGGAAGTGCTTCAGGGGCGGATCAAGGTTTTTTGCAGGGGGAGTTTTTATCAGTAAATCAATGCTGAAATGTAGACAGGTGTTTTGTCCAGACACTTGGCTCCGCAAAATCAATAGGTGGGTGGGTGTGTGTGTGTGTGTGGGGGCTCGTACCATACTTTCAATGGGAACGTTTTTCAAATCCGACGATTATTAACACTATATTTGGATAGTGTACACATAAACCCAGCAGGCTCTGTCCTTATTTTGTGCACAGGCTTATATTAATACCAGTATAATCGTTTTTGCGTGTCAGAGCAGGGATGGGGGTAGCATTATTTTGTATGAATTTCTATGGGAACAAAACAAATTTTTAACAGAGCTGGGGCTGTTTTGTTTTTTTAACCCTCCACCCCCCCCCGGATCCGCGCCTGTGCTTTTCAGAGCGAATTAAATTTGCTTTACAGTAAACCATTTCAAATCTCTGTGGTGATTTGTTTATAGACTGGAGTCAGTTGTGTGTTGTCGTGACTAGGAACCAAGACCGTGTCAATTGTGCCGAAACTGTCCACTTCAAGTTGCCTTAATATGTCAATAAAGTGGACCCCTTTTTGTAACCACAACGCGTCACGAAAATTGCAAGTGAAATTGGATACCAATTGTGAAGTATATAATGTAAGTTTATTCAGCGGTTTCCGAGCGCGCTTGGGGTCTGTGTAGGTTAAGGGCCCCGAGGATTGTGCAGTTTAGACGGATGCTTATAATTAGATATAGGCCTAGCCCTACAATTGGAAGTGTGGAGATGTTATTGTACTCTTAATAGTCTTGGGTCGCATTTGGCCAGAAATCCTGGTTTCAATACTTTTCAGGGTAAAAAAGGACGTTTTCTGGGTCAAAATGACATATATTTTTTTCATCATTTTCTGGGTCATTATTGACTCGGGAACCTTAGCAAAATAGTGATTTTCACCCGGAAAGCAGTTAGCTTACCGCTTTTGAGCGAATTCGCCTGTGTTTTGCAGCTGCAACGTCGGTTTTCCTACGTATACCATTTCTTGTCACGGGGGGGGGGGTATTGCTAACATAGGCAGATTTACAGATCACCCTCGCATCTTCTAGCGTCGCCAAAAAAACTGTAACCTTTATTGGAAAGCTGATGATTTAATGGAGCCACATTGAATAATAGCAATGCGTGATGTAGATAATTATTGCACTGGTCATTATTGGTATAATTTTATTTCAATCTAATGTGTCGTAAGGGAAAATATTAAAAAAATTAAAAATGGGAAACAAAGTCACCGTATCTATCTTAAAGTGGCGCAAAATTTAACTTTGAGCTTTGTTGCGGTTAACAATGAGTTCAACAAGTCTACAAAGTCGGTCCTCGTTTCTCAGCTTTAGACGAAGTTTTTGCAAGTCTGTAGTTTAAAGCCCAATATCATAATCCTCAAATCACTATTTCTACTTTGAGTCTAGCACATCTATGAGTTTTACAGAGTATAAACATATTCAACAGTGGACCTTGAACAATGGAGTAAAACAGGATTTACAATTGCGGGAATATACGCAGTTCAAAATCATGTAAAAGAAAACAATAGGGATTCTTGAACAGTTATATTGAACAATCGAGGACAATCTGCTCCACAATTGGGTGAAGGTTGAACGATAAAACTATGTTAAAAAAAAACCATTGTGTTCCTTTCCAGGTGATCTCGAACAAAAGGAGATAATGAGGACCACGATTAGTTGAAGGTCCTCTGTTTGAAATCATGGACAAAACTAATGAGGGTTCTTCCAAAAAGTCTAAACAAGTGGACAATTCTAGGTCCATAAGGCGCTACACCCTTGTTTATGTTTAATTGTTCACGAATATACACCGACAAACCAGCTACCTACAAAGACAAACGAACAGACATGTGACGAGTGTGGACATAATTATAACAGAACGTTAGCTCCGGTGTATCAAAACAAAATGTCCCGCAGTTGCAACGAACCGAGGGGCCACTTGTCAAATGAAATCAGCTCAGCCCACTCAACCAGTCAAAACACCGCCGACTGCGCAGGAAAAACAAAAACTTTAATACCATCTCAAGACGAAGGCGCGTTCGTAATAGCGGAACAGGCGTGGGTATATCCAATTAACGCGTTCATATTGCGATATTGAAGCCAATAAAATTTATTGAGATTGACAGGCGAGGAAGGGGTGCTTACTAACGTTGGGCTTGTTCATACTGGGTGAGAATAAATCTTTATTCTCACAAGAAAGGCAGTTTTGTATACTAAAGAAGACCCAAAACTGGCCGCGACGTTCTAAGGGAGTATATTATTACAAGGACGGCAAAGGTCACAACATGCCTCGGACTTACTTGGAGAAAAGTTTTTTCACCCAATTAAACAGTCCATCATTAATACAACATAATTATTGTTCATCATTATACTGAAAAGCATTCAGTTGCAGTGAATCTTTTTATACTCTGCTCGAAGTTAATAAAAGCTAGATACTGAAGTACGTCTACAATAAATGTTTGCAAATAAAATCCTCACTTCAAATAAGCAAGCTATAATATAGACCCATAATATGCCGCTAAATTGTCGATTTTGGCGGTTTTTCAAAGCCTTTTCTTACACGTGCCTTTATAAAATAAATTTAAAACAGGACGTCTACTTTTTGCAAATTTCTGGTACACTGGAATTGCGTTGGTTTGTTGTTATGCCCAGATGAATTTTGAATGTCACCACAAACAAAAATGTAAGTGGGTAGTAGAATAAAATATAACTCATTTTAATTGACAGTGTGGGTCGGTAACTAGTAAATAGCGTTCTACCACGCGTTGGACTGTCTTGATTAATTGATGCAATAACATGTCATTCAGCTATGTGGGAGTAACCATAGCACAGTGTAAGTGGGGTCGGAATTTATATATGATTTTGTCGTCTGAATCTGACCTAAGAGTTTGTGTCCTTGAATTTAAACTATGGTTTGGTTGTACATGTATAGTAAATTATAATCTGACCACCATGCGACGGTGGTGATCCAGGCGCGGTTCAAGAACCAATATTTTTTTTTGGGGGGGGGGGGGGCTAGCAGGGTGGATCCAGATTTTTTTTCCGGGAGGCGTGCTGAAATGTAGACTGGTTATTTTTCCAGACACTTAGGCCTCCGAAAATCAATAGGTGTGTGTGTGTGTGTGTGTGTGTGTGTGTGTGTGGGGGCTCATGCCATATTTTCAATGGGGAGCGCCAATAAAATCCTAAAATCATTCACACTATATTTACTAATGAACCCTTGTCACGACTATTTCTTTAGGGGGAGACCATTCGCATGTATATCACAATCCTTCTTTTTGCTAATGCAATTTTGTTTTAAGGAATTTATTTTGGGGAGGCTAGACACAATTTCTTTTTTTGGGGGCTAAAGTCCCCCTAGCGCCCCGTAGAACCGCGCCTGTGGTGATCCCCTCCCTCTTTTGTGTTTGTCATTGTGATCCCAGAATCTCAAGAATTCGTTTGAGATTTCTCGGGGATGTGTTAGGTAACAATAATCTTGAGTATGTCTAGGGTACAAGAACTCTGGGGGAACCCTCGGTCTCAAATTGTGCACGGTATACCCATCTTAATCTGATAACGAGGAACAAAAGTGATTCTTAATGAAAAAAACAAGTAATGCTTGGTTTATCAGATACATACAAGAATTGCTTGTAGTTACATTCAAAAATTCCTTGTACACTAAAACAAAGGGTTTGTATTAAGAATAAAGAAATAAAAGACAATGACTGTCTGGTGTTTGACGATAAAACATCTTGATATGTTGGGTGGCAACCTTTTTTTTAGCACGAGCCAGCACATAATACTAGGTGTTGCTATAAACGTTTTGGCAGTCTTTTACACGTAATTGCACTGAATCTCATTGCTGCCAGTCGAAACTAATGACAAAGGAACGACGCAATGTTTTTCATTCAGACAACAAATTAATGTTTTCCTCTCAAATAACGCAAGAGCCGAAAAGGGGGCTGGAAATGTTGTTTTCGCAGATTAATATCCCACGCATGAGTAGGCTCCATCGCCCATGCGTAGCTTAGCGTCACTGGCTATAAACATCTCAATCTCCGCTGAGATGTTCAGACGCTTTTAAGAAATTTCGTGAAAACATCTTAATTCATCGACGACACAGCATCAGGATAAAAGGTAAGGTCTATATTATCCGGGGTTGTTCTAGATTTAGATTTAGATAGAGATTATAAGCTGTCAAGTTATAATAATTATTTTGTCTATGTTTTTTTCTAGAATTAATAATGCACACTGATATGGCTCTGTACATCATAAGTTGTAGTCATGCTTGACAAACCCTGACTATTAAATTCGAGAGATCGTGAAAATGACAACTTCATTGCAAAGAAAACTGAGTCTTTGCACTCGCGTTCAATTTTTGATGTGTTGATTTTTTTTTTCACTTTAATTGCAACTGTTTTTCATGAGATCCCACCATTACCAAAAAACAGGATCATTTTGCTTCATTAATATCGTTAACATGCGAAGACATTGAAGGTAATACCCTCATGCAAATCTGAGATTCTTCGTTTTAAGTTTCTTCTTCACATTTCGAAGGTCTTGATCTTAAGGAAAGCCAAGACAAGATGATCGAAGCAGAGGTGTAATGGAAGCTAAACATTGACTTTTCACACGTATAAGCGTTTCCAGAAGTAAAAGCAGAATCCGTTATCGGAAAACATACTCTAGAGACTGTTTTACCGATGCATTTTTCATGAATTGCGCGAAGGCGATCGGTGGAGAGTCTATTTTGACCGGCATGACTATGAAAACAACGTTATTTTAATAGCACGTGGCTTTATAAAATCATTGATTTTTTTTTACAGGGAATCACAGCATGAATTGTGCAGCTCTTGGAATAACGGTCCTGATCGTCGCCATGGCGATCTCAGCCAATGGCGAACTACTAGGTGACCTTGACTACAGGCCCGCCCTCTACGATGACCCCGTGAAACGAGCGGCCGGGGTTTTCGATGCTGGTTATTTGGCCAAGCGTGGGACTGGCATGAGATTTAGAAGTAAGTTGGTCTATGCGCTTGTCGGTTTATCTAAAAAGGGTCAAGGTCAGATTTGACCTGCTGTCCGCGTTCTAGTTGACCTAATATTTTGCTGGGTCGAAATGAGAATTTTTGAGTCAAAATGACACTCTTGCCAAAATGACCTGGAAAATGATCCAGAGTGCAGTGTCATTTTGACTCGGAGTAGTACCATTTTGACCCTGAAAAGTATAGAACAAAATCAGGTCAAATAGGACACGGATTCCGGGTCAATCTGACCCGGAACTTTTTAGAGTGTAAAAGCACCTGTTCCTAAGCATCAATTTAAAATTGTAAAGTTTCAATGAAAGTATTTTTTTTTGAAATCACATCTTAAACTAATATTCAATATGAGGTACACAACAAATTTGTATACATGTACTTGTTTTCACTGACATTTACAAAGTTACTTTACTTTCTGCGTAGTCTAAAACTACAGTGAGGTAGTCTCTGACGAAAACATCCAAGTCATTGGTCTGATAAAATCTGTTTTCTTTCTTGATTCGTATCATCTTTATCTCTGTTATTTTTTTTCTAGAATGCGTCAATCCATTCACAAAGGAAAAATGCCACTGCGATCTCTACCGAAAGGGCCCACAGTACATCCACTGCCGCAAATAAGGTAGAGTTCCTGTTTAAGATTTGTGTCATGAATTATGTTGAACAACAAATTTGATTGAAAGAAATTATCACTTCGGTGCTCATTTTACTTTTTTTCACCTGTTTCATTTTTAAAATAGGTGAACGATTGTAAACCAATTATACTTTCAACGTTAAGCGAAAATCTAGTCTAAAAATTAGTTTTCTTCTATTTTACAATAATAATGCTGTAGTTAGTGACCGATTTTAGTTGAAACAGTTCAACGTAAACATAAACATTTACAAAACAAAATACAGAACACAATTAACCTGCTAATATGGATTCAATAGATTTATAAAAAAAATTGTCTGACGTTCATTTTATTTAATTTTTAGATTTCTTTTGCTGCATTGTAAACCCATTAACATTTTATATATTACTTTTGGTACCTCAAGACTCTACTGGGAATTCTTTTGTTTCCCATTTCTTGTTCACAGGCTCCAGATGAGAAATCAGTGATCACAAGATATACTGCAGCAACATTCCCATGTGCGTCTGTCGACAGTTCGTAATAAATGCTGCGCTGTGATTTTAGCATGGCATCTGTGTTTCCAATATAGCTGTGTCTTAAGTGGCTCAAGTTGGCTGTATGGTGTCTTCGTCGGCAAGCAAACTTCTTTTCGTTATCGTAAAAGCTCCGAAAACAAGAGTCATTCTTATACCTAAAATGTTTCATGCAGTTTTTCCAAAACATTCCTGTCAGAAATTTTGTCAGACTATCGGGACCTGGAACAGTTTTCAGCCCAAACAATTTTCAACCCAAAAAGCTCGTTTGGTGGTATTTGTCCTGGCTGTTTCTTTCGTCAGATTTTATGTTCGATATGACAAAATAGCTGGCTAGTTAGATGTACCTTTGTCTTTTTTTCATCGGTTTTTTAGTATTATGTGATTTTATGAGACTTAACACTAAAGGGGCCGGGGGCGGAATCCACCCCCCTCAACTTTTGCCGCGATAGCCTTGTTAAAAAAAATGTTTCGCGGCCCGAGCTGTTCCGACTTTTTAGCCTCGCGTCTTGCGCATCTTTTGATACCAAAAACATAAAATTCGGATATAAAATTCGGAAAAAATATTCCGGCGCTACGCTCTGTGAAAACTGAATTTCCCCATATATGCAGTGTATAAGCAGAATTACCATTCGTGCATATGAATATTTAATTAAATTAACCATAATTCCAAAACCCTTTGACCTATAGCCGCGAAATTTGCTGGGTATGTTCATGATAAGTCGTTCTTTACATAGTTTTATAATTTCTCGGCCCTTTTAGGGTTAAAGGTTTGCATGGTGGACATGATCTATACATTGTGAGGTTTGCGGTAATACCATGTGAATGATATCTCTTTGTGAGTTGTGTGGTTCTGAGAAGAACCAGTTGGTTTAACTCGACGTTTCGAACAGTATGCTCTATTCGTCAATGACGAACCTGATGACGAGCAGAGCATACTGTTCGAAACGTCGAGTCAAACCAACTGGTTCTTCTCAGAAACACACAACTCAAAAGAGATTCCATTTACATAGTATTACCGCAAACCTCACAATGTATAGTTCAATGTGAATTTTTTGGACAACAGACAGAACAGGCACTCCATATAATTGTAAATCGTGTGAGCGGAATGTCATTGAACGCATGTTCCTTGACCTTTGAAATGGTAAAGACTTCCGGCAGGTGTTAGTAATAAATATTGCTAAAGATATTGAATATGACTTCCATTTAACATGCGTTTTGATGATATTAAACCGTTAAATACTAATATTCTTGATGTGTTTTATTGAATAACATGAAGAATGCACCATGGGTGTGGTTAGTGACGATCACCGCCAACGCCAGTATAAAATGAAGATTTTCCCGACTCCCAATCCCTGCCCCTCATCGACCCCAGTGCCACGCTCCAATAGCTTAGAATTCATAAAAATAAAAACAGATTTCAAGCTATAGTTCTTCAGTGGTGTAAATCTGTACAGGCAGGGGGTCAGTGGCGGTTCTACGGGGGATGAGGGGGCCGCTGGGGGCTTTGGCCCCCTCCCAAAAAAAAAATTGTCTAGCCCCCCAACAAAAAATCCATTAAAAAAAATCCACAAGCAAAATGTAAGAATGAGAGGTACATGCGAACGGTCTTCCCTAAATAAATAGTCGTGAGAAGGGTGCATTTGTACACTTTTAGTTAATAATAGTATGCCTGATTGTAGGATTTTATCAGCGCTCCTCATTGAAAATATGGCACGAGGCCCCCCCCCCCCCTAATGATTTTCGGAGGCCAAGTGTCTGGAGAAAATAACCGCTCTACATTTCAGCGGGGCCGTATCATAAGTCCGACGCCTCATAGGTCCGACGCCTCATAAGTCCGAAATTTCGGACTTATGAGGCGTCGGACTTATGAGGCATACAATCTATTAATTCCGCTTCATAGATCCGACGCCTCTTAAGTCCGACGCCTCATAAGTCCGACAAATTAAACGCCTCGTTTTTACGTTGTCGGACTAATGAGGCGTCGGACTTATGAGGCGTTGGACCTATGAGGCGTCGGACTTATGAGGCGTCGGACCTTTGAGGCGTCGGACTAATGGGCCTTTATTTGGTTAGGGGATACGATTTTGTCGGACTTATGAGGCGTCGGACCTATGAGGCGTCGGACTTATGAGCGGACCCCATTTCAGCACGCCTCCCTGAAAAAAAAAAATCTGGATCCACCCTGCTAGCCCCCTCCCCCCAAGTATTGGCTCTAGAACCGCGCCTGGGGGATTGGGGTCGACCGAAATCCAAAAATTGCCCGGCCAAGGAAATTTGAAAAGCGGGGGGGGGGGGACTTCAGGAAATAGATTAATATCAATATCAATATGGATATACTCACGCTTAAATCAGAACGGCGCATTTTAAAAGCTTTTGTACTTTGTTTCTCCACTTTGCAGTGCTATATTGACCACATTTTGGTTTGGGGGATGTTCAAAAAATGCCTCGAAATCCGCATTTTTTTCTCATCACAAAACAGTGGGGATCGAGGGATGATTCAGTAGCCCATCCCTCCCCCCTCGATGAAAAGTTGGCCGGGATATATACCCCCATCCCCCGGGATTTACGCCCCTGTAGTCCTTAAACTTGACTATCTACAAAAATCAACTCGTGTAAGCAAAACAACAGTGGGACAGAAATAAACACGTGATGCTGTGAGCTCGCCGTTGATTGGATAAGGATCACGTGACGTGTTTTGTTTATCAAACAAACTAAGGAGAGTTAACACGTGAGCGAGCGAAATACAAATCTGGTTCATGGTGAAAAAAATAATAATAAACTGTTTCGTGACTACGCTTTGGTCTGCATTCGAAATGGCAGTTATTAGAACAAAACAAGATAAGCTTCATTTTACGCAAATTGATTGATGACGCTGCGGGAATAGACGTCGGTAACTTTTAATTGAATGCACCAATGGTCTCATTACCGTATATTGCGGTAAATTCGACGGAGGCGGCGTTACTAAGTGGAACAATCGCCGAGTCTCGCGTAAACATCCAATTATTAATTTTTTACCACGCACTTTTTTCGTTGCTTCTGTTTCCGTCGCGGTACAGTAACGTTAATAACTCGCCAAGCGTGCATGTTCAGAAATGTATATAAATCATGGTGTTTGACAGTAGATGTTCACAACGTCTTGAAGATCTCGGATTGAACACTTCTACGTCTCCAGGAAAGCTGAACATAAACAAGGTAAGAAATCAGAAAACATTTTCTGTTTATGATTTTATCTTGCTTCTTCCCCCATCGTCATCGCCAACGTTTCAATATTTGTGATATACACAAGTGTAGTGCAGATTCTAAAGCTGAAACATCTACGCTCTTAAGAAACGGACGACAAAGGTTACTTCAACAGAGTAGAAAACAGTATTGTTCTTTGATAAAAATTTTGAAAGTATAAGGACTCATGCTTACCAGCTGGAGATCCAGAAAATTGGTGAGAAGGGCATCGAACCAGATGCAACTCGCCACCGTTTTCACGAAGGGACACACAACCAATCTATTTTGCTTTAGAACATTGTTCTGAACCATTTCGACATGCTTCTGTAAGCAAACATCATTTATTTTCAAATTGCATTAACGATGCAAGGGGCAGGCATCTCGATAATTGCATTTTGCCTTTTAAACGAAGAGACGCGAACATGTCTGCCCCTTAAACGCAGACAAATTGTATTGCACGGAAAGGCGAAAAACTAGGTAAACTGAGAATTTCGTTTTCACGAAGGGACACGCATCTTTGTTAATACTTTCTCAGCTGCTCGCTCGTAAACATGTGTGCCCCTTCCCTATGGAAAAACACATTGAACAGAAAGGGTTGCAATGTAGGAAAACTTGCATTTGTGTTTTAACGAAGGGACGCGCATCTTTACTTATTAAGTTTGGCTAATTAACCACCGTGTTAATTCTAATTACTGAGTTCACTTAACAATTCCCCTGTCATAGAATCACGTGAAGATTTCCTAACTGCACATAGTTGTTGCAAAGTAGTATTTTTTTTTTACAGTTTTAAGAAAGGAGAAACATCTCTTGCGATTATCTTCCAAACGCTTTTTCTTCAAAATCCACATGTGTGTCTCTTCGTGAAAACGGCGACGAACTGCATGCTACTTAAAACGCTAACGGGAGTCAGGTTGGCACAGCGGTGTACTGTCCTCACCTTCCACTGCTGTGACCCGGCTTCTTATAATGCTTTCAGATCTTAAATCCAACGTCCCTTTAAAAGTTTCTAATGATAAAAATGTATCGCCTGACAGGTGTACAGCATGAGTGCTAAGTGTCCTTTTTCTCTGGCCCTTTTGGCTTACTTTTGATATTAGTTAAAGTTCCTAAATATACTAATTTTTCAAACAGGTGAACACTATGGGTGCTAAGTGTTTGTTGGCCCTGGTCCTTGTGGCGGCCCTAGTTGCTTTGGCCAGTCCGTATTACATCAACGAAGACTTGGATGACGAGGAGGAGGGAGGCGCGGTGGAGGAGCTTGAGGCTCAGGCCCTGCCGCTATTGCTGCAGAAGCGAGGAAGAGGAATGCGCTACAACCGTGAGTAGGCCGTGCACGTTACACCTGTTTCAATTTGGCGTTCAGGAGTCGGGGCTAACCAGAATAAGGCGAATTTTATATTAGGCCATCAGCCTCGGTCCAAAATTTTGGCCACCGGTATCAAATGAGGGGAATAATCGTCATAGCGATTTTTGGCGAGGTACACACCTTCAGAGTTGGCAAATATGTGATAGCATTGCAGCGGTGGTAGCTTTTTGGGTGTTATCACCCTTTTTTTTTTCAAAAATGTCCATCGAAATGCTTGTTACCACTCTAGGGGTGGTATACCTTGCGCATGCGCACTATAATCATTTATGCCCTGATTTGATACTGGCCAAACCCCAAATTTGATGGCCTATCAATTTTCCATTCGTTGGATTCTGGAGTCGGTTTTCTGTATTGACGTTTTTGTCCTTTTCGTGTATACTTCAATTCATTTTTTTTTAATAAGTTAGTCAAGCGCAACTCTGAAATTCCAGACTGTTAATGTAGTTTCTGTGTTTAGTGTTCACGGCAATGGAGCAGGGTTTGCTTATTGTTATTATTATTATTATTTCTGGTAACGAAACCAATGATTCCTCGAAAGCGCCCAAGGCACTGTAGCTCGCAAGCCTGAAGAGAACCTGTAGAGAGGAGACAGTGAGAAGAACTCACAGTTTAAGATGTTGGAGGAAAACCCCAGAAGAATATTTTGGGGAAAACACATGGCACTTGATGCTTTTAAATGGTTTGCTAAGGGGATAGCGATGATAAAATCACCACTTCGGGGAAAAAATAGGGAAGAATACACACAATTATCCAAGGTGTTCAAAGTACAGTACAGCTTATGGGTTAACCAGTGACCTTTTAATGTTTTTAAAGGTAGTCCTGAACCGTTGATCATGATTGAATCATGGGGAAAATGTAGATTTACACCAATGGATAATAGTTACTTTGCACATTATCCAAAAAGAATCGTCGATGAAGACGATTTTCATTCGTGATTGGGACCAAATTTTGTTTTATAAATTGCCTGGTACTCACTTGAGTTTTTCACTCGTTCATTTTTGCAGGTTGTATTGATGTTGAGAGTGGCAAACTTTGCAATTGTGACAGGACCAGGACCCACAACATCCATAGCGGATGCGTACCGCTGCGTAATTAAACAGATAATATAGCGGTGAGTCAAAAAAAAAAGCGGAACCCAAAGCCAAAGAAATATTGTTCATATTTAAAAAAAAAAAAAAAAAAAAAAACATGTAGCACCAAAAATAATTATGGCTTGGAAGTATTTATTAAACTACCTTTCAGTGCGAAAATTATTTCAATTGCTCTACACGGTTGGAAGGAAGGAAATATAGTCTGGTTCCTTTTTGCACAAAACCCATTATCATTCAATACTGTGATTGGATACAGGGAACATGACTGAAAGTGTTGAAGCATGATCAAAGGTCTATACTCCTGGTTGGAACGAAACAATTTACATTTTTGAACAGATGAGGGCGCCACCGCGACGCCATGTTTGGGATTCAAACTGACGTGACGTGAATCTAGTAATGACGCAAGTTCACATGTTGCTTTTTAGTCAGCTTGTGATAAAGTGGCTAAATTGCTTCAGCATGGGGCAAGTTCGAGCAGGACCAGTGGTGGAGCTAGCGGTTGGTTCGTGACGTGCCTAGCGCATGCGCACTGAAGTTGCAGTGTGAACTACTCTAGTCAAACTATTGTCCTGTCTACGACTGTCAGAAAATGGTGGTCGCACAATCAATCAACACTTGTTGGTTCTCTTTATTTACACATAGTTTAGGACATCATTGCCAATATAATTGTTCAATGGTGACAAAAGTGTCATTAACGTAAACTAACATTGAAAAACTGTGCATTGAAAATGACATTTAGTGTCAACATCTTCGTTTTGCCACCATTTTTATTGAAAGTTGGTCCCCTCTGCACTATGTTATGGAAATTGCTATTGATAACCAGCTGTAAATCGTGGCGCGACCAGCCGCGGTAGGCTGGTCCTGAATAGTTAACTAATGCAGTCCAACCATCGTCTACAAGACAGAGCTTGGACTAGCTTAGTCGAACTATGGTTAACAATAGTTTTGCGCGAACTTGCCCAAGTTACAGCGCCCCCATCCTCTAAAAAAAGCCTTTTTCAGATTTTGAAAATGCTTTCGAGTAATTTTTTAGATATATGTTGTAAAAATTCCTCAACCTCGGCATTCACTTTTTTTTTTCCTACCTGCAGGAATTGGTTCCCAGGAGGTCTACTGTTTTTGAAGACATTCATAAGCCATTCGTCCGTACGTCCTGATGATCAACTGTCACGTGGTCCTGCAACTGTAGAGTTCTTCCAATAGCGCCCTCTTTTGTCAAGTTGTGGAAGGAAAAAGATGAAAATGTGTGGGCTGTGCATGTGGCCATATTTACTCATGGGAAATCTCAATTCTGCCGGTAAAATGGTGACAGCTGGTTCGCTCGAGAGAAAAGCCCAATGATGCGGCAAAACTGAGATGTTCCCGGTGCATATAATTTCGCGAGAATCGGTGCATTGAACCCAAAATTTAAGAGTTTTGATAAAATTAAAGTTTTTGTATTAAAACCAGATTAAAATGAAGAAAACATCGATATCTTCCCTTTTTATTGTTTCTGACTAAATTCAAGTTTTGTCTTCGCTCCTGCACGCTTTGGTTCTAAAATGGAAGGGTTTTGGGTTTCTAATTTTAAGGACTCTAATTCTTATTGAAGGGGTTAAGTCAGTTTTCTGAGATGTGATATTTGTGGCAAATCTTCATAAATATGTGTGTTAAATTTTTCGAGAAAAAGTAAAAGTTTGTCGCTCCGTGCTTAGTACGCCCTCTTTCGGTGAAAATGGAAAATAAAGTTAACTGTTGACATTTGCAAACTCGACCAATCAGGCGCTTTTATTTCTATATTCTTCCTGACCCTCTCCTTTTGAGAAAAGGTCTCTATCACAAAGCTCTCGTTTCACACCAGGTGTTTTTTTTACTACATCTTGTATTCTTGTTATTTTAAAACCTGATTCTGAGCCAGCATGGAATCAAGACTACTCACATTTCTATGTTTTATATTGTCCCAGCCCACTGATCTCTATATAAAGACTGGATAGCGGATATGCATACAACATTCACACAGTAGACTTTGCATATTGACCAATTCGCCCCCGGTCTCACGAAGATGGCCGCGTATAATACGAACGTTCTACGCGTAAATACGCGCGCGTTGTATCAACAGTTGACGCGCATTTTGGTCACGTACACATATTATGATGTTCTAAAAGGGACACATTTCCGTAGTGATTATTATTTCAAAACGCCGAAAAAGTGATATTTGCGGCATTTTAGTAACCACGACGTTAGAAAAATTGTAGTTAACCTTGGTCAGTGGTGGTGGTCAAAATATAAGTCAAGTGAACCGCGACGTTACAAAAGAAATCATGCTGTCTATAAAAACGGCAACTTGTCCTTTGTAGATCACCAGCCGGTCTCACCAATATGGCGTCAAATTCATTCATTGTGCGGCTCTTTATTAGCTATCCAGTCTTTATATAGAAATCAGTGTCCCCCAGCCACGTGTGGGCATGCCCGACGTCATCTATCACCAGATCCTAGTTTAGACCATGGTACAACCACCAGAGGGGGTGTCACTTGACTGGCCCTAGTGGCTCGCTCAAAATGGGTAGGAGACCTATACTGGGCGGGTGCACATTTGCAAAGGCTTGTGTACAATTTCGCTGTTCACATATGGATTGCCATGGATCACCCCTGCTGTCAAAATGGAACAGTTTTGACCTTCACAGGGCAACTCTTTGGTTTTAATTTCTATTTGGGGTCTGAGGGATACTATGAATGAATGGACTTTTTTAGTTCATTACAGACACACTCTCGGTAAAAATGGTCCGGATAACATTGTTAACTTATTTCTTATGATGGGACTGCGGTTTGGCCGAAGTCAATTGAGCGTGATCGGCTGACTGATAAAGTTTACATAGAAAACCCCAAGCGTACGAGGTTTTTGTATAGAAAGCACCCGGACCACATTTTGCGAGAGTGTGTCCGTAATGGCTTGAAGCCTGCCGGTAATGCTGAGCCTGCATACTGCCAAAGTTACCAGTGGCATCCCTACATTTTCTCCTGCAAATAGGACCCATTTTTGGACCCTAATTTTATCAAATCTGCTCTTAGATAATAGCCCAAAAGCTAGGGAGATGATCCTCGGCTATATTCGCACGATTCCACAGATTTTTAAACTAAACGGTCTCGTTTTTTACAAAAAATTGTGGGGGCACTTTTCATGCAAATTAACGACTCGGACGCGTAGAAATTTTTGAAACCCTAATCAAAATTATTGCGCCCGCTTTCGGTCTTATTGCGCCATTCTGATATATCTTCTGTCTGGCACCCCAGCCAGCCACTCCACCACCACCACACCAAAAAAATAATAGTAATTAAATACTGTTAAAAATGTGCTCGTTTATTCAGAAATTCAAGAAGCATATTCAAACTGATTGGATTTTTCCAAAGTGTCTTTCCCATTTGCAAAAGTTCTTTTTAAAAGCCCATCAACCATTACAGACACACTCTCGGTAAAAATGGTCCGGATAACATTGTTAACTTATTTCTTATGATGGGACTGCGGTTTGGCCGAAGTCAATTGAGCGTGATCGGCTGACTGATAAAGTTTACATAGAAAACCCCAAGCGTACGAGGTTTTTGTATAGAAAGCACCCGGACCACATTTTGCGAGAGTGTGTCCGTAATGTTGGGGTTTGAGGGCAGGGTGGCTCAGATTACATGGTGGTCGGAAACCAATCCCCGCAACGGTCAGGTATGTGTACATTAAAGGGGCGGCTCCGCGAAAGGCCCTATATATAGAGTATTTTGCTCCATGATATTCGGCTCAGAATTAGTTTCCGGAATTCTTCACAATTCTCGCGACTTTAACTATCAGCAAGGCGAAAAGATGATAAATGAAATGCTTGAAGATGATGGAGTACCGAAGTGTGACGTCATTTAGAACCAGAAAGTGTAGTGCAAACGAACGGAGTACGCGCGTGTGTTGGTCCACTACGATATGGTTCGCGGGCTGAATCACGCGCTAATCAACCTCGTCCCCAGTGCTTACTTTATTTCCAACCGCGTTTCCAATAGTAAACCCTGGATAGGAAACTTTCTTCCTGTATCCTGATTGGATACCGCCATTGGCTAGTAATGGATTTTTATCGTGTACTTGGTGCTATAAATTCACAACGTGCAGTACGTGTTTTCGCGATCATTCATCCACGCCTTCTCGAAAATACTAATTTCCTTTCCAATTTGCTCATATTAATATGAAATATGATACTGCATGTTGTCTCGATAAGATCGTAACAGTTTGATTTCAAAAATCGTGTTTTCGTAACTCACGCCGTGCTCGCGCTGCTACGAATTGACTCTGTTTTTACCCCAGACACCGCATACAAAAACAAACGCTAATGTGTAACGCATATCCAGGCACCAGACTGTTCCTCATTTGCATACGTCTGCAAAAATCTTGCACATGCAAATGATCCAATACCAGGGTGAGAGAGCAGGTAGTGGTGGGCGCGTACTGCTCGACACCCTGGGGACGAGGTTGCGCGCTAATGTCTTTTACACACATTTTGTGCGCGTGACGTATTCACTTCGGTACTCCATAGGTCTGATTCACAATTAAGTGCGCCACCTAGAGTGTACCATGTAAGGAGAGGCCATTTGGGGCAGTGCATCGTAGGAAAACAGTCGACAAAACTGCATCAAAAGGTGTTCCTTTTGCACGCACATGGGCAAAACAAATGTTACTTTCACGAACGGGTTGCAAGAAAATGAAGTGGGAGTTTTGTGATAAGATATTTCACGAGGCTGTACATAATAATAACGGAGTCTTATATAGCGCACGTATCTACCAACAATTAGGTACTCAAGGCGCTGGTTATTATGTCTATTACTAAAGAAAGGTAAATAAAGTATATGAGAAATATGAGACCCATTATGTAGCACCTTATAAGGCCTAGTACATTTTTGTTCATGCGCTATTACACTTGACAAAAGGGTCGGGTGATTTTCTAGTCTGGTTCCCAGACCTGACAATCATTCCCGACGCTCACGTCTAAATTGTATGTCAGGCAGCCTAAAATAAGCATGACGACATTGATGGCCTTTTTTCAAAGCTCGGCTTCGTTTCCGATTTCGCTTTTTATCACTTATAGCTTTCAATGTTCTGATCAAATATTTAAATAAATCACTTGCTTCGTAATATCGTACAGTACAGTTTGATATTTCTGTGAGATAACATTGACTAATGTTGATCTGGAATCTGCAAAATTAGGCACCCAAATAGCACTGTTAGCATAGCAGATGGAGCCGAAAGAAGACCGCGTTTTGGAAAATCTTGGCAACGGTCGTCAAATTCAAAATAGTACATGACACTGCAAAAAGTTCGTCCGTACGATCCGAGTATTCTTGATGCACAAAATCGTCTTTGAATTTCAAGTTTTCTAAATGAAAGCATTGAATATTAATTATCAACTCATTTTAAAAAGGTTTTAATAAGCAATTAGCAGTTAATTAAACCTATAGTTTACTCGGAAATACTCGGGCGCTATCCGATTGTCGACGAAATGAATTCGGCAAACTTCGGACATTTTCGGGGAAAGGAGGAATTCCTCCCGTTTTAGTCACGTGATGTAAATAGTAATGCAATGTAATTCCGGACCTAACATTCATCAGGAAAAGTCAGAATCTTTTGGTCTGGGAACCAGACTAGTGATTTTCGGCATGCCAGCATCCCCGAAGCTAACTGTTGGTGGCGCCTAGCTGTACAGTGCGAATCACTCCTGTTATGGTGACATTGTGGAAATGTCGTATTGGCAGTTTGATTTATTTCAAAAAAGGTTGCCCAAAATGTTTTTGGCCGCAGAAATATATATATATTTTAAGGGGGGGGGGGACTATTTTGACGTTGGTAGCGCCATTTACACCCCTTTTATACTACTCGAAAATAGGCCACATACACATCACCACGGTCAAATCCTCCTCCTGAGGACGGACAGAGCACACTGTCCTAAACGTCGAGTTCTACACTCAACCAGCCGGTTCTTTTCAGAACCACACTTCTTCCAAGAAGATACTACTTCAGGCACGGTTCTAGAACCAATATTTGGGGGGGGGGGGCTAGCACGGTGGATCCAGAATTTTTTCAGGGAGGCGTGCTGAAATGTTGACCGGTTATTTTTTTCAGACACTTAGGCCTCTTAAAATCAATAGGTGGGGTGCTCATGCCATATTTTCAATGGGGAGCGCCAATAAAATCCTAAAATCAGTCACACTATATTAACTAATGCACCCTCGTCACGGCTATTTCTTCTTTAGGGGGAGACCATTTGCATGTACATCACAATCCTTCTTTTTGCTAATGCAATTTTTTTTTGTACGAAATTTATTTTGGGGGGCTAGACCAAATTTTTGGGGGGCTACAGCCCCCCTAGGCCCCCCCCCCCCGTAGAACCGCGCCTGTACTACTTCCACATGATGCTACCCGCAATCTTTCTACTTTATGAGCTTTAGCTGACACCAACGGAAACCAGAGTAACCGAACCAGGCTCAATCTGCCCCGTCGTGTCACCAAATAATTGTTGGTCCCGATCTAAAGTTGATCAAAATATTCAGATGTCTTTAGGTCTGGGGACTTGACTAAATTGGAGTGCCTTAAGACATTTAATGTCATTTGTAAGGTAACGACCTAAGATGAGCCTACATTGCAATTATCAATTTACGTCATGCACCAAAAATTTAGCAAACGGGCTGGCACTTCGCAAATGCTTGATCAACTTCCTGCACCCTTTAGCAAAGTCTTCCAGAATGTTGGTCATTCCTTACCCGAAGGAACCAAAAAAAATACACTGAAAAATTACTTTGGTTAATTTTACCCAAGAAAGGGTAAAAACTGCAACTACCCGAAATTGGGTTGTTCTTTACTCAATTGTTTGGGTTATGATTTCTGTTAACTTCAACCAAAACTTGTAGTCATACAAGACCAAGTTTGGTCTTGTATGACCACAAGTTTTGGTTGAATTTAACAGAAATTATAACCCAAACAATTGGTCATAGAACAACCCAATTCTGGGTAGTTGCAGTTTTCACCCTTTCTTGGGTAAACTTAACCAAAGTAATTTTTCAGTGTATGTTATTTGAATGATAAGCATGGGGAAATGTATACCAATCACAATGCATCGGGATTGCTTTAATTTACTCGTATTATAATTTAGGTCAACGGGGACAACTACGTACGCTCAATTGACCTCACGCTATCCGTGCTAGGGTTAATTAGTATTAGATAGAGGTTTAATTAGCCTCAGTGCTTATGCCCAGAAATAAATCGCCGACGAATTAGCCTTAGATGAACTGGCCTTCTTTCTCTTCAATTTGAATGCCGCCAGTTGGAGTATGAATTTGATTTCGCTTGACTTATCAAGGTCGGTGTGGTTATGATCAAATAAAACCACAGTCACTGAAATGTGGCAGCGTTGACAGCGTGTGTGAAGTGGGTCGCAATAGGTCGTGTGCTTAAAAAGCGAGGGCGCTATAAGGGCATCATTATGGAGGTGTACTCTCTGAATTCGAAAGAGTGAAACTAGGGACTAGACGTTTTAGAGTGAAAATCACTCTCAGTTTCGATTGAAATAGTCTGAAAAAAAGAACAACTTCAGTCGAAGCTCGAGTGAAAACTCGATCTTTACGATTCAATGAATTTCACTCTTAAACGTCTAGTCCCTAGTTTCCGACTGTGAGAGTGAATCTTCACTCGAATGGAGTGAATTTTCACTCTTTGGAATTTAGAGAGTAAACAGACGTGTATCCAATTGGTAGTAGACGTAAGTTCACAAGTTTCTACAATTCAAAAATTGCTCTTTTTTTAATCCTAGATTTATAGATTTAAAAATAAACTATTTAACTGAATTATCGACCAGAATTTTATACGGTAATGCATACCCAGAAAAAAAAAGAAATATGGGAAATTGGCGCAATGGGCGTGATGAGCCATCATACCAAAACTCATCCACTGTCTGGGAATGTAAAAGTAAAAAAAGAAAAGTCTGCACTCTAAAAACCGTGTTTTGCAATCAAACACAATCTTGCTATCACTTTGTAAACATGTTTAGAAGCTCAACTTTATGTTTCATTTCCTAAACATCAATGTTCAAGGGCTGAACACTATCCATCCTTGCTCTAAACATGTTTAGTAGGTATGTAATCATGTTAACAAACTGATAGCAATAACGTGTTTGTAAAAGTGTTTAATAGCTCAACACAGTTTTGCAGTGTGTTACAAGCCAATCATGCCGGTGTTTATCTCTGGTTATCTCTGGTAGGATGAAGCGACTGAGAACATTTCTATATCCAGGACAAGATGCTAGTCCGTCATAGTTTACTCCCCAGGCCCAGCTGATGCCGGTACTTATTATACTCCTGGGTGGAGAGAGGTAAGTGGGGGTGAAGTGGCATGCCCAAGGACACAACATATGGCCAGTGGCTAGATTCGAGCCCCTGACCCTCTGATCATGAGTCATTAACCCAAACCACTAGGCCACACTCCCCGAGTATGATAAGCCATCTTGCTGAAACTCATCCACTTGTCTGTGGATGTACGGAGAAGATACTATACATGTAGTGTGAAACTCACAGAAACTTGTCAGCTTTTTACCCACACAAATCTTGCAGATGTACACACACACAATGATTTGTAAGCTTACAAAAACAAAATTGAGTGACGACGTCACTTGACATACCTCGATCATAGGCCTTTTTTTTCAAAGCTCGGCTTCGACGTACAATCGGATTTTGGTCGTTTCATTTTAAATTCCTAGCTACAAAAGGTCGGGCTCAAAATGGACCCATTATCTGCAGTATCATTTATACCAAAACCATACCCAAGATAGTTTTCCTCCCCCCCCCCCCGAAAAAAGAGACTTACTTAAAGTAATCCCTGAAAAGGAGATTAAATCATATACGATTTCCAGAAGCCACACAGCAAGCGGGTCGTATCGGCTGAAATGTCATTGTCATTTGGGAGGTCGCGTAAGCGCAGGCGTCAAATAAAAAGCCCAAAATATTTGTTGGGCCTGAACTTGTAACATTTTCGAGCGGGTGATCATGTTCATGAAAATCAGAAAATTGTCAGAGTGATAATTGGAAAATCTGTCTCGCAGGGTGAGGGCCGAGTTATTGCGTGTTCAGCAGAGCACGGAGTTTTGTGTCAGTGAGGCCAGCTGCCTTTTTACTTTCCCCGGTGATGAGGATTGTTGTTAACTCGACGCAGAGATTTAATGGTACTACCGTCTGGCAGTCGGGATCATTCCGCTAGAGGGCACTCCGTTGTGTTGTAGCCACCGAACACCCCAATACCCACACTTTAAAGCAGAGGTTGACCCAACATCTTCGAAAAAGGAAACATATCCTAAAGAGAGTATTTTTAAACCAACGTGCTTCGGTTGATATGCATGTTAAGGTTTCTGTACTAAAAACTGCAGGCTAACATTTTGGCGTAGACCAATTTAGTATAATAGTCAGTTCGATAGAGGACACTCACACTGTCGTCAAAACTGACGAAGGATGACTAGTAATAACTAGAAGAATAGTCAGTGTTTTCAGAACATGTCTTTGTTCATTGGGAAAACTGATTACAATATGTTGTCACGGTCAGTTTCAGTGTGTTCTGGTAAGCTTGTCTCAAAAATATAGGGTGTCTCAAAAATATAGGGTGTCTCAAAAACATAGTACGTCTCAATATATAGTATGCCCATTTTGCATGTAGGCTAAATTATCAGATATGTGCTGAATATTAAATACTTGTCACAGTGCCCTGATTTAACGACTTTCATAGAGACCATGTTTGTTCAGTCATCAATGGCAGTTATGTAATGAAAGTAACACCATTGGATAGAAGACAGCCTGGTCTTTTCCAGTTGTAGTTGCCTCTTTCTAAAATGTTCCGTCCATTTCTGATAATTTACATTTATTTAAAAATGGACATACTTTATTTTGAGAAACCCTGTATCATCAATCAAAAATATTTCCATCAGTATATAAAAAAGTGTATCTTCATAAAAAGCAGTATTAGAATAAACAAATTATCAAAAAAAGGAAATAAAATTACGTTGAAAGCTAATGCCGATTAAAATATATGAGAATAAAAACAAGCCAGTGTTATTTTTGTTAACACCATTGTATCTGAAGCAAACGAATTGATAAAAAAAGAAGTTCGAAATGACTCATCATGTTACACCCAACCAAGCATTGAGAACAACAACAAAATGCAAGGCAATTGTAGTTATTTCATAATTCAAATTCACAGCAGGGATATCCGTTGATGAATTGAACTTGACGCCTCGCTGAATATTTGTCGTCTGAACGGTCGATGAAATGTTCCAGTTGGCGGGGGTGTTGGCTTGTAAAAAGTTGGAAAAAAAATAATAATAAAAATAATAAAATGATTGGAAAAAAAATAGAAAATATTGTTCAAGGTATCAAGCCGGGAGCTACCATCAAATTAAACCATCGACGCGTTGTGTCGGTTCTGTGGTTGTTCCGGGCTGGTTGGTTTCTGATTGAAGCGAGCAGGGCCACAAATTGCATATATATCACAAGCCTTTGTCAGGCCATCAGCACAACTTCTGGCAGATTTTGACATCGAAGCATCTTTCGTCTTCGGGAACGCCGCAAACAAGTTAACGGTAAGTGTTAACAAGACGTTATTCTTCTGACTTTGCTGTACACTACTGTTAGATATGGCCACTCAATTGATTTCTACTACTGGACGGAGCTTGCTGAAAAGATGAAAGTAGCCCAAACAATTTTCGTTTTGTTTGTTCTCGTATTTCACGAGAAACAGCGCGAACAAAATATTTTTAAAAATTCATATCATTTCAAGCAAACAGACGGAGATGACGCAAAGCAACCGATCAACTGCATGAGTATTTCTGGTTTCATATTTGATTTCATTCTCTCTTGTTTTCTCTTTTGTTTCTTCAGTTGGAGGATTTTAGTTTAAAGTTGGTGTTTACGTGCTTTTTTCAAAATTCCGATTTCTTTTCCGAACAAAATTTAAAGGAATATAATGTCTGTAACAAAAAAAATGTGCTTGTTTGTTTTTGCAGGCCTTTATGCAGTTTTAAAAAGTGGTTTTAAATGGCGCGCTCCTGGTCAAAAATTGCGCACACTATTCAAAGCGAATTAGGAGCGTCCTGCTCTTAATTCAAACGTTGTAATTAATTAATTGATTGCTTGTCATGGGCCATTTTTTTCGTGCGATGTCTAATTGGAAAGCTCATAACTATTGTACAATGCTAGAAAATTATCAGTTCAATTTGAAAATCTATTTGTCAAGGTGCCACACCCAAAAAGCACGTATACACCAATTTTAAGTATCCGTTACATTTTATTGAATCTATACGAAGCGAACTTCTGATAACTGTGAAATTTGAGGTCCATGTTTGGCTCCAGACGCAGCGATTTTTCTAGAACTTCTTGGTTAGCTTAGATGCCCTGCTTATTCATCTTATTATGTCATTTGCATCAATCACAACAAATTATCCCTAGAATGCGCGTCTATCAAAAAGTCCATGCGCTGCTGCGGTGCATGTGTATATAATTAGCCAGATGTGCTCTTGCCTCTTAATGTTCATTTTCCCATTTTTAGTTCGCTCGTGGTCTTAATATTGTTTTTAACGGTCAACTTTAATTTGTGTGTCTCACTAAAGTTCTCCTTACTTCATTAAGCAGATTGCCGCGATGACTTTTTACATTTAACAATAAACCAGTTCAATTCAATTCAATTTATTCAATATTAAGTTAACCGTTAAATAAAAAATATCTACTTTATTCCCAATGAATTTATTTGTAAATGCAAGAAGAACCTTCGTTTGTGAGATCGCCAAAAGACTTGCTGGCCCCGTTGGTACTGTTTTCTGGGGGTGGAGGTACAACTCACGCCCGCTTTCCTTTTCAGGCGAATGTTGTTCCAAAAAGTAGCAACATCAAAGTATGATCCGTCGGTCGCACCACGAAGAAATATACCGTGGATAGTTTCCGCACCACGAAGTGACGTATCGTTTATAACAGTTGCTGCACCACGAAGTGTCGTTTCGTGAGCACGAAGTCCATAGACGATCCGTCACTTCGTGGTGTGGCAAAACTATCATAATTCGTAACTTCGTGTCGCACCCATTGAAGGCTTTCAAGCAGACCAAGGTGAAAAAGAAGAACAGTACGATTAAATGTTCAACAACAACAAAAACGGACAAATGTAGGACTTTTGCGGGCTTTCAGGAGGTCATGTAAATACAATCTTAGGTTTTTAGCCCTTCATCGACGAATAAAGACTGGATACTCAGTATGTTACCCCGTTTGAAAGTGAGAAAAACCACTAACGGTGACCGGGACTCAAACCTGCTTACTAGTGCAGACATCTTACCACTCGAACATCGAGCTTGCAGGATCGGTTGGCTGGTTCGAATCTGATGCAGCAGCGGGTACCGCAGTGAAACTATTCATTGGGTGGAATTCGCGTCGGGGTGATGTAAATCTTTTCAATTGAACGAATTTTAGTCTAAAACGTCCGGTCCCTAGTTTCAGTCTGTGGAGTGAATTGTTCACTCTTGGAATTTAGAGAGTAGGAGCAAGGTTAAAAAAAAAAATAGGAAAAAGTACTTTCTAAACTCCAAAGAGTGAACATTCACTCTATTCGAGTGAAGATTCACTCCCACAGTCGGAAACCAGGGACTAGACGTTTAAGAGTGAACTTCCCTCAATCGTAAAGATCGAGTTTTCACTCGAGCTTCGTCTGAAGTGATTCTTTTATCAGACTATTTCAATCAAACATAGGAGTGATTTTCACTCTAAAGAGTCTAGTCCCTAATTTCACTCTTTGAAATTTAGAGAGTACAAAAAGTAGGAAGAATTGAAAGCCTGCCATTGGCCAAATGGTGCCACTTTGTCAGAGTTTGCTACCATTCACTAAGTTGTAATGACTCGACTCGAGTCCGACTCGAGTCACAATTGTTGGTGACTCGACTAGACTCGAGTCCCTATTGGGTGCATGACTCGACTCGACTCGAGTCACTGCGAGCAAGCGACTCGACTCGACTCGAGTCTTTCATCAGAAGGCTCGACTCGACTCGAGCGAATGCTAATAAGACTCGAGTCCCATAAATAAAACCAAAACTTTGCGAAAAAATGTTTGCAATGACTAAAGCCCAGTTCATACTTCATGCCATTGAGAATGCGAAGCGACTTCGACGTTATGAAACATTCGCTGCGAAATTTGCCCGAGTTGAAATATGTTCAACTTTTACGAATTTGCAGGGCGAATACTTGCCATGACGTCACAAATTCGCGTTCGCTTTCGCTTTCGCGCCGAGAATGAACCGGGCTTTACGGTGCAAACATTATGTAAACGTGGCGAATTTATGTTAACTTTGCGAATACCGTACGGTACAGCGGCCGCTTGTCATGTACAAACACACAACGTGTCACAGACTCCCCCCTTCCGGTTCTGGATTGCACAAAATGCTATCCCGGAACCGGACTTTAAACAAACACATTTTCCAATTTGTGGTTTCATCATTGGCTTTGGGCGATTTCTTATTAAACTCTTGTATTCGAACGCCAGCTAAATTTATGCCCTCCTTTTTAAAAAATTAAACAGATACATGCTTACTTTTAAATAATCAGAAACAGTTTTGTATAGTGCAATTTGGTTTCGATGTTGTCAGCGATCAGCGAAAAAAATTCTAGATCCGAAGCCAAACCGGATAGCCCATAAGACCGAAGTTTCACTTCTTGTTAACTGTAAGTGATACAAATGACTTTCTCTCTTGTCTTTTTTTGTTATTACAGTGTTCAAATATTCGTGACTCGAATTGACTGGAGCTAAATATTTGACTCGACTCAACTCGACTACACACTGTGACTCGACTCGACTCGACCTTCTTGACCTAATGACTCGACTCGACTCGAGTCACTTCTTTAAAATGACTCGACTCGACTCGAGTCACAAAAATCAGTGACTCGTTACAACTCGTTCTGCAGGAATTCATCATGAGCGCTAAGTGTCTGTTAGCCCTGGTCCTTGTGGCGGCCCTAGTTGCTTTGGCCAGTCCGTATTACATCAACGAAGACTTGGATGACGAGGAGGAGGGAGGCGCGGTGGAGGAGCTTGAGGCTCAGGCCCTGCCGCTGTACCTGCAGAAGAGAGGAAGAGGAATGCGATTCATCGGTGAGTCAAGATGCAGACTTCAAATTAATCATCACAATTTAATAACCGCTTCAAGTGTCAAGCTAAATGAACTGTGATCACGTTTCCTGTCTAGATAGCTTTGGCCAGGGCCCAATTTCATAGTGCTGCTTAACAGCCGACTTTGTGCTTACCGAGCCTCCATCTATTTTATAGGGACCGTTAAGCAGTAAGCACAGCAAAAGCAGGCTTAACCTCTGAAGAAAACTTTGCTTAAATCAGCGACGTAACAATAGAAATCTCCATGCGCACGCAACTATAAGCACATTCACGGCATGAAATAGTGCTCAAGCAGTAGCATGATTTTCCGCTATAGTAAGCACAACTTTTCTGCTTACTGTTAAGCAGTGCTATGAAATTGGGCCCTGACTTGTAATTGGGCTTGCGAGTTACTCGCTGACAAAATGAACACTTGAAGGGTTGCATAAAGCAGATTCCAACACGAGATTCACTGAAACGTAATGCCTTAGCCCTCTATTTTTCTCTTTTGTGATCAAGTTCTTAAAACAGTAGGAACCTTATACCTACCGGAAAAGTACCTACCAATTAAACGAGGAAATCCTTGCTCAAAGTAAAGACAGGACTGGCACCAAATGTCCTGTGAAATTATTCGCCTGAAATGGTATCTTTTGGAAGAAACCAAACAATCATTGAGGGTGCTTTACGAAGGTGTGCCCGCGGGCAGAGTTTATTGCGTGCGTTGCCAATGGAATCTAGTTTCGAGACTAGTACATTATTATGTTGCCTCAGTTTTCTAAAAACGAGGGTTATCCACTGAGCTGTAACTTCAAACGTTAGTTGTTATGCCCTCTTCTTAAGATTAGGACGAGTTTTGATGCTTCAATCGCAACAGAAATGCTCAAAAAGCAAATTATCCTGTGTACCTTTAGTAAGCGTGATTGTTAGCACGAAGGAATCCATTTTTCTACAAAAGCGCTGATAATATCGTCGAAACAACGAACCGATAGTGTGTTTATAGTGGGCTGAAGATATTTGGGCTGTTTTTATTTATTTATTTTTTTGTTTTTCGTCTGACAGGATGCTTTGACGATTCGGGGTCACCCTGTAAGTGTGACCGATCCAGAGGCCGAAGCCGTCAGTGCAAGAAATAGACAGGTCAGTGTGATAGAAATGCTGTCCGCACATTTTTTCAGAAATAATAATGTTTTACTACTAATAATAATGGATATTAATTAAGCGCAACATGTCCACCGCAGGTGCTCAAGGCGCTAATACATCCGACCGCACAGTGCCCCAACACAGTGCAGGTAATTCAATTCGCTTGCTCCCATGCGAGCAAGCACTGTGCGATCGACATTCCCTGCCGTTCGTTTCGGGCAGTGTAACATTGTCACGCAGCAATTTCCAAACGCGTACTCTTTAAATTTTGCAACTTTTCAAACTGCATCATTTTTTTTCATAAACCGTACGCGTTGTCAATCTTGGACGATTTGCAGTCTTTGGTAGTCGGAGAGGATACGGCTTTTTTAATTTCATATTCTTCAAATAAACCACACAGGGAAACTGACTAGGTGAGATAACTTAGTAAATAAATAAATTAATAATTATATGAGTAACATTCAAATCCAATGAAAACAGTCATGATAAATGTCGAATGACCCCCCCCCCCCAAAAAAAATAAAGTAGCAATGGTCCGGTCGATTGTATGTCTATATGTCTTTCTCATTGACCTACGTGACCAAGCCTACATCCGGTTTGCCATTGTAGTAGGCAAGGATCGTATAGCGCACCACAGTAGATAGTAGGTAGGCAAGCCTTCAAAGCTGTGATGTATGAATAATGAAGTGTTTGCGGAAACACCATGTGCGAATAGTTTCTCAACTAAGAGGATGGTTCTGAAGAGAACCAGAGGTATAAACTCGACGTTCCGGTCAGTATGCTCTGACCGTCTTCAGGAGAGACGGTCAGACTCTCCTGAAGACGGTCAGAGACTCTCCTGAAGACGGTCAGAGCATACTGACCGGAACGTCGAGTTTATACCTCTGGTTCTCTTCAGAACCATCCTCTTAGTTGAGAAACTATTCGCACATGGTGTTTCCGCAAACCCTTCATTATTTAGTATCTCCACCATGCAAAGCCTCAAATCTTACTGTGATGTATGGCAAAACTGTGAGAAAAACGCGGAGCCAACACCCATAGGTCGGCACGATGTGACAACCTTTCACGGCACCGGTAGTGACCATCATGCCCTTTGATAAAGAATTTGCGATTAATTTACATGAAAATAAGACATACTGTCTAGTTTTTACAATGCTAGTCGTTGGTTACTCACCAACGCTTCCCTACTGCAATGGTGGCCGATCACATGGAGACCGGATGGTCGCATGGTACTTTGATGTCAAACGATCGGAGCCTTTTTTAGTCTGTTTGAGGTATGGCCGACACAATTATAGCAGCAGGCTATTCAGTTTGGGTAAATACAAAGACTTTACCCAAATCAAACAACGTCCTCTTTTTGTGCCTGCCATATCTCAAAGGTGAATAGGCTAATTTCTTTGAGCTTGTTCGAGTAGTGACCCGAGGTCTACTCTTGAGCGGGCGCACGACGCATGCGTGCACAAACAATTAGGTTCACTTTCCAGTGTGCAGTATAGCTGTGCTGGCGGTAGATGCATTTGATTTTAGGGTTGGTTGCACACCCAAATTAGATCCAACTCAGCTTACCAAATGCGCATTTATCAATAAAATTGTGGCCAGTTACACAAAGATATCCTATTAAAGTGCAATTCGACCCTATTATACCTCGGCTCGTTTGTCATGCTTGAGATCACACGAAAATTTCTTGACCCCTCAAAGTATGAATTTACCACAAGGTTGTGTGCTTGATTGGGTTTACGTTGGAGCAAGTTTTTTTTTGGTACTTCCTTTTTATGTTCGGGGCTGAACAATAAATGTAAAACAAATTCTTGCAGAAATATATTCTTCATTGAATAACTGTTAATTGATCTTTGTTTATCTGTGCATTTGTCTTCAGGATTTCTGATGATGAAGTCTAGAACCATGTTTGTTTTCGTGCCTGTCTATACTGCACGACTCTCACTGACGGGTGCATCTTCAAGTAGAAACACCGCCCTCGTGTGACAGACTCCATGTTGCTAATTTTGTCTAGCCGTAGCGCGTATAATCCATGCAGTATCTTTATTTATTAAGCTGTACATAGTGTTGCAAAAACGGGGCCTCAAAATAGCGCCTGAAAGTCTCAACAGTGAAGATAAAAAGGCAAACTTTAGTCATCTGTATGTCTGATCGTCCTCCAAAACAATTTTTGTCTAGGAATTTTCATTTACCTCAATGTCTGTTCACTAATCCGAATTGATAAAGTGGTGCTCTCCATGTGTTTTTTTTTGTGCAACGCATGCAACTGAAGTAATATTATTCGGATAAACTGCTCTGATCTTACAATACTTGAGGGCGCTCGCCTTTGACCAATTTTCAGGCGGTTCAGCTGCCACTTAGCTTGTAAAGGACAATACCGTTGTTAAATTAGACAGGCGCCCTTTTATTACCGTATCTGTAAGGTATCTGAAAATAACGGCTCCAGACCAAATTTTGAGAAAAAAATGTAATCGGGATTTCTATTGAGAAATTGAGAAATTTGAAACAAAAGTTGTTTTGATTTAATGATTCTTTGGGAAAATTCGACGATGACAGGACCCTGTTTAAAAACAATTGATTTTGACCGGAAAAGTATTATCTGTTTTCTCAATGGGCCATACATAAATTCTGTAACTGACTTTATAAAATAAATATTGGTCATGAGTGCAAAATGGTCTTCATGATTTCTTGATCGAGAATGATTTTTATAACGAGCTTCGACAGCAATTTCTTTGCAATTTTTTTAAACTTCACTGTCTGTCAATTACCACGGGAAATTTCTTCTGTCTTCACAAAGAAATGGGCGTCATTATAGCGCCCTCACTTGTTCACAAATGTTATTATTATGACAACATTATAATTTCTCTCTTGACGCTTCGCTCGTACCCTTGCCCTGCAAACAGGACGCTGGGATACTCTGATGAGCTTCACATAATCTTGTGAAGGAAGTGGTCTATGACCTATGTATAAAGCATCTGGCTGCAGCTGTTCAAGACCGCAGTTAGACAATGTGCGCAAATGCTATCCGAAAACTTTCCATTGAAATACACACGTTCCATACCGGATGTGATTTCTGTTTTTTATTCCCCTTTTTGCAGCCTATACCCAGCATGGTATATAACAAAGGGGTACCCCCCCCCCCCCATTTCCCTATACCGTATTTACCCTAGACCATTGTTACTTCCCGACCCCCATATCTCAAAAGAATTCCTTAGATTCTGAAAACACAACGACCAACACAAAAGAAGGGGGGTTCCTCGGTCACATATCGTGCTACATTGTGTTGCAGCCAGTCCCGTGACAAATGCGGTAAAGTTGCCGCAGCTGTGGAGGTCTCTATCAACAAGATGAATCAAATCCAGTCTTGGCAATATTGGCAACGCTACCCAGGAAATTCCGAGTGTACCTCACGTGCGCTGTATTCAAAATAATGCATGCGCGTGTGGTATACGCTCGGAATTTCCCGGGTAGCGCTGCCAATATTGCCAGGACTGGATTATATTCATTTTGTTCATAGCGACCTCTCTTGTCACGGACCGGCTGTATAAGGGGAACAACAAACAAATCCAGACTTTGACCAAGACTAGCCTCAGCCCTGTTCAGTCTTTGATATTGTCCACCCATGTCTTTTCATCGTCTGCCGTTCTTTCAAGCTGAATTCCTCCCTGAATGTTAATTATAGGCTTCCTTTTCTTTCGATCATTGGTGTAAAACCCGGGGTGGGTGGGGGATATACGCCCCCTCTCACTTCTTGACAGGGGCAGGGCCATTGAATAATGAGAAAACCGTACGACTGAATCTGGCCTGTGTAGCCCTTTTGCTTGATAATTATGTTCAAATCAGTTCGCATCATTTCACCGATTTTCTCATTAACTCGACTGGAGGCTCTGTGTGTTGCGACTTGTGCTGTGGAGTAGATCCTGCTCCACAGTAATTTCACCAGAACATTTTTTTTAACCATGATGAGAGCGCCGCCGCATGCCCAGTTTTTATATCCCATCTTGAGCCTTGGTGGGGAGGAGCATTCATGCAGTTTATTAAAAACCTGCCGGAGCAGCAAGGCGAAACCCACGCGACGAAATGAGTCGCAGCAGTTGGATGGATCTTTTGATCGTTGACCTACCTGTATCCCTAGATTGAGATGACATGAGCTTGATAAGAGATGCTCTTGATCTAATGAAGTTCCACTTGAGACAATAGGGGCGTATTTATTGTAATATAAGAAAAGATGCGATTGATATAACGTATTTCCAGTCGTTTGAACTCTGACCTCTTGACCTAAAATCAGGGGCGTAAAAATCTACGGGGAATCTTAAAGATATATCCCTCTTTTTACCTTTTTCCCCAGGATATCTGCACTGTACAATAAAGGATGTAAAAGTGGTTGTGGAAAAGAGAGAATAAAACAAGGACTAGCACACCAGTTTTGAAGTTTTGAAGCTTGCATTTCCGGAAAGTTTTCATCCTCATCCCTAGTGGCGTATCCAGGTTTTGGTTCCGGGGGAGGAGGCAAAATGAGTCATTTTCTGGAAATAAAACTGGAAAGTGTCCAGGAATTGTTTCAATCAGCGGGTTGGGGGGAGCTGGAGAGTATCTTCACATGAGGGAGTTGTTCAAAACGGAAATACTGTCTATTTCAGACAATAGATGGCGCTATTCGATTCAGTTTAAATAGCTGCCAATCGCGAAAACAAGGGGGGTTGGGAGAATAAAAGAAAAAACTGTAAAAGAAGAACTTTAAGAAGAACCCGCTAACAATGGTAACTTTATAGGCCTGTGTTTTTTCCCAAATTTTCAGAGGGGTCACTGGGTGGGACGACGATTGTTTTTTATCCCCCCCCCCCCCTTAGCCACGCCGCTGGACTGAACCAAAACTCGAGAAATGTCTGTTGCAAACTCTTTCGATCTAACATTACAACAATTTTTTCCCACCAAATCGTCAGATTCCCACTTTCAACATCTCACACAGTGAAATAAGACAGCAAGCATATCAACTTGCACTTTTTACTTCATTAACCAATTATACTATATACCGAAGAATCAGTTCCGGTTCATGAAGGAATGAAGGAGGAGTGATGGATCATTGTCTTGATTAATTGGTTTTCATCCAAGGTCGCTCGATCTTCAAGCTTTCTATGGTCTTGCACTTTGCTACCCCAGACCATGATCCATATTTGATGAAGAGTCCGGACTTGCGGCATTAAGCAGTTGGGATTTAAGTGTGACCCATTGGTATCATCTTACGTTAGCTTCCATCATGCCTCAGCATTTTGGCAGATGTGCCTTTAAGAAACCAAATATTGTCAAGGAAGGATTGAGGAGGAATTTCATGGTGGCTCAGTATTTTTGCTTTTGTTAGGCGAGGTAAACCATATTTTACAGATTATTGAGAACAATTCAAGTTTTCTATCCGGACGAAAATATAGGAAATGTACAGTAAATGGTATCACTTTACGCCTTTGCTACACATTTTGTGCTGACTTCAACGCCGCAGCTATTGCCCCTTAAAAAAGGGGTCTACCCGATGTTCCCCAATACCGATGTTCCCCGAAATCCTTAGGGTTAGGGTTAAGGTTAGGGTTATAGGGTAAGGATTTTCGGGGAACATCGGTATTGGGCAGCATAGGTATTGGGGATTATAAGTATGCGTATAAAGAAAGCATGGATTCGCCACTGATTTTTTTTGTATCCATTTGTAAATCATTTCTGAAATTAGCTCAACCCATAAGTTATATGTTTGACGGACAGCAAATAAATGTGGTTATTTGATTCATTACATTTGTACACAATTGACCAATCGCCGTTTGCGAGTTAGCCACGCCCCTTAGACAACCCTACGGAATTTAGTACGTTAAAGTTTGTTTGTCTCCGATTTCGCGCGTTCTGTGTCCATACATGTTATTGGACAATATCTCACAAGCTGCGTTGACGCGATTCTACCGCGATAGGTTAATAATTTGCTTGTTGATTGTTTCTTTTAAAAGGACCACTATATAAGCGCCTCGACATTCCCTCCAAAATATGCATAGCATCAAAAGTATCGATAATAATCAGTACAATAATACGAATTTTTGAAACATCATACTATGAAAACAACCCATTATAAGGATCGAAAAAGACTTTATTTACACTGTTTGCGGTATCGATTCCCAGAAATATCGAAACTGATAACTGACATCTTCTTTTTCACTCGCACGTCTGTTGAGTTCAGTTTCAACAAAAAAATCCTTTTGGTTTTGGATTCAAAATAAAACTACGGGTGGGAGTTTTAATTTTAAAAGGCACACATGCATGTTAAAAACGTTCAATCTTTATTATCGCCCTTTCAAAATGAAAACAATTATTCCAAATAAAATCGTAAAATCGGTTGTCCAAACATCATAGAATTAAGACATCATATTGCCAATCTGATCCCACTGGCACCGATGCAAGTAAGGACAGAAGTAGCCTATACACATCGAAGAATTTTCAATTACTCTCAAACTTGCGGTACCATTACGAAGTCTGTGTAATGAATTTGTTTTAACGTATAAAACTTGAAATGTACCTGTGTGTTCCATTTAAGTTTATTTTTCATCTTCATATTGCCAATTTAAGGGCGTTTTGGTACATTTGTTTGTTTTAATGTTAATACAAACTTTCATATTCTTGAGCAAACTGTGATGTCATTTAAGGCAGAACTTCAGTTCCACATCTGCTCCAGCAAAAAGTCACCAGAATTTCAGGGGTTTGTTGAGGTTATTTTGTCTGCTTTCAGTGTCTCATTGTTGTTTCAATTATGACAGTATGACACTGTGTGCACACATTTTTTCAATAGGCGCAATATTTTTGGTTAACAATTTGAAGAGAAAAACTCTGATCTGAAGAGATTGTTCGTATTATAAGATGGAATTTTTGCGTCGGGGTGATATAAATCAAATTATAGGTTTTGCCCTTCACCGACGTTTAAACACTGTATACTCAGTGTGTTACCTCCCGAGTGAAAGTTGGAAAAAATCATCCGGGTGGGACTCGAGCCCCACGACCTCCTGCTTTCTAGTGCAGATGTCTTACCACTCGACCGCACCGAGCTAACGGGATCGGTTGGCTGGTTCGAATCTGATGCACATATCAGCCGCATAAACTATTCTACACATATATCTGTGCGTGGTGTATTGACAGATTGTTCGTACAGTGACATCACAGCAACAGCGCCATCAGTTGTCAAGAAAAGCATGAAAGATTTTTAATGTTTAAACAGTGCACTTTGCAAGTATACCAAAAGGGATGTCTTGTGGCTTTTGATACGTTTCAGAAAAATTGATATATGCCACAAATTGATTTAGTGTAAAGTTCATTTTATGCACCCTTTAAACAAACTTTCTTGGTTTCTGTTTATCAATATTGATTTCGTCACTATCTAAATCGCCACATCAATCTACCCTTCGAAGAGGAGACAGGAATCATGACCCATTCCAAATATCATTGTAAACCTGTGTAGGTCATTCAGAAATGTTCTACCAAGAAAAAAGTTATTCTGTATGCTTCAGCGAAATTTAGAAGTTTCCAGAAGCAATGGTGCGTGCGCTATAAAAACGTTTACACGTGACGTCACATCATACGTCAGCGTTACGCGCCAGTAATACCAAAGGGCCACGTGCCCACCTGGTAGAAAAATCATGGGTTTGTGCGCATCACCATCATCACATGCCTCACTGGTTCGTTGAGTCACGTGATCAACACGATAACCTTTAAAATACCTACACAATTGATAAGTTCAATTGTAAGTGGGTCGGACGTTGGATCATGGCAGGATTTTTTCTCCAAGGTATAAAAAGGTCTTTTGCCTTTTTAAGGGCATTATTTCATTACACTACGATGCTTCCATTGGACAGAAACAGGTCCTTCACTTTATATGATTGTACGAGTGGGGGCGCTGCATGCATTGGCCTCAGAACTCAGAAGCAGTGTAAGGAGTTTGACCCGTGCTCAAAGTCCTGCGAATAGCATCGGTGATACAAGCTGATATTGGTAGGATTTAGAAGGAGAACAGTTGAGATGCCAATTCTGCCAATATCCCTTTATGTCTTCAAATGTTGTCACTTTTGTCTTCTATACACCTATCTGTGCGTGCTACTTCCTTTTTCAATTTTTTCGATAACTATCAGGTTTTACCGGTGTTTATTTTAAAAGAAACACGCTAAATCGAATGTTTTAAAAGGTGTATCCAGGCATTAACCAACTTGAATTTTAATCTGAATACCTTTATTATTGCATATACCGTGACAAATGTGCCATATTGAAAAGCCATTAGAACGAGCGCGCTCATTAAGCCATCAAAGAGATGATGAGCTTGAACCAGTCCAGAAATGTCATTACTTATTGAAAGGTAGATGCGAATAGCAGACATTCTGATGCCGTCATCATCTTGAAACTTCTTTCTCCATTTTTTGGTAAGATGAAATTCAGAACGAGTGTACAGCATCTCGATTCTCATCTTGATTCTGGACTTTTATTGTGACTTTCGGCTCATTAAGTTGAAATTATTTCTGCATGTCTTCACGTCCCATGCCAAAACACCTGCCCGTATAGATAACTGTCACTTAGAAGGTTTCATCTTTTATATGAATGAAAACATCAAGGGCCTTAGTTTTAACTGTAAAGATGTCGGGTTATTTTGAGCACAGCCGGGGGGCGGATTCCACCCCCCCCTTCAGATCTCGGCCATTGAGTGACGAAAAATTATGAAACTTGGTGCATGCATAGAACAACTTAATATTAACACATCACAGAAATTTCATGACTATATACTAAAAGGTTTTGGAATTATCGGCTAATCAATTATTTATATGTATCAATGGCAATTCTGCTTTGTGAATGGGGAAATTCAGTTTTCACGGCGCGCGGCGCCGAAAAAAATTTCGCTACGCGGTAACCATGGTCGGACTTTTATGTTTTTGGTATCAAAAGATGCGCAAGACTCGAGGCTAAAAAGTCAGGAAAGCTTGGGTCGGGGAAAAAAAATTGCAAGGGTATCTCGGAAAAAGTTGAAGGGGGCGGATTCCGCCCCGGCCCTTTTAGAAGTTAAAGGTAAACTTCATTCGGAGTTCAAAAAGATTTTGATGGTTGCCGGATACCGCAAGTACCACATACACTGTCATTCCAGGGCGATAGTTTATCTATTGGATATTTTCAAATCTCGGTTAAAACTTAAACTTCGGCTTCAGGGCTCAGTTTGGTGTTGTTAAAATCTTGAGTAGAGACCCTCCGATATGAATGTAGCTCCGTTTTCTGAATTATGTCAACTCGTCCAACGTCAGGCTAAAGTTTGCAGTTTTCAGTTGGCAGTGTTGTAGGACTCGGACTCGGGACTCGGACTCGAGTCCGGACTCGAGTCCTTTTTTCAAGGACTCGGACTTGAACTCGAGTCCGTTGCTCAAGGACTCGGACTCGGACTCGGACTCGGACCCCAAGGACTCGAGGACTCGGCTTCGAGTCCGGCTCGAGTCCGGCACTTTTTTAGGTGTTTTATTTCAATTATTTTATGTCTTTCACCTTAATTTGGTTTTGCTGTGGAACCGAATTCCGCAGTTCTGCCGCTCGCAAAAATATCTCGCCGATTGATCAATGATCAATTGATTCATTCCAACCTAACCTAGCCAATTGCCCACCAAATAAATTTTAATGTACATTATAAACATAATGAATGCATTGCATAGTGCATACAGCCAAAACCATTACCCCTTCTCTATCACCTGACATTTGATAGTGACATTTTGAAAACGTTAATATAGTATTGGTGAACCGCGACTTGAATTTGATACATAAGGACTCGGACTCGGACTCGAGTCCTTTTTTCAAGGACTCGGACTCGGACTCGGACTCGGACGTCAAAAATTGACAAGGACTCGGACTCGGACTCGAGTCCTTTGCTCAAGGACTCGGACTCGGACTCGGACTCGGATGAGGAGGACTCGACTACAACACTGTCAGTTGGTTCAAGCAGTAATCATTCTTAACTCCACAAAAACATAGCTTATTTATTTTGTCATGGTTCTGTTGATGTAACACTTAAGTTGCTAATTTACCCAGGAATAAATTTAAAGTCCAGTAAGTAATACAATAATTAATTCAATATAGAGCCCACGATAATTACGCCAAAGCCCAAAACGAAGCCGGAATATCCAAACAAAGTTTGACCTGGGCTAGTTTTGTAACAAATGGTTGAATGTCGGAGTTTGAACAAAATCATGTTAAAAGTCAACATACTGTATATTTACATTACATGCAAGACCGATCAGCCAGGGTTCACGTCTCCGACCTTTAATTAAGGATGAAATAAACACCTGTTAAAGTCATAATCGTTACAGCAGGTCTCCCGAGTTGTTTATATAAGGTGGGAAATCTGGACATTCCGACATACCAAGACCGCTGATTGACCTAGGAGAAACCTGACTGTCGATTTGCCAGCTAGATACTTCTCTTTCCTGCAAGTTGCAACTGTCAACTCACAAAACAATGTAAGATTATATTATTTGTTATCTTATTGGTATACATTTGTGTAACGGTATATCGAGATGTTGTGGTTTAAAGTATTCAAATTTTCAACGTGCCTCAAAACTTATTATGTTCGCATAGCTCTACGCCAGTCGCCATCAATAATTGTAGGGTTACAAACTGAGATTAAGACGATATCAGATGCCCATAAAAAAAGTATGAAACGCCAAAGCTGCCTTCGCTTTCTTGTGATTCGTCAGATTGATCATTCCGTTCGGCAAATTCTTCATTCCATTCGGCAATTTCATCATGTTTTTGCTTCCAATGTTCATTTCATTCTGCAAATTCACCATTTCATTGGGCACTTTTATCATTCCATTCGTCAATTATATCACCTCATTCTGTGAATTCATACTTGCATTCTGCAAATAGACCTTTCCATTTGGCGATTTTTCATTTCTTTCGGCAAATTCGTCATTCCATTCGGCGAATTCGTCATTCCATTCGTCAATTATATCACCTCATACTGTGAATTCATAATTACATTATAGACCTTTCCATTTGGCGATTTTTCATTTCTTTCGGCAAATTCGTCATTCCATTCGTCAATGTTATCACCTCTTTCTGCGAATTTATAATTGTATTCTGCAAATAGACCTTTTCATTTTAGCGATTTAATCATTCCATTCGGTGAATTCATCCTGATGAATTCTCCGAATGTAATGGTGTAATCGCCGAATGCACATGATGATTTCGTGGAATGAAACCCGAAAGGAATGATGAGTTTGCCGAATGAATGATGAGTTTGCCGAATGAAATGATGTGTTTGCCGAAAGGAATGATGATCGAGTTTGCCGAATGAATGATGAGTTTGCCGAATGAAATGATGAGTTTGTCGAATGGAATGTGAGTTTGCTGAATAAAGGAAATTTAATGAAACGTTTTTAAAGGTCGTTATTTTGAAGATTGCTCGAATGGCTGTCTGCAGTCTGGTTGCCATGTAGGTTTGCCATCATTCCGAAGACCCAATTGGGGTGCGGCATTCGTTGCACGCCGTAAATACACCATTAATTATTGGAGCAAACTGGGGAGAATTGGTTGCACTTGAAAAACAAATCAAGTATTAGGCGTGGGTACAATGAAGATTGCTGTTAATTTTCCTCAGAAGTTACAAGAGACCGTGACATGCCATTGCAGTTTCTCTGTCAACCAAACTGTGCATGTTCTATGAGGCTCTTGTACAGGGCGAGTCCAAAAAAAAATGTTGGGACCACTGTTTTAGTAAAGTTTTGCATGTAACACTTTCAAAATGTAGAAT